>OX411306.1:3428384-4028384 GCA_948150685.1 Rhaphigaster nebulosa
TGCGAAATATATAGTATATAGTATATTTTTTAGTAGTACATACTAAAAAATCTGTATGACGTAACGAACCTCAGAGTGTGGACAAACGATGGTATATCTGAAAGCATCGATTCTTATATTGGATTAAGACAGGGATGTTTACTGAGTCCGCTACTTTTTTCGTTGTTTATTAACGACCTGGTGGAATGGATAGAGGGTGGAATTCTTATCGCAGGACAAAGGCTGAATATGTTGATGTATGCTTACGACGTTGTTCTTATTGCAGATAACAGCCTCAATTTTCAAGAAATGATTTGTAAATTGGAAGTTTATTGTAGAACATGGAGCTTAGAACTAAATCTACATAAATCCAAAATAATGATCTGTGGCAGAAAAAAAACAAAGCCAAGCAAGAAAAAGTGGTACTTTGAGGAGAAACCAATCGAGACAGTAAACTGTTACAAATATCTGGGTATCAATTTAACTCATAACTAATGTTTAAAAACGCATTTTAAACTCAAACACTCAGCTTGCAAAAATATTTTGAATATGCTTCGGTCTAGATTAATGTCAAACAAGCTAGTCCCATTAAAGCAAAAAATCGATGTTTTTAACTCCACAGTAAGAGCAGTATTAGTATATAGTTATAAGAGCAATAACTCAGACTCAGTGGAGAAAGTGCAAAGATATTTTGTAAAAAGAATAATAGGGGTGCCCATTACTACATTATTACACCAAACTACATGCTCTATCTGGAGACAAAATTAAATCCTCTACATAGTTACACCATATCCATACACATAAATTATCTTATAAAGGTATTAAATCTGGAAAATAATCGGTTACCGATAATAATAGCCCTTAAAATGACCGAAAAGAATTTAAGTTGGGTTAGTGCCTTGAGAAGACTAGGTAGGAATGTTGGTATAGAATTCTCAGCCGAGGGATTATTGGACCAGCTAATAACGCATAAAACTGCCTTCATATCCAGATTAAATGAACAAGCATGAAATGGATTTATCGAGCGAGCAGGGAGTGCTGAACATCATACAATGTATAGCAAATTAAATTATGATGTCACCTATTTTGAGTCAGGAAAAGACATATATTGCATTAGGCTTATTTTCAAGGCAAGGGGAGAATTATTTAATCTAAACTACCAACCTTGGACAAATAGAAGAAATAACTGCTCATTGTGCAATTTAAAAGTTGCCGAGGATACGATGCATTTCGTCTCGATCTGCCCTTTGCTTACTCAGTTTAGGATGATTTTTTAAGGAAAAAAGGTACTCAATCCAAATGAAACGTTGCAATTACTGAACGGTCTGGATTATAATTATATAATTAAAAAAATTATATTTATATCTTAAACGAGCAAATGCATACCGAAATGAACTAGTTAAAGAGTTTAATTACTAATTAATTATTTATATAGAACAATCTGGCGTTTTTTATAAAAAAAAAACCCTGAAATGTGCTGTATTATTTTATTTTTTATTTATTTTTTTTGTATTCACTGATCATTATATTAATAAAGAAACCTCGACAGACGAACTCTGTTCATTGTCTAAAATACGTTGTACATAAAAAGAATATCTGTAAATACTTATAAATAAACGTATTCATCTATCTATCTATCTATCTATATAGTATGGGAAAGTATTAGGGTCCTGGAAAAAATCGATTCCGATTTTTAAAGAGAAAGAAAGATGTACGTGTCTGTGAACTGCCTAGCTCAAAGACGAAAAGTTGTACGAACTGAAGTTATATATTTACAGATATAGGTATATACCTGATATGTTAGTCATTTTTTCGCTAAAATCGATTTTATATTTTTTTAAATTTTCTCGATTTTTTTTAAACGGCAGTAACGATTTTGATGAAACTTTCCTAAATATGTCTTTTCCTTTAAACCCTTTAACTTTTCATACATTTGGTGCATTATTGACAAAATGTATGGAAAAAAGTTATGACGAAAAGTTGGATATGAAATAATTTTAATTATTAGTTTACTTGGATATTTGTTTATTTAGAACATCGATGTAAATAATTTATTTTTTTATCATAGACTCCACACAAATTATTTTAAAATTATTTTTGGAAGTTTCAGTTTTGATTCTCTTATATTAGCATTGTCCTCATCTCGCCCTTTAGGGGAGGGAGGATGGTTTTTATTTTATATCTTACAACCCTTCTTATTATATAATTTGCAAGTTCATAGTTGTAAGGTAATAAATTATAAATAAGCTATACTTAAAAAACTAAAAACGCTAAAATAACGCATATCTACTTAAGCGCATTGCTGGATTGTTAGTGAAGTTGACGCCCATGATATTGAAACTTTGTGTAGTAATCGGGTGCCTTCCATACCCACACTAAAATGAAGAATTTTCTTTACTCAATACATTCATTTACTTTCTGTATTTTGACGTGCACAGATCATTGGGACGGAATGTACTTACTAAGGGCCGTAAAGTGTAGAGGAAGTTTGAATATTTCATAGGCTTCTACTGCACTTACAATACACCCATGCACTAATGTAGATATGCAAGTACATTCCGTCCCTTGGGACACATAGTATTATAAGAAATAAAAATTATTTCCGAAGCCGAGATTTTTATTTTTTATTTAATTAAATTTTATTTTAGCGTTTTTAGTTTTTTAAATATAGGTTATTTATAATTTATTACCACATAACCATGAACTTCTAAATTATATAATACGAAACATCTACAAAAAGCTCACAATTTTTCAAAACATTCAAGAGAATAATTTGAGTTATTAAACTTTAAAATCGGTCGAGCAGTTCGTTAAAAAAAAATCGCTATAATCCTTCAACGTAGAGATTTAACACAATTATTAAGCATTTTAAGCTCAAAATGTTTCACAACGAATAATTTGAGCCATTCAACTTGAAAATTGGTTGAGTCGTTCGCTCAAAAAAATGTTAAATAAACACGTCATCCTCCTTGTGGCTTCACCGAAACAAAACAAAAAAATATTGAGTGGGAAGAGGCCCGCTATATTATTTTGCCCCAGACCCGGACTCAACTGACGATGCCCCCGGCAGTGTAGATATTACACTGACAAGACTGTAGGGTTGATTGGGCAACGACAGAACAAGACGGGACTTAGCGGACTTAGATCGAGGGAAGGATAAAAGCTGGTCGAGCAGGTAGCGGGGCAGTTATGGAGCCAGATCTACTCTTTATGTAATAGAGCTTTGATATGTAATTAACCATTTATATAACAAAACTGATACAGCTGGATAGCACAGATGTGGTGTGGTCAGCAGGGACGAGTTGTCTATTATAGTCCGTTCGCCGAAAGAATGCCCTAGAGTATTGAGGTATGACACAAATAAACAAAACAAATCGTAATTGATGGTTACAAAAGTTTTAGTGCATTTCAGATTACATATTCAAACATTGTTGAATACTACTCTTCAAAATAAAGTCCACTGTTCTCAACTACTTTCACCCATCTTTCTGCCAGTAATTGGATTTGATGCCGGTACCACTCCTTTGGTTTTGAGGCAAAGATCTCTTCAAATGCAATTTTTACGTCCTCGTAATTATCAAAGATACGACCTTTTAAAAAGTGAGCAATTGATCGAAACAAACCATATCTGGGCTATACGCAGGATGAGGCAAAACGTTTACTCCTTGAAGTTCCGATAATTTTTCCTTGGTCAGACGAGAACGATGTGCTGTGTTGACCGAACGGGGTACTTTGCAATCAAAACTGCAAAAACTCTGCCTAGCTGTTCACAGTAAAGGTTTGAGTCCACTGCCCGACCATTAGAACAAGTTCAAAATCCATAAAGCCTTCTAAGATCAACCAAACACAAAGCATCACTTTTTCCCAAACTGATCTTGGCAAACCTACGATAGTACAGTCTCACCTGGCTACATATTAAAATATTCAATTTTCGTCATTTGTAATAATTTTTTTTTTTAAATATGTAAATGACCCCATAAAGCCAACTCAAGTCACAAGGAATTAAAGGATTAGTCAAAGTAATCATTGATATAAATAGTAGGAACAAAAACATTCTTATAGGATAATTATGAGAGTTGGAATTAAGGGTTGTGTTCATGCACAAGGACTTTTGTAACAACTGGTATTCGTAATCTACGCAAAAACTGACAAGGAGAGTGCACGATATGTCTGTCACTCATAAATCAGGAACCTTTGAACAATTCAAACCAAATTTTGGACATCGGTAAAGGCTCTTAATCTACGCGATTTGCTTTAACCGCGATGCTCCTACGGGTTTTAGATCCAACGTTATCCGCAAAAAACTTCAATTTTATTTTTATATGGTAATTACTTTTTTTTACGCAGACCTTCTAAGATAATGCAATATTTTTTTATGTGTTAAGAAAGAAGAAGCTCCCCTCTTTTTAACGATTCCGAGTTTTTCCCCTATTTCTCCCCTTATGGGGTAATTAATTCATATTTTTCAAATAGAAACTTGAATTCTGAAAACATTTTCTAAGGCACTTAGACTGCTTTGCATTTCTATGCTTCAATTATTAGAACTCTTAGGGGAGGGGAGGCCTACCAGATCTTTCAACGAGACAACCGGGTTCCAAGGTCAAAGTAGGGAACATTTTTCTCGGTATTTGACAGCATTGTTTAGAATTCGTCTCATTTCATTTAGGCGTTTTCGAGGAACATAATTAAAATGATTATGATAAATTTGTCAAAACGGCAATGAAGATTCACTTTTGGTTTATTATTTTCAATCATAGACCTTTGGAATCGACCAAAGAAAAACTTTTTGTAACCCCTCCCCTCTCAAAATTTGAGGTTTTACGTTTTAAGATACGTAGAATCCAAATATCGAATAAAAAAAAATCCGTCCGTCCGCCATTCGCCAAGCTACTGAGCAGATTTTCTTGAGATTCAGTACCAATGTCACAGGTCACCCCGGGATGATCCTCGGAACTCGACATTACTATCCGTCAGTTTGTTTCAAAATGGCGGACGATTAAAGATCTGATATGCCAACAACTCGGCCATTTATAAAAATAGAGGGGAAATTTAGGGAGGGTGTTTTGGAATCATCTTAACAAGGCATTAAAAAAAAAAAAAAATGATGAAATTGCCGATTAGAGATCACATAAGCCCATAACTCGGTCACTTATAAAGATAGAGGAGAAATGTATGGTAACGTGTTTTGGAATCAGCTTAACAAGGCATTAAAAATAAAATAAAAACGAAAAATGAAAAAATCTCTATCTGTAAATTCTTTTGGTTTATTATTTTCAGTAATAGACCATTGGAATCTACCAAAGTAGAATCCAAATATCGAATAAATAAAAAAATCCGTCCGTTTTTTGGTGCTTTTATTGTATTTATACAAAAGCTGATGAAATTTCCTACCAAAGGAAAAAAAGAATCATTTAAATCGGACCAGTATTAGCTGAGATATAGCGTGTTGAACTTCGTAGTCTAATTCTCTGGCGCGGCTGGTCATCGTGGCCCTAGGCCTTCTGACTTATCTGTTGGACTTCTGACGTCCTCGTATCTCTCTGCTTTATCCTTCCTTGGATTATTTCTGCACTTCCTTTAGTTTCCTTTTTTTCTCCCTAATGAAGTGCACATCCCATATTTCTTCCATATCATTTTACCCTCTAATTACATGCCCTAACCCTCGCAGCCTAGCGGAAATAATAAACCACTGTATAATAATTTGCAGCATTTTTTACACTTTTACCGTTTTTATAAACAATTTACGTTTTCATAAAATAATTTCACTCTTGTTTAAATATTTTTTTTTTTAGTAAATTTACTTCCACCCGAATGAAGTTGTTACAAAAAATTTATAAAAAATTATCTATTTTTTAAATAGTTTTTCCGAATTTCTCCCCTTACGGGGAGCATTTAGAAAAATTTAATGCATATAAACCTTCTCAAAGAAATTCTCTAAATGATAGTGAAAACCGCATCAAAATCGACAGGCTACTTTTAGAGTTTTGCGAATACAAACATACGCAGGCTGAATTTTTATATATATAGATCAGAACGAGGATTAAAGACATTATTTAAGGAAATTAAGTTAAACAGTTTAAAAATAAAATGGACTTTACCGCCAATTCACTTAAAAATCGGGAGATAGACGACTGAGGATTACTGGAGAAGAAGAAACGGTAAAAGGTGAGCAGTGCCTACCTGTTTCACAGGTATTAGTACCTCCCACCTGGGATCGTGGTAGCAGGTACTCCTATACAATACAGATTTTACATAATATGTATATTTTATATTATAAAATATAGATCCATGTATCTTCAGCTATTTTATTTTTAGATAATATAATGTCTGAAGATGGGAAAATCGTCCTCGAAACGTTACATATTTTAATAATTTTGAGTTATTGAATAAAGATGTTAACTGGAAGTCATTTTAAATATTAATTATATGAAACGCTCCTGAAGACTTCCTTAAATAAATAGAAAACTATATATATATATATATATATATATATATATATATATATATATATATATATATATATATATATATATATATATATATAGGATTATCGGAGAACCGATTAGTTACTCCATTGTACAGTGTCCACTTAGTCGGAGGGTTTTTAACACGAAAAGCTTTCTGAGCGATTGGGTGTTAAATATAAACCATTTGTTGACAGCAATCTATAGTTCAACTCCAGCTCACCTTTATGTCTCAGTTTTAATTTATAAATATTAAAATTTCATAACTTCATTATGGTTGTTAGTCTATTATGGGAAAAAGTCCGAAACAAAATCTTGAGTCTCTTAAATCTCAGTAAATAATTAACCATGTAATTATTTCTGATATCTATGCAGTCGTATCTATATCTGTTCAGTTGACGTCCGCATGATGGTATAGAAGGATCAATCAGATTGGTCAGTTGACATCCGCATGATGGTATAGAAGGATCAATCTAATTAGGGATTGATAAATTATTTGCCACTTCTATAATTTTGTTTTTATTGAAAACTAGTTTCGAATGTTATATATTCATCTTCAGTTCTAAAAACACACAAAAATTCAAAAATAAACAATTCAAAATACAGTTTGGAATTATTATATATATTAAATATATACATCAGTATTATAAAACATTAATCAACAAATTGATTATAACAAATTTAGTGGATTTATAATATGCTTAAAATTTCAAATATTTTTTTATAATTTTTAGGAAGGACGTATTATTAATTTATTTAATATCCTTGATATTGTTGAGTCAATATTAATATCCCATTAGTTTCTCATATTTGTATTAATCTATACATAGAAATATTTGTAGAATGTAAATATTATAAGATACGTCTAGAATTGTATATATATGTGAGCATTATTCATCACTTGTCGGTAAAAAATGGAAGGATGGAGTGAATTGGTGTTGGGACCCTTAAAATCTTCTTCACTCCAAGCACTCCCTTCAATCGTTCCATTTGAAATGACTTCCTTAAAACTTCTTTCAATGTGTGCCGACTATTGGGTTTGAGTTTTAGGTTTCCATCATAGCGACTATTCCAGAAATTCAGGATCAAGTCTGAGAAATTCTTGATCCTGAAATTCTGGACTCTCTTGACGAACCTCCAACAACTTCTATATTAGAGGCCAATGTTATCTCCGCCATTATAAAAAGAGATTATGACCGCAAAAGGTCTTATGTCGTTATAAACAATGAAGCTAGGAGACCGATAGCACATAAAGTCGCAGCCTTTGCTAGCATGATTTACCGTCTTTTGAACGTACCATAAAATGAAAATAATTATAATAAAGAAATCGAAATAATATATCCCATAGCAAAAAATAACGGGTACAACAAAACCACTATCAATCATATTTAAAAAAAAAACAAATACAAAAAAAGACAATTAACGATATCTATTCAGCAACCCCCGAAGATAGGCCCATCCCGAAACATTATGTTTTGATTCCATATTACGGCCCTGTATCCACCAAAGTCTAACATGAATTGAATAAACGAGGATTAAACCCTACATTTAAAATAGAAAAAAACCCTATCCTCATATTTCTCTTCTCCTAAAGACAAAATAAGACCCTTTCCAAAAAAGCGGAGTATAAGAAATTTTATTTGATTTCTCGTCTTAATTAAATATACAATTCATAAATGTTTTATAATATTAATTTATATTACAATTAATTTAATATGTATAATAATATCAAACTTTATTTTGAATTTTTGTCTGTTTTTAGAACTGAAGATGAATGTATAACATTCGAAACTAGTTTTCAATAAAAACAAAATTATAGAAGTGGCAAATGGAAAAATTATAGAATGGCAAATTATAGAAGTGGCATCCTTCTCTAGCATCATGCGGATATCAACTGATACAAAAAAATAGTATTAAAGGAAGAACATGCCTAAATAATTGTGAGTAAAATATTTGGCTAAAGAAAATTGAGTACACAATCAAACAAACAGAAAAAATTTATGTTGTAATTAAGAAGACCAGAGTTAGTATGATAAAATAAAACAGTTCGAGAAAGTCTACAGCGGTCGGCTGGTACCTGAATCAACTCTCGCCAGAAACCAGAATGGATCCGGATGCAGCGCAGGATAACATTATCAACATTCGTTAAGGATTATTTATATATAAGCCGGGTGGCCGAGCGGGATAAGGCGCTCGCAATAGGTAATCGAAGTTGAGCAACGTCGAGTGTGGTTTGTACTTGGATGGGTGACCGCCTATCGGAGACAGCCACGCAGCCAGAGATTGTCCAGGTGATTATCCTCGCCTTCGGATATGTGAAGCCCGTCACCCAACTGGAAGCAACACATGGACTGGGCTTAGGAGTGATGGACCCTATCTCGTAAATCTACTAAATTGCGAATCGCATTATGGTTTTCCAGGTTGTCAAATAATCGCCCGGAGGTTTGGTTCAAGCACGGCCTCCTTCGAGGAAAGAAATATAGTGCTAATCATGGAAACCATAGTACGTAGCGTCGTGAGGTTGGATTAACCCCTTTTAAGCTGTCTATGCTCCCGCAAGCGATAAAATATCTGTAAGAAGACCACATCGTACGGCCAAAGAATTTCTAAAGAAAGAAACGAAAAAAAAGAACTTCTAAACAACGTCTATGGTACCAAAAAAACAACATATATATATATATATATATATATATATATATATATATATATATATATATATATATGTATATATACAACAGATAATTAATCAATCATATATTGATAAACTGTACGAATACAACCAACGAAGGGTCTTGGGCACAGTACTGGGTCTTGGCCAAGGTTGTGCATGGCGTTTATCTAGCCGAGATCACGCTCAACCGCCATGTTTTTCTGATGAGTACCGACATTATAGAGGCTAGGTGAGCAGCAGGAGGATCTCCCGTCCCCAGGATCGATCCAAGGCTGATTAAATACAATGAATAATTATCTGCCACAGCCGGACTCGAACCCGGGCTCTGGAGATAGGAGCACAGTGCCTTACTAACTGAGCTACTCCTCTACTCCATTATATATATCATGCTAAACTGCCTAAACACCAAGGATTTCTATTTATAAAAGCAAAATAATCCACCATTCATAGACGTAGTTAATCATTAAATTCAGATCTTCCAAGAAATAATTAACTACCGGCTAGATTTCTTCTGAGGTAAAATTGGCACAATTGAGCCTATATCCATGGAATCATGAACGGAGTCCGAAGAATTTGATAATTGAAACTGCAGAACATGTATTGTATATTATAATGGCTGTGGTCGTTATAATAGTAAGGGGAAGTTGCAAGGGAGTAAGGCTATCGTGTGTTATGCTTAAGTAAGTTATGGTTTACATTTTGTGTTATTCATTTACAATTATTACATAGTGACAGAGTGTATATCAAAGTGTACAATGTATACATCATTTTTTTTTTTTTTAAATTAAACACCTTGGAGTTAGCCTATTCATTTTAACAACTAACTTCATGGCGCCGAATTTCCACTAAAGGCTGCGTGCAGAGCTTCCGTTACAATAAAAATTTATCCCTCAATTTGCTTAGAGAAATATACCTTCAAAAATAAACAGTGCGTAAAAATAAGAAGGTTCTTAGGGTGAAAATAAATGATTACTCTTGAGTATAAAAAAATATTGTAATTAAATAATCAAATCAATAGAGTATTTTCAATTTTTAGGTAAATGAGAATTATAATATAATGTAAGGATCATTTATATCAAACATTTGTACGTTCCACCCTTATTTACTTATAAGATCGATAGATTAAAATATAAAGCATAAAAAAACATAAGTAATCATAAATTTGATTTTGACAACCCAAAAATCTTGGATAATGAAAAAAACACAAGAAATAGGAAGACTATGGAAGCTATTTACATAACAAAAAAATATAATAAGTGAATTTCAAGTCAGATGCAGTAAATTTAAAGAGCCATTATGCTGATATAATTAATAAACTAAAAATTTAATGACATTAACAATTAATTCATAAATAATAACCAGAAATACAATTGTTAGGTATATAAAATATTAAATTTTTAACTAAATATGTAAATATGTTGGAAAATAGACAAATAACAAAAAGATTAATGGATTAGTACAAAGTTTAATTCTAATCTAGATTAGTGTGACATCGATTTAAATCATAGCAGACAATTCCTAGTGTAATAATGTTAAAAAAAAAAATTAATGGTGGACACAGCAGACGAAGTAATATATCATGGAAAACGGACCTTAGGGAAGTATTGCTATTTTTTTAATTTGAAAATAGCATAGTTAAGGGTAAATAATTTAATTTTTAAAATATTATATTAAATTACATTAATAATTGAAAAATATGAATAGTGTTGTTGTTATATTGCTGAATTTTAGAAGAAAGGAAAACCCAGAAGATGGAAGAGTATTTCGAAACGTTAGTCGTGTGTGGGTAGAAAAATATTAATGTAGAAAATTAATAAAGATAATTTAAGGGAAGTGTGTTTGTTCACAAAAATAATAATTTTTTTTTTTTTAAATTTAGATCGTAAAGGTGCCTCTACAAATTTGTCAAGCCTAGGCAAGTCAAACGGCAAACATGTAAAGGGGGTTAACAGAAGCTCAGCAAACTAACCTATACTTTAACCTATACTATTCCGGCTATTCCCACTATTGTCGGCTGTTAATTTCGGTTTAAAATACTTTTATTTTATAAAGAAATGGTTAAAAATATAAAATAAAAACATAAGTATATATTTAAAAGTATTTTGTACTTTTAGGCTTTGATTGTGTAGGCCATGGGGATAACCTCAACAAGAGATGTAACCTTAAGATCAGATGTTTGTATCATATCTGTTAATAAGTGTTAATGTTTGTATGGAGTACGGAGTTTGATTCAAGAGTATATTATTAACTTTAAAAATCGATTTATTTTTAGGTAAGTTGTTTGTTTTGGATTTGATGAACACATTGTAGACTATTGTTATAGTAAATAATGCTAAATAAAATTGTTATTTTTAGGATCAAATCGGTCTAAAGTTATTGAAGAATTCAACCCCATTTTACCACCTTATTTTAATTTATATAAACACACAAATATGAGAATGCAACACTAGCGCTGATGTGTCCCATCCCACAAGAACCGGATCGTATTCCAAGAATATAGACGCCAATTAAAACTTCCCCCTTTACACATTGATTTGCCTAGGCTTGGCAAATGTGTGAAGGCACCTTGCCAGAAACATTTTTTTTTATCTTGAGTGGGAGCTAGTGCGGCTTCTTTAAGGATTCCTTTTTGACCTGACACCCGGTCCCTATTGGGATCTTTGACACCCCCAGGTAAGGCCCTTTCAAGTTATCTCCTTAGCACAAGGCACTCACTGAACACAAAGATTTGACCTGAGAGCAGATTTGAAGTACCGTTTGACATAATGGGATTTCACATTATCTGACAAGTTAATTTGTGCAACCACTGCTAAAAAAAAAAAAAAACTCTACGTGATATCAATATAAACTTTCTTTACGATTTTTCCTTCTACAAAGACCTGAGTTAGTCGGTTAGAAAATTGTTTCTTGCCCCAAATCCATCCAACATGGAAAAAGAGGAATATTCTGTGAATTTCAAAAATCCATTCGCTAGTAGTTCAAAAAAAAAAGTCATAAGTTGATCCAATTAAATATAAACAACGCATACATTTTGATTGATAAAATTTCCATTATTTAAAAAACCCTTCTCCAATTTGGCTAAATTATTATTTGTAATAGTGAAAGGGAAGTTTTCACAGTATTAATATTTGTTGACGATCAAATTAATGAATTATCAACGCTTAGGGGTTCTTCGCTATCATCAAGACCATACTAAATACCTAATTAATATCCAATTAACACAGTCAGGTGTTTGAAAAATTTCAATAAAAATATATATGAGCAGTACTTAAATACTTTGTCAATTAGCACATTCTTTTATAAAACACCTGCAATATATCGGCGTCGTTTTTTGAAAAAGGTGTAAGCCCCATTTTGGAAACTTTACAGGAAACAAATGAAACGATTTTTTCCAAATAACAATATATTATTTTATTCTTTATTGAATACAATAGGAGTTCATTAACCTTTAACCATAAAACCTTTACAATTATAATATATTTTTAAATCTTCTAGCACTAGTTAAGGCCGGAGTGTCAACTGAGAGTCGTTAGTATTTGGTGCTTACGTCATCAATAGTCGACCGTTTCCAATTTTTTTTCGAGATATTGAGAGCGAGAATCGATAGAGGTGGTGTTCACGTCGAAACCTACATTTTTTGTGCTTAAGCCTTTTTCAAAAAACAACGTCGATATCATAAAAGAATGTCCTAATTGTCAAAGTATTTAAATACAGCTAATTTATATTATTATTGTTGATAACACCTGACTATATTGATTGGATATGTACCTATGCATTAAGTATGGCCCTGATGATTGGAACGAACCCCGAAACGTGAAAAACTTTCCTTTCACTATTCTATTACTGGTTAAAATCATAGGCGTCCATTCACAAATATTTATCATAAATTATTTCTAATTCGATAATTGATAAATATGTAAAGAAATTTTTAGGCGTATTCTTTTAAGATGTAACTGATGACTTCTAACGCTGTACCAGAACCAATGGCGGATCTAGATCTTACGGGCCCCTCTTGGCCCTGGGGATTAAAAAGTTATTGCACTGGTACTGGTAATGGTGGGGATAACGATAGCGGCAAGTGGACCTATAGAATACCTCCCAATTGGAAGAGGGATTTCGAGGCCCTCTCTCGGAATAATTTGAAAATTGTGAGCCGAAACGAAAACATTTTATGCCATTTAAGCGTTTTAAATTTACATGAAGGAATGAGATGGTCCGGAAGACGGTCATAAAGAATTTCACTCTTAAGTTATTCAGTAATTATTTATCCATTCCTTTGTTTTTACATTAATTTTGTTCATTAAATTCCTACAGATGGCGCTTTAGCTTAAAATTTTTGACATGAATTCTATCAATTTTCATTTTCTCCTCTATCTATTTTATATATTTACTTTTATTTTAATTATTATTAACAATTGTTTCATCTTTTTCTTCTAGTTTCAACAATTTTTTTTCCTTAAATATATTTTTTATTAATAACCCACATATATAATGACAATCCCTCGCCACTGCCTTCTGTATATAACTATTATGGCATTTATTACCCATGCAACGCCTTCTTAATTAATTTGCTATTTTGCTTAGTCACTCCTCCACCTCTCTTTGAGCTTCAAGGAACAAAATTTTGTCTGTTTATTTATTTGAATTCCCCTTATTTACTTATTTAACAGAGTTGTTAATTTTTTAGTTATTGTTATTTCTCTTTGAGTATAATAATCAGTTTAATCTTTAAATATTAACTAACTTATTTTTAGTTGTTGTTATTACTCTATCAGTTTAATCTTATAACATTTTAGTAATTCATCACTGTTTTCATTAGATGTCTCATTATGCCTTTTAATTACTTACTTTGTTAATTTTGATATCACTCACTATATATATCATGGTTTTATTTTTGATTTTTGTATCTTGTTTGTTTAGCCTTGACAAAGACTAGCAAAATGGGTCGAAACGTCGGTTTCTAATAAATAGTTTTTACTATTTGTGATTCATCCTTTTTGACCACCTTCCGGATCCACCTTCTTATACTTTTTACGGTAAACTATTAATTACTCAATACAGTTTTAAATTTACTATCAAAACTGATGTAATCAGCATATGATTTTGTGTTTTACTTCCAATTTTTATATTGAATAGGAAATTTTATATTTATACAGCGTGAAGTACGCGATCAGAAAGTTAGGTGTTAGGCTCTACCAGGTAAACTGTATTCGTCTGTATTGATAATTTTATTATTTAATTTTTGTATATGGCGCTAAATAATTATATAAATATTATAATATAATTGACGTTCTGGGAACCATTTGAATGAACAACTGCCCAAAAATTAATACCAATATACGACTATATTATATATATATTATACTATATTATATACTATATTATATTATATATTATACTATATAATATATTACCTCGATGAATATCGATAAATCGTTTTCGATACTGTATCGAAAATATAGAATCGAATGCTAAGGCGGAACCAAACAAAAATAATTTCCCTTATTTCTGTAAACAAATAAAATACTCTCCCCTCCCTACCCCATAAATAAATAGTAAACTTATTTTAAAATCGTATAATTTGTAGGTCTAAATGTTCTCTACAATAAATTATATAACAAAGCATCATTAATAATATGATTAGACAAATTTAAAAATGATTCACGAGAAAATATATTCGATAACTGACGAAACATGACTCAATTTGTATAATAAGATTCAAAGATAATATTTATCGTGATTCATAAGATAATCTGCCGGTTATTACTTCTTGGTGCCAAGTTTAATAAAAAAAAAAAAAAAAACATGGCTGTTGATCTCACAGTACAGTATCTACGTATTTCACCTTAGCATAATATTAACTAAATAAAAAAAAATGTCTTTGAAAATCGATCATGAAAAAGAAGAAAAAAACTGCTCCGAAATTTGACGTATTACGATTTAAGATACGTAAAATTAAAAAAATCAATTCGTCCGCGGATTTTCTCCGAAACACAGGAATATCTTTGACATTACTATCAGCCGCTTAGACCCAAAATGGCGGGCGATTAAAATTTTCATACGCCCTTTCAATAAAAATATCATAAAAAAGAGAATTTATGATCTGTTGAGTAGTTTGAAATAATTATACCAGGCCTTTAAAAAAAAAAAATCTGGCGAGTACATCACACAAATTTTATTTACATCCCGATTTGAAATAAAATTCAAAAGTTTCCATTTAGTTTACAAGGTAATTTTATTTAATTTCCATGGAAGCATTTAGCTTCCGTTAAATGATAACGATATGTTGAGTATTTTGATATAATTATACCAGGCCTTTAAAAAAATATCTGATGTGGACAACACATGATTTCCTTGTACCCCTATTAAACCCCTATAAATCGGTGGCTCAAAAAGTGATCCTGAATTTGGTTACTAGTTTGCGAAGATCACAGTATCTCAAATAGTATCATAGTATCATAGCATCATAGTATCTCAAAAACTCGCGACATCCATCTATTGACACACACACACACACAAATAGGGAGGAGAACCAGTATTTTGCACTAAATTTTAACACTTAAAACAAGTAATAAAAATGTTTAATTGGATTGGAAACGAAATTACGTTTGTAACCTTTATTACCGAAACATATGATTTATGTATTTAATTTAAATATAATTTTGGATGCAAGCTTATTATGACCTTCAAGTAAAGTACCGTTTTCGGCTCACCAATTTTAACCAAAATATAGTTAATACATTCACATCGATATAAAAGTCCTATGCACCAAATTTGAGATGTTTTACATTATATTTTAATAAAATTTTTGATGAAAGTCTAATATGACCTTCAAGTAAAGTACCGCTTCCGGTTTTCCAATTTAGACCCAAATCTAGCATGTTATTTAAATCAATATATAAGTTATAAATACCAAATTTGAGAAGTATTGCAAAGTATTTTAATATAATTTTTGATGGAAGTCAATTATGAGCTTCAAGTAAAGTACCACTTCCGGTGATTAAGCAGTGACCAAAAAAGTGTGGTTCATAACTAGATTTTACAAAAATCCTAAATACGGTATTTCTACTTTCTACGGCTAACCGTTTTTGAGTTATGCGAGATACGAACGTACGTACGTACAGACTCCACGACGAAACTAGTCAAAATGGATATTTCCTTTATTTAGTACAAGGAAGTAAAAAACGAAACGTAATTCGGCGTGTGGGGTACAACAGTACCCCAACCCTCATGAAAAGAAAACTTGTAGGTGACAAACGGAAATGAGGCATGAATGTGCAATATTCACTTTTAGAAAGGGTTATGGGATTTTACAACCAGGAATTTTACAACCCCAATGTAAATACATGATGAGGTATAATGTATTGACGACTGGACCCAAAAACCTACTATATAATAGGGTCAAATTTAATTGTGTTGTCAGGAACAGCTACAAAATGTTCATAGAGGTAGAATTTATTACAAAAGTTTACCAAAATATAAAGAACTGCTACCAGTCATTTATCACTACGTCATCAGATACCCAATCAATCTATTCAACGAACTTGTTTCGCCCCGACATAAAAATGTTAAATCGCCATACAGCTAACCCAAAACTCCTCCAGGCGGCAATAACAATATATCAAACCATCTTGTATTGCTATTAATATTTATGGGTAACAATTTTTCATTTTTATTTTTTTAACATTTTAAGAAAGATTAAAATATTGGGAAGTATAACCAGTTCGGGACAGACACAATACATAAATACTAATGGATAAACTTCGGTATGCAGACATTTCATTCCCATTATCTCTTTGTATCCATTCCTCTCATTTCAATTAGGCCTTTTCTAGGAACATAATCAAAATGATAAAAAATTTATCAAAACGGTAATAAAGATTCACTTTTTTACACTTTTACCGTTTCTTTATAAACAATTGACGTTTTCACACTTGTTTAAATGT
Source organism: Rhaphigaster nebulosa (assembly GCA_948150685.1). Taxonomy (NCBI): domain Eukaryota; kingdom Metazoa; phylum Arthropoda; class Insecta; order Hemiptera; family Pentatomidae; genus Rhaphigaster; species Rhaphigaster nebulosa. The sequence continues at coordinate 3,445,445 of OX411306.1, forward strand.
TTTTTTAGATAATTTACTTCCATCCGTGTGAAATTGTCATGACAACGAATAAAGAATTGCATATTACTTTCTTGTACGAAGTAAAGCAAGTATTGTAATCGCGAAAATTTTCGGTTTTCAGATTTCGGCGGATATATCCATTTTGACCATCCCTGAATCCATTTTGACTAGTTTCGTCGTGGCGTCTGTACGTACGTACGTTCGAATCTCGCATAACTCAAAAACGGTTAGCCGTAGAAAGTTGGAATTTTGTATTTAGGATTGTTTCAAAATCTAGTTGTGAACCTACCTTTTTATCCGCTGCTTGATCACCGGAAGCGGTACTTTACTTGAAGGTCATAATTGATTTCCATCAAACATTATATTAAAATACTATGCAAAACTTCTCAAATTTAGTAATTATAACTTATATATTGATTTAAATAACATACTAGATTTTGGTCTAAATTGGAAAACCGGAAGTGGTAATTTACTTGGGAGTCATAATAAACTTTCATCAAAAATTATATTATAATATAATGTAAAACATCTCAAATTTGGTAAATAGGACTTTTATATCGATATGAAGGTATTTAGTATATATTGGTTAAAATTGGTGAGCCGAAATGGGTACTTTACTTGAAGGTCATAATAAGCTTACATCAAAAATTATATTTAAATTAAATACATAAATCATATGTTTCGGTAATAAAGGTTACAAACGCAATCGAATCCAATTAAACATTTTTATTACTTGTTTTAAGTGTTGAAATTGGGTGTAAAATACTGGTTTTACATTTCGAAAAAATAATGCATATAAACCTTCTCGAAGAAATTCTCTAAATGATAGTGAAAACCGCAACAAAATCGACAGACTACTTTTCGAGTTTTGCGATCACAAACATACGCAGGCTGAATTTATATATATATATATATATATATATATATATATATATATATATATATATATATATATATATATATATATATATCAACTAAATATTATATACATGAATACAATAATATGAAGCCTAACACCATCAGGCCACTGAGGAAATGAGATAGTTTAAAGTTAACCTAATTCAAATTCGTGTACTTGAATTGTTAATTTCTTAAATTATTTGAAATTTAACAGAACATTTAATGATAATACCTTAATGATAATGATAATAACATTTAACAGCAATACCTTTTTTTTTTTTTTTTGTTCCAGATACTGATAAATGCTATCGAAAATGATAAAAATAGCAATCGATTCGTAAAATTCAAGCGAAAAAAGGCAAATAAATTGTATGTACAAAATTATTCACTACAAATTTTTTCGTTGGTTCATTCGGATCATTCGTTGGTTTGATAGGTTCACGAGTATAAAGCAGCGCTTAAAACAGTTATTGAACTTTTTCAAAAAGTTTCAGTTTAACTGTTTTATAAGAACTTTTGCAATTAAAGTATTAACATAAAAGTTCTACATAAAAGAACTTTCTGATAAACAGTTCCTTTAGAACTTAAATAATTTAAAGTTTTTGATAAAAGTTCTATTAATAGAAGAGAAGTTCTTGCCAAACCTTTCTTTTTGTAAAAGTTCTTTTAATAGAATGTTCTACTAGAACATTTTAAATATAAGTTTTCTCATATTTATGGGGCAAAGCTTGAGAGGGATCTTCGAGAGGTGGGGGAAACTTCGAGAGACACCAGTATTTTTTATTGTAAAAATTAAAAAATATTTTAATAAAAAACATAGATAATAAATAAAATTCGAAATAAAAGAACAAATAGAAAAACAAATCCCATTTTATTTAAAATTTAATTTCAATAGAAAATATTTTAAAGTAAGAAAACCTTTAAAACATAATTCCATTAGTATTTTCCACATTTAATATAGAATTTGTATAGAAATGTTCTTAAAGAACTTTTTTGGTTTATTATTTTCAATAATAGACCTTTGGAATCGACCAAGGAAAACTTTTTGTAATCCCCCCACAAAATTTGAGGTTTTACGTTTCAAGATACGTAGAACCCAAATATCGAATAAAAAAAAAATTCGCCCGTCCAACGTCCGCGGCTTTTCTACGAGACTATTGCACCGATTGTCTTGAAATTCGATACAAATGCCAAAGTTCACCCCGAGATGATCCTCGGAAATCGACATTACCATCCGTCTGTTTGTTTCAAAATGACGGCCGATTAGAGATCTCATAAGCCCATAACTCGGCCATTTATAAAGATAGAGAGGAAATGTAAGGTTTTTTTAAAATCAGCAAAGCAAGCCGTTGAAAAAAAAATGTATATATATATATATATATATATATATATATATATATACATATACACATATAAAATCTGTATAATTACCGATTAAAGATCTCATAAGCCCATAACTCGTCCATTTATAAAGATAGAGAGGAAATGTAAGGTGTTTTGGAATCAACATAACAAGGCATTAAAAAAAAAATCTATGATAATTGCCGCTTAAAGATCTTATATACCCATAACTCGGCCATTTATAAACATAGAGGAGAAATGTAAGGTGTTTTGGATTCAGCATAACAAGGCATTAAAATAACAAAAAATAAAAAAAAACGAAAAATAAAAAAATCTCTATCTGTAAATGCTTTTGGTTTATTATTTTCAATAATAGACCTTTGGAATCGACCAAGAAAAAAATGTTTGTAACCCCTCTCCCTCAAAATTTGAGGTTTTACGTTTCAAGATACGCAGAATCCAAATATCGAATAAAAAAAAAATCCGTCCGCGAAAATTGTTGGTGCCTACAGCTTAATTTTTTTTATTTAGACAGAATAGATATTTTTGAAATATTACTAAGTGGAAATAATAAACCATTGTGTAATAATTTGTAGCGTTTTATTATAACAGTTCTTACGATAAAGTTCCCAAATAATTTTTACCACATGTTCTGATCAAAAAGTTATTGCAAGAACTTATAATAAAAGCTTTAATATAAAAGTTCTTTCAAGAACTGCTTCAAAAAAGTTCCAAAGGAAAAGTTTAATTTAGAACAAGAACTTTTTCAAAATAAATTAGATATTTATTTTGTAGCCCTGGTATAAAGGTCAAAGTTCCAGCGAGTTTTTCAACGAATTTCAGTGAGTTTTTTTACGAAGGTGGACTCTTAGAGAATTGTAATGTCACGTCTATGCATGTGTAAACGGAGAATACTTACTATATATAAAATTTACATTCAAGAACAGTAATTTAATAAACTACAATCGAACTCCTGTATATCGGACATGAAGATTCCTTGAAAAAAAAATCGATCTATGGAAATTTCCATAATTATAGAAAGATTGCAATTTTTCACCCTTTTCAGGCAAAAAACTATTCATTAGAGTTAAATAATTATCAAAGGAAATTTTGGGGTTAACGATATAACAAAGGCAATTTTTTAGGATTAACGAAAAATAAAACTGAACGATCAACGACACTTATTCGAAAAATTGTACAAATTACATTTGTGATTGCAGATATTTTATAAATTTACATTTATAATTTAATAAGGACATGTATTAAAAATAAGCAAACATACATAAATATTTATTTATTTCGTTTTCGCGCGAAATAACTCCAAAGGTCTTTTTCCATATAATTCCTCACCGAAGTAATGTTCACTAGGAAAGTTAAAATTAGTTGACATCCGCATGATGATATAGAAGGATCAATCTGATTGGTCAGTTGACACCCGCATGATGGTATAGAAGGATCAATCTGATTGGTCAGTTGACATCCGCATGATGGTATAGAAGGATCAATCTAATTAGGGATTGATAAATTATTTGCCACTTCTATAAATTTGTTTTATTGAAAACTAGTTTCGAATTATTATACATTCATTCTCAGTTCTAAAAAACACACAAAAAATTCAAAAAATAGTTGGTATTATTATACATATTAAATTATATAAATCAGTATTATAAAACATTTATGAATTATAAATTTAATTAAGACAAGAAATCAAATGCATGTTGGCACTCACTCACCAAGGTTTAAACGGATTATATCAAACAGAAAAGTTTGTACTGGTTCCTTCTCGCATTGTACTAACAATGAACGAGAAATAGGCAGGATGTTTTTAGGTAAACGGTTTAAGGGTCAGGGTTTTCCCAGTAATGCCGGTGAGTAATTGTTTTTTTCTGTTATAGATGGGAATAAAGTTAAGATTCATCCTCAGTCCTAAAAACACGCAAAAAATTAAAAAAAATATAAAAATTCAAAAAAATTTATCAAAATATTTTGAATTGCTTATTTTTGAATTTTTTGTGTGTTTTTAGAACTGAGGATGAATGTATAACATTCGAAACTATTTTCCAATAAAACAAATTTATAGAAGTCGCAAATAATTTATCAATCCCTAAAATTAAAATTAATCTAAAAGGAAAATTTCATTCTGTGCTAGGAAATAGATTAAGAGGATTTAGGAACTCCAATGCTTCTTCTGAAACAAGATCTTCCGTGAATTTCTATTGCTTTGCAAACTAGTGGAACATTTTTTTTCTTATTAAATTATTACCCAATCTCATGCATGTAAAGTAAAGGCTATTTTTGTTGACAATCACATTTTATATTTTTTTAGAAGGGAATTTTTTGTTCAATGTAGAGAAATTTTATTCGATATAAAGCAATTTTTTTTCTAATGAAAATTCAATACTTCTAAAAAAATTTCGATATATAGAGATTTTCGATATACAGAGGTTCGACTGTATTTAAGAACTAGTTTTATTTTAATCCAATTTTTAATTGTATTCTGTTTTGTTTTTTTGTATTAATATTTTTTTTGTCGTTGACAAGTAATGAACTATAATTTGAATAAAACTTTCAATAAATTATAATAATTTGTACTATTAAAAAAAAAAATACAGTGTCATATATCGCCACCACCACATTTAAGAAATGAATATGAATATACGTACTTTTCAGGAAACCAAAAAATACTTCCTTTTACTTTCAACTTCCTCATTGCGAATATTTTTTTTATATCTCTGGGCCTTTTTACTTCTCTGAATCCTAGATTTGTGTTTATAAGATTTTATTTTGCAAATGTGCATTTGGTTAATTAATAAAATTAAGGAATTCGATTTTACACATTCGTGATTTAATGTGGTGGCAATGATATATTATATTCATTAACAGAGGCTTGAAATGTCATAGGTTTTTATTTTTTAAAAACATTTAGAGCTCCAGTTTAGTAGGGCAGAGGTTTTTCTCATTCATTTCAAAACCCATCAATATTTTTACTTACCTATATACGAAGTATATAGTAAGGGGACGTATTGCGATCGTGAAAATTTTCGAATTCGAGTTTTCAACGGAAATATACGTTTTAAGGTCTCCTGAGTCCAAATGGCCAAGTCTCGCAAAATGGTCTGTGTGTATGTGAACAGCCTAGCTCAAAAAGTCGTACGATACTCAAATTATGTATTTAAGGTAGGTAAATGGCTGTGATGTTACAGCAACTTTTTCGTCAAAATCGACTAACCTTAAGTGCCACTTTATATCATGGATTTTACATTTTTTTTTAAATTTTCTCAAAAACGGTTCTAACGATTTTGATGAAACTTGCCTAAATTATTCTACATAAAAACCTATAACTTTTCATTTATGTAGTAAATCACCGAGGAATTGCAGGAAAAAATGTTATGATGAAAAGTAAATTTTATTTGCGCATGGCTTAAAAAGCATGCAATTTATAGTAAAGTATGTATAGAATTGTATGAAAGATTATTAAATCACCTAAAAAAAATCATCAAAATCGGACCAGTATTAGCAAAGATACAGTGTATTTTATGAGTACAAGACCCAAAATGGATAACCGAGCGCATCCGAAAGGAGGCGGATTCGACCGAACCTCCTCACACCAATCCGTCAATCTGTTGTAAACAATACGCTCTGTAATAAAGTAATTTAAGAATACAAAAGCGGAAATTAACTTAATAATTTCTACTTTCACATTTTTTAATGGAAAGAAAATGTTTCCATAAAACCTAAACCGAAACTTTTAAAATACATTTTCAACTTGACAAAGTTAAAATATATAGGTAGTGTACAGAATTGTTGTACTAAAATTCTTTAAAAAACTTTTTTATTGTACTTAAGTGGGAGAAGAAGTGAATGCTGGTGAGTTTATTAGAAGCAGTGTTTATGTAAACTCTTTAAAATTGTATTAAAAAGATAATTATTATAGAACGGTAAGGGAAGTTGTGTGATGCGCGCACCGCACCAGATTTTTTTTTTTAAATTAGTAGAATCTTTAATACCAATGTATTAATAAATCAACGGAAAAATAGATTTATCAATAAACATCCTTTGAAAATATAGCTGATTGAAAACACATTTCCGAAAATAACATGATTTTAACAATACATAACCCATTTTTTTTTTCAGAAAAGTTAAAATATTAAAAATGTCTACACTTAATTTTTGATGATATCTGAATGAAACAGAAAAAAGGAAAATCAATTAGACCGTAGCGAATCTAATTTTCAATAAAAAAGGAAAAAATGGTTTAAATTTTATTTAAAAAAATTTCTCGAGTTGTAATTTAAAATTCGTAAAGACCAATCTTCTGTTTCTTTTCCAAACTGTTATTGATAAACAGAAAAAGTTTTTAGTCAATAGTCTTTTTAATTTTTGCAAAATTAGAAAAAAATTATTTCTACGATATTTAGTCCATATTGAGGAAAAATTCAATACTTCATATCGTTCTTCTAGACGCTCGATAGTTATGATAACACAGTCGAACTTCTATATATCGAACTTCCATATATCGAAAATCTCTATTTATTTTGAATAGAATCTCTCTTTTTTTAGGAACCTTGAATATCTGGTGATAGATTATACACAAATAGACATTATAGACTATCTTGTGCGAAAACAAAAATAAATTAATTTTTATGTTGCACAATTTTTCAAATAAGTTTTATTGATCATTCAGTTTTGTTTTTCTGTAACCCTAAAAAATTGCCTTTAGTACTTCTTTGACCCTAAAGCTGTGATTAACTGTTTTTAGCCTGAAAAGGGTGAAAAATTGCAATCTTTCTATATATCGAAATTTCCATATATCGATTTTTTTTTTCAAGGAATCTTCATGTTCGATATATAGAGGTTCGACTGGATATTTGAATAGATAAAGAAACCTTGGTTTTATGGTTACACAGTACAACTTTGGTATTTTCACAGTTATTCGGCGTGGTTCTATCTGGTGAAAAAATGTTCTCTAATTCATCATCGATGTTTTTGCTAACCTTCTTTTTATTAGTTCGTTTAGTTTTATTTATAAATTGACGAAATGAAAATGTTCATTTAAAAAACGCAAAAATATCGGTAAAACCAAAAGAAAAAAAAACACAGAAGAAATGTTCCTCAGCGTTGATGTTTCTGATAACTTTTTGTTTGTTGCAGAAAAACATTAATGCTTTTTTTTAATAATATATATTTGTGTTAAAATTTATATTTTCACACCCTTTAAGTAAAACCATAGATATTGAAAGTTTTATTCAAAACAATGTAACATAAATTATGCGCTTGGCTCGCACGTATAAGCGAGTTTTTGTTAACTAAGTTCTAATTGTCATAAATATATGAAACACTTATCAAAATGTTCAGTTGGTAGTTTCAGAAAACCCTCATAAAAAGTTTTAAATTTGTCGTTATTTTTGAGTTCTTGTATTCTTATCTTTAGTTTAATTTTTTTTTTTTTACAAATTTTGTAAATCCAACCTTTTTTTTTTTTTTTAATGTTTATTAGAATATCTTAATTTCAAACTATGATCATTTAATGTTATGAGACTTTGACTTGAGTTCATCACATAAGTGGAATATTCCAAATATTTTTTGGTTTTTGGGTCTCAAAAATAGATTGGCCTAATCATTTACCCTTGAGAAACTCCTATGTAATAGAAAAGCAAAACAAATATATGAAATAAATATAATAACAAACAAATATGATACAAAACAAATATATGAAACACGTATCAAAATGTTCAGTTGGTAGTTTCAGAAAACCATCGTAAAAAAGTTTTAAATTTGTCGTTATTTTTGAGTGCTTGTCTTCTTATCTTTAGTTTATTTTTTTTTTTACAAATTTTGTAAATCTAACCTTTTTTTTTTATGTTATTAGAATATCTTAATTTCAAACTATGATCATTTAATGCTTTTCGACTTTGACTAACTCAAGTCAAGTGATGAACTCACATGACATAAGTGGAATATTCCAAATATTTTTTGGTTTATGGGTCAAAAGTAGATTGGCCTAATCATAATTTACCCTTGAGAAACTCCTATTTAATAAAAAAGCAAAACAAATTTTAAAATCAATAATTTTAATTCTCCCAATATGGGATGCATAAGTAAATGAACATGATAAACATATGTTCTTATAGATAAACGGTGTGTATTTCTATATTACAATTAATGTCGTAGTTATCTCATAATCTCATAGAATAAAGGAAGGGCATTATGAAAGTTTAATGTATTTTTTTATGAGAAGGTATTCAAAAGCGTAAAACAAAAAAAAAAATTTAAATATGGTTTCCCAACAATTCATAATTTTGAATTGTGCCTTTATTCTACGAAAGTTGCGTTATGTTATAAATGCGTTATAATATTTTGACATCTTTAATGTATTAATATTGTCGTGCATTTAATATAATGTTGTAAGTTATACGACTGTACAATATGCATCTAATTTCAAAATCTACATTAACAAATAAAATAATTTCCAGGCGTAGTTTAGTCCACGTATATAAATTTAAAACAAAGTAAATCGGCAAAACGTAATATTATCTCTTTTCGATTCTCCATAAATCGATTTTTTTTAAAACTGATTAATACGTAGCAGTCAATTTTTTTTTTTTTTTTCTCTTTTGTCGCGTATTATTTAAACAACACCGCGACCATTGAAAAATACACTTCTACATGTACAATTGCACCTCTTTTCTACATGTACAAGTTGGCAGAAGACATAGAAGGATATATACAGATTAAATTATGAGGATGACATACCTTTGCGAGAACTGATGGGAAGAAGACGAGAAGAAGTAGAGACCAAACCATCCTGCTTCGACTCTACATGGCCACTGCAGGCTCCAGTATCCCCTCCACAGAACATCTTCTGGAGAGGGGATGTACCGTGCTTCTCCAGGGGTAGTCATCTCCTGCCTCTACTGGAGGTTAGTTAAGACGAAAATATCGAACAGACATATCGATATCTATTTCATATATCGATAGTTTTAAAAATTATCGAAATATTAGTTCGATATATCAATGGAAAATATCGATGTATCGGGCCTCGATATTTTTTATCTTTTTATAAGGAGGAGAAGCTTAAGAGGGTTTACACTGAATTGAAGGATTGGATAATATAAATTTACAAGTAATAACAACAATAAAATCACTGGCGTAACCCGAATAGACGCAGTTGTAACCAGCACCCGCGTAGGGCGCCAAAGAAACACTGGAAATATCAAAGGGAGTATTAAAAATTTCGTTTTTAACAAGCTTACTGGAAGATAATCTATAGTTTAATAAAGAAAGGGTACAACTTTACAGTAGCCAGTAGCGTAGCCAGGATTTTATTTTGGAAGGGGGGCATCCATCCAAGGATCTACTTTAAAGGAACCCAATCCAATAGGTGATGCAAGAGAGCCCTCTCTGTATACAATATTTTCTATGCCTAGAGATATTGTTTATAAAATTACAATCAAATAGGTTTATACAATTTTTCTTTACAGATAAGAATAAGTATTTTGTAATTCAGGGAGGAGGAAAGAGGTCCGGATCCTCTGGACCTCCCCTGTGGCTATGCAACTGACAATCGCGACGCATTATCAGTGGCTTCTGCCTAAGTTACCCGAAGGTCGCCGTACTAGCACTCTCTAGCGCCATTTGTGATAACTAACTGTTTTTTATTCAATTGTAACATTGGTATTCATTGGAATTATTGAAAATATTACTGCTTTAATTAGATTTTATTTAAAATTATTAGTGCTGTCGACTTTCGCTCACTACGTTCGCCCAAGGGACAAACAAGACACCAACGAATCCTTTTTCAGTACCGCAATTTCAATTATTACTGCTTTAATTAGATCGCAGCTAGCGACTTCCGCTCGCTAAACTGGCTCAAGAGATATATACAAACCCCCAAAAGTTCCTTTTCAGTTGAGGTCTAGCACTTATCGTAATTTAAATTATAACTGCTTTAAATAATATCTAATTAAAGCAGTAATAATTTAAATAATTCCAACGAATACGAATTTTAGAATGAATGCAAAACAACCAGTTAGCACAAATGGCGCTAGAGAGTGCTAGTGCGGCGACCAACGGCCGCCAGTGATAATGCGTCCCGATGGTAAAAGTTGTACCAAATAAAGAAAGATGAATGTAACTCAAATAAGCAATAAAAAAGAATACTGTGGTAAAGGAAATCTAATGACCTAATTTTGTTATCACACCGCTACTTTGTTTTAAAACATTCTAAAACCGAGTAAACTGAAGAAAGCAGGCCATTGGCGCAGAACCGTCGCTTCCCTCTCAACACTATTACTTTCCTCCTTCGTCCCTCCTCTAAAACAGTTGTTCACAAACATTTCCACGAGTGTTTTTGTTTTTAGTGAATGAATCGTGCATTAAAATTGGGCCTACACCTTGTATTTTTAATTATTCCTAAGTACTGTAATTCATTTCATTTTATAAATGTTAGTAATTATTTTTTGTCACATCATTTTGCAATGTTTTGCCATGCCAGATATTCCTTCTCTCCTGCACCCTTTTTTCGGTCACAAGGGAGCACCCATTTCCGTTGTTCGCACCCAGGCGCAAAATATCAAGTTACGCAACTGAATCAATTTATTTCACATTTCTAAAGAAAACAGAATATATGCCATTAAACTCATCAAGCATATCATTGACAATGGAAAATTGGCATCTTTCCCGCAGTATTTATCCCCCCGGTCCTATGGAATAAAAATATTTCATTATAAAAGAAAACGAAAATAATTTATCACTGTTTTCTATCAGGAATAGTCCTATTTCGTGCCGAAGCCTGGACAATGAAACAGCAAGATGACCAAAAATGACTGTCTCTAGAGATGGACTTCCTATAAAGAAGAAGGCTCCAGCATGTATGTAATAGTATAATTTGAAACAAGATAGGAAAGTCAAAAATATACATTATTATATAATGTTTAAACCAGCAGGCTTCAATGTGTTGGCCACTAAATGAGGATGGAAGATGACAGATGACTAAAAAAAGATTTTCTGATAAAAGTCAGAATATAAGAAGAAGAGGATGCGGTTAAGGAAGACCTGGATTGAAGATGTGAAGGACTGAATGGCTGCGAGAAGGGGGATGCACTGACATGAGAAAATTGTGAGGATCGGAAAACAGTAATTGTACTAAGCCGAAATAATAATAATTGGAGGATCAGGAAGAATTGTGGAAATTGACGAAATTCTTTTTCTAAAAGAAAAAATCAAGTTAGTAGATTTCTGCCAGAACAAGAAAGCTTCGTTGGCGTTCGTAGGGAGAACAACGCGTGTTTGTAGGAAGATCAAAGAATGTTTGTAGGGATACGAACGAGTGATTCTAGGGAGACCAACGAATGTTTGTTGGGAGATCAACGAGTGATTGTAGGTAGACCAACGAGTGATTGTAGGGAGACCAAAGAGTGTTTGTAGGGAGACCAACGAGTGTTTGTAGGGAGACCAACGAGTGATTGTAGGGAGACCAAAGAGTGTTTGTAGGGAGACCAACGAGTGTTTGTAGGGAGACCAACGAGTGATTGTAGGGAGCCCAAAGAGTGTTTCTAGATAGATCAACGAATGATTGTAGTGATACCAACGAATGTTTGGAGGGGGACCAACAATTTCTTCGTAGTTGGCGTCTCCATAAAGAAGAAAACACATTTATCATAGGTAATTTTAGCCGCCGAAATAATGTTGTGTGATGTGGGGCAAGTGCGCACTAAATTTTACCATGTTCAACTATGCAGGACTGTAAAATTTTTATCTCTGAAGGAAGATTTTTCTCTTTTATTTAAAAATGCTCTTTAAAGGATTATGTTTAAATATTACATTCAAGCATCCGTTTCAACGATATCCATTCTGATGTGATTGATAATTTAATTGAATAGTACTAAGTACGCACTTGCCCCTGCCTTAAGGGCGTACAAGGTATCTGAAAGACTCATTATTCATGTAAGTGCAGTTTTGGAGCAAGTGCAATATAGTTTGGTTTCCGAAGGACTATTATACAAGTGTAATGATCGAAAAAGTTAAAGCTTGCCTGAGATTCACATTTTACAATCTTCATTGAGTTATGAAAGTACGAGTTCATTGAGTTATGAAAGTGGGATAAATAGTATAATTGAATAAATGTATTAAAAAAAAAAAAAAGTTTTGTTTTAATTCACTAGTCCGTAGTTGCCTCTACGAACTATCGTTACTAAAGGGTAAGTGTAGAACACGAACACTTATGACAAAACAGATGTCTGTACTTGCCCCCTACTATCATTTTTTGTTGGGTGGCTGCGGACAAGCGCTTACAAAATAGAAAACTGTATAGGCGAAATCTAAATCACGAAGTATTTTAATTAGGGAGTGATAAATTATTTGCCACGCCTATAAATTTATTTTATTGAATACTAGTTTTGAAAGTTATACATTCATCTTCAGTTCTAAAAACACACAAAAAATTCAAAAATAAGCAATTAGGTATATTCTGGAACAGTGAAATAATGTATTAGCTCCAAACAGCTCAGTGTTACAATTCCAACCGATTTTCATTCGTCTTCATATAATATGTTCGCCCCTCGCCCTCGAATCCGAGGGTGGAGTGACAGGGGTTAGGGGTTGCCAGGTTTAATTTTATTCCTATAATTATATTTATTTTGTTTTGTTATGTAAAATAAGTTTATGAATGAACATACACCACTTGTTGTGATGAAATTTATTATAATACGTGAATTTTATTTATTTACATTTGAAATTGTTTTTGTATTGTATTTTATAGTCGTTTTTTATTTTTGTCGATGTGTTGAGCCCTCAGTGTAAGAAGTTAGGTAACAATTTTTCATTATCAAACAGGAATACAAACTTTATAATTATTCAGATTCATTCTCAAGTCCGAATTTTACATTTTTTAATAATTCGACTAAATACAACATTTTGTATTTCCAATTTTATTTGAAAGTTAATTCAATCCTTGGATTATATTTAAATTTTGTCATGCAATGTCGCTGGATTCCCTGTGGAAAACATAAAAATACTTTTAAATATCTGATATGGACAACACATGACTTCCTTGTACGCCTATAAATCGGTGGTTCAAAAAGTGATTGTGAATTTGGTTACTAGTTTTTGAATATTACAGTATCTCAAAAACGACACTCAGCGTCCCGACATCCATCTATTGACACACACACACAAATGTAACAATACTGTTACACTCAATTTTAACACTTAAAACAAGTAATAAAAATGTTTAATTGGAATGAAAACCAAATTGCGTTTGTAACCTTTATTACCGAAACATATGATTTATGTATTTAATTTAAATATAATTTTTGATGTAAGCTTATTATGACCTTCGAGTAAAGTACCTTTTCGGCTCACCAATTTTAACCAAAATCTAGTAAATACATTTATATCGATATAAAAGTCCTATTTACCAAATTTGAGATGTTTTACATTATATTTTAATATAATTTTTGATGAAAGTCTTATATCACCTTCAAGTAAAATACTGCTTCCGGTTTTCCAATTTAGACGAAAATCTAGTATATTATTTAAATCAATATATAAGTTATAAATACTAAATTTGAGAAGTTTTGTATAGTATTTTAATATAATTTTTGATGAAAATCAATAATGACCTTCAAGTAAAGTACCACTTCCGGTGATCAAGCAGTGACCAAAAAGGTAGGTTCACAACTAGATTTTACAACAATCCTAAATACAAAATTTCAATTTTATACGGTTAACCATTTTTGAGTTATGCGAGATACGAACGTACGTACGTACAGACGCCACGACGAGACTAGTCAAAATGGATTCAGAGATGGTCAAAATGGATATTTCCGTTGAAATCTGAAAACCGAAAATTTTCGCGATTACAATACTTCCTTTACTTCGTACAAGGAAGTAAAAATGGCAGTAAAATCCTAAGCTTTTAATTTAATTACCTAGAACTATTTTTTTTTTTTTTTTAAATAATACAAAATCACTCACAAAAGTGGAGATGGTTAAGCGTCACCAAACGGTTTGGTATAATTCAACACTTTGCGACCGGCAAAGTTTGCGGGCAGTTTACTACTACTTTGACTGAATAGATAGAGGCATATTTCGCTGGCACTGCCCGGCAGTCTAGGTATGACGTCGTACCTATACTGCCGCGTTCCTGACCATTCTAGAAGGAGTAATACTGCCTCAGACGCGACGGTTCCCGCTTGTTTAAAACAAGGTCGTTTAATAAAAAAGGATTCAGCGATTATGACGACGAACCTCTAGCAGAGTTCGTTGACCAGTTTCAGGTACTTTATGACCACAAACATAAGGACCGTGTGGAATGTGTGGAAAAACATATTATTTTATTTTTATATTCACACATTATTATTATTATTATTGTATTAATAAATAATAAAGAAATATCGACAGACGAACTTTGTTCATTGTCTAAAATACCTAACAAATTTCTAGTTGTAAATAACATAACAATTATTGAAAAATATTCAACCCTTTGGCCTTGGAATATTTAGTCAAAATTTTTGTTGGTAACCGGTTGTTTCGTTGAATGTTCTGGTAGCTCCCTCCCATAAGAGTTCTAATAGCAAAGAAGCATAGAAAATATATAAAAAAAGAGTCTAAGTGCCTTTAGAAAAGGTTTTCACAATTCAAGTTTCAACTTGAAAAAAATTAAAGAAATATGACTTAATTAAAATATCTGATGTGGACAACACATGACTTCCTTGTACGCCTCTTAAACTATAAATCGGTGGTTCAAAATGTGATCCTGAATTCGGTTACTAGTTTCCGAAGATTACAGTATCTCAAAAACGACACTCGGCGTCGCGACATCCATCTATTGAAACATACACAAATGGGGAGAAAAACCAGTATTTTACACTCAGTTTTAACACTTAAAACAAGTATTAAAATTATTTAATTAGAGTGAAAACAAAATCGCGTTTGTAACCTTTGTCACCGAAACATATGATTTCTGTATTTAATTTTAATATAATTTTTGATATAAGTTAATAACGACCTTCAAGTAAAGCACCATTTTCGGCTCACCAATTTTAACAAAAATATAGTAAATACATTCATATCGATATAAAAGTCCTATTTACCAAATTTGAGATGTTTTACATCATATTTTAATATAATTTTTTATGATAGTTTATTATGACTTTCAAGTAAAGTACCGCTTCCGGTTTTCAAATTTAGACCAAAATCTAGTATGTTATTTATGTTATTGTTATGAGATAGTAACGTACGTACGTGCATACAGACGCCACGACGAAACTAGTCAAAATGGATTCAGGGATGGTCAAAATGGATATTTTCGTTGAAATCTGAAAACCGAAAATTTTCGCGATCACAATACTTCCTTTGCTTCGTACAAGGAAGTAAAAAACATCGTTTTTATTCCTTAGCTTTCATTCCACTTAGCCAAAGCAAAGGAGGTCTGGCTTGCCAGGGTACTGTATTGAATGATGTGTTTCCTCGGTGTATTTACGTTCACTAATATACTTTTATTTACTTTCCCATTCATATCATATAGTAATAAGTATGATGAAATTTGCAATATATAAATAATGTATTAAAAATCAAAGTTGAACTTAAATCTTGTTTTTTTTTTTTTTTAAGTTGTTCGTAAAAGTTTTGTACAAACTTTACTGTATGATGATTTGGAATGATATAAATTTGTTTAAATTGTTGTCATGTTCTGCTTTTGATTTGTCACAATAATATCAATCACTCTCTGGAAGCAACTGACACCATTTGTAACTCCAAAAGGTACTCTATTGATGTGGTGCAAACGGCCACAAGCTTCAAAGGCAGTTTTTCTTCATCAGAAATAGATAATTGATGATTGATGCACTTGGGAAATCTACTGTACTGAATACATTGTTCATTGCAACTTTTCTGACTAATTCATCAATACATGGAAGAGGATAAGCGTCTAACGATGTGAATCTATTTATTGTTTGTGAATACTCTATGACCAGTCGTTTCTTTTTCTTCTCATTTTCTACAACAAGTACCTGGGCTCTCCATGGTGAAACACTTTCTTCAATAATCCCTTCGGTAAGCATTCTCGTGATCTCTTTCTTTATAAACTCTTCATCAGTATCGGAATAAGAATATAAAGAAAAATATATAATAAATAGCAAGAAAATTTTCAAAAGTCGCCAGCCAATGGGTTCAATCTTTAATAGCGCTTGGTGAGTCAGGGAATGTCTCGAGCCGTGCTGGTCTGAGGAATTTTTCCATTGCAACATGAGTAAACACAACTTGAGTTTTATATTTTAACCTTTAACCGTGTTTAACGCGAAACGAATTTCCGTTTTAACGCTACTTTTTTTTTTTTTCTCTTTAACTAAATAAAATTGTAATTAAATCTAATGTACACTTATGAAGCTTTTATTTAGTTAAAACATAGCGTGGTACAAGAATATACAATCTTGGATGCAAACAAGGTTATAGCAATATAGTTACTTAATCATATGGTTATTTGATCACATGGTTACTAAATCACATGGTTACTAGATCACATGGTTACTAGATCACATGGTTACTTGATCACATGGTTACTTACTTGATCACAAATATATTGCACCCCCGAGCAACTTCTTCCTTAAGTATATCTACGCTCAACCAAAACTCACGCCAAAAAAACTTAAAAAACTGAGACGGCATTTAATTCGCAATTCCTTTCAAGGGCAACGCGGTATGGGTGTGCACCTAGTACCACATAAAATAAAAAGGCGCTAAATTTTAAAATAGGCACATTCACATTTTTCGGATTCGGTCTCCTGCCAAATCTTCTGGACGAACTTAGTGACGATGATTTTGGCTTGTTCCCGCCGCTGACCCCAATTCGAATGGTTCTCTTCATCCATCATCATAAGGGGAAAATCCTCCTCGATGAGAATGCGGGTTACTTCAATCCTCATCAACTTGACCCTCAGTGCCGCAGAACAGGTCGTGACCGCGTGCTAGGCAGACTCCGGAACGCCACAACTGGGACACAGGAGGTCGACGTCCTTCCAAGGCTGTGCACTTCGACACAAAAGCTTCCATGCCTTCAGAGGAATTGGGAGGCCTATTTCGCTGTCAGAACGGAAAGGAAATACATCTTGAAGATATCCTCCTTCCACTGTCTAAGTAGTCACCAACCGTCCGCTTCAGTGGCGTAGCAAGAATAGACCGAGTCCGAGAAAAAAAATGTAAATTATCTGAAGAAAACTTTTAAAGCAATTTTTAGAATCCTTATAGTATTGACATAAAAAAAAAAAAAAAAAAAATCCGTGAGCAGTAGAAGTGCATCACTAAAGTTGTATTTTCACGTTAAAAAAATATGAACACGAGGGGAGTAAGAAAAAAATTGAGATCCACAACCTAACATACCGAAATTTACACGTACTTTTATTATATGGTTCTGCCTCTCCGTTGACCTTCGATACAGAAAATTCTACCCAACACCAACTCAAAACACGCCGAAATATCAGGTAAACATACCGAAATTTTGCCTGGAAGTTACCCATTCTTTAATGGTATCGTTTGGCCTTGAAGAAAACCCTACATACCGAATTTCAGCTCATTTAACCCAAAGGAGACCGCTAGAGGTGCTCAAATGTAGCGGAGAAAAAAAAATATAAATATATATCAGACATCTCCAAATCTTCCATAATCGTGCTCTAGGGGTTATGAAAGGGATAGAAAACGGAGTCCCGCCGCTCACCGCCGACCTTCGACCCACTGAAATAGTCTATTTTTTTCGGGGAAAATACGACTAATAGTCTGCCAATCGGGAAAAAATGGTGGCTTAAAAACTCGCAATTTTAAGACTATTTTTGTATTCTAGGATATAATTCCTAAACGGTGCATTCTACTGAAAAAGTTATGATATATTAAACTATTGTACTTTTGTGAGAGAAGACGTAAATAAGTACACCCTGCTAAGAATATTTCAAGTAATGCTTATGTGAACTCTTTAAAATTATTTTTAAAGATGGATTAGTATAATAGAGTTGCAAGGGGAAAAAAAGTTGTGTGAAGCGAAGACCGCACCAGATTTTTTTCATTTAGGGCTCGTTTGCCTATATTTTTTACCTACATCTAATGTTATGTGTTCGGCGAAATTAGGCACTGCTAGTGAATCCTAAGACACCTGAAACATCGGTTTTCAAAAATATATAGAATTATTACAACGCCTTAAACAATTGTAAACAATTCAATGTGAGAAGAAACCACTACAAACTTTTCTGTCTGATATAATCCATTTAAACCTTGGTGAGTACCAACATGTATTTGATTTCTGGTCTTAATTAAATTCATAATTCATAAATATTTAATAATACTGATTTATATTACATCTAATTTAATATGTATAATAATACCAAACTATATTTTGAATTGTTTATTTTTGAATTTTTAGCGTGTTTTTAGAACTGAAGATGAATGTATAACATTCGAAACTAGTTTTCAACAAAACAAATTTATAGAAGTGACAAATAATTTATTAATCACTAATTAGATTGATCCTTCTATATCATCATGCGGATGTCAACTAATTGTAAACAATTTGATTCCATTATGCAAATCGCCCAAAAAACTATTCAGTTTTTAATAAAGGTGTGAACTTCTGAAAACAGTTTTCAGATCTTGCCCCAACCTGCTACCTCCCTTGTAATTAAGGATTTAACACGTGCCAACGTTAAACTAAGAGGTACTATGATTATTTTTTATTTATTTAGTTACTTTTCTTAGCGAATTCGGTTTTAATCAAACCATTTTTTTTTATTAAGTAACGCATATTGAACTGAATTGAACAAATTACGAACATTTAATTAACAAATCATGCGTTGTAAGAGTTTAGTTTTAAGCAATCAACAACAATTTTTTTTTTATAATAATATAGTTTCAGTATTCAATTTTCACTTGTTAGCCAACTCAAAGCGCTCGGGTTTCAAAATGGTGGCCAAAGTCGACATTTTGGAATTATTTTTTTCACCTATAATTCCTAAACGGTGAATTCTATCGAAAAAAAAGTATAGTATATTAATAAAAGAACTAATGAGAATCACAACATAATAATTTGGTGAACTAGTTAGGTCGAAAACCATGGTTATAAACGACGATGTTGTAAAAACAAGAGACAGATATATATATATATATATATATATATATATATATATATATATATATATATATATATATATATATATTTGAAATAAGGGCCTTTTTATTAAGGAACTCTATCCTCGCCAAAGCTAGTATTATTTGTAGAACGTTACAATATATGTATACATTTGATAACTAGGCAGGATCTAACGAAGCCTCTATCATATACATTTTCTATTGAAGCCTGTATTAATGTTAGAACCGACTATTTTTGAAATAAGGACCTCTCGAAGGACCTCTATCCTCGCCAAAGCAAGTATTATTTTTAGAACGTTACAATATATGTATATATTTTGTATGTATACAATTAATAACTAGGCAGGATCTGTAGAAGCCTGTATCAATGTTAGAACCTATATTATAAATACATATACATATATATATATATATATTAAAGTAATAATTCAAGAAATCTATCACCCCTCCCCCCGGGTATGTGAGGCCCGTCAGCCTACTGGAGGCTACTCACACAGACCGGGCGTAGGAGTGATGACCCTATCCCGTGTACCTTAATTGTGAATCGCGATGTGGTTTTCCAGGACATAAAATAGCCGCCCGGAGGTTTTGGGTCCATGGACGGTCTGTCTCGGGGAAAGAAATATAGGTCCTCGTGCGCCTGCTGACTCCGAACAGCCATAATCCGTGGATCTAGACCGATTTGTCACTGTCCTTGAACCCGATTGAGTCGGTGGGAAGGACACTGCTGAATTGGCCCCAAAGGGACCGGTTATGGAGCAATGGGCAGCCTGCCGCTGCACCATGGAAACCATGGTTCGCAGCAACGTGAGGTTGGGTGACCCCCTCCAGGCTGTCTGTGCTCCCGCAAGCAATAAATGTCTGTAAGAACACCACATCGCGCGGCCAAAGATCTACAAGGTCTATAGAGCCAACCGAAAAAAAAAAAAAAAAGAAAAAAAAAATATATATATATATATAACTTAAGAGCTTCAACACGCAAAACATAAAAAAAAAGAGGAAATGGGGAGATAAAGTACTCACAGGAAGGCTGGTTAAACACTAACTTTATTCAGATTTTAATCCTCTATATATACTATTTACAATGTTTACAATGCCAGTTTAGAATTAGTGGCTATACTAATGTAAGTCCCAACTTAACTCCCCCCTACCAGTTTACGAATATCCTCGTAAACTCAGAAACAAAACAACAAAAATAACCAATTATACAACAAAAATAAACTGGAAACAACATAAATAACTAAAAATTACAGCTTATTCTATATACAAAACTAACTTAATACTACACAAAGTATAAACTACGGCAATTCATCGACACTCTCTATATACAAAAACTAAAAAATTCACTTTTTCCTCTAGAAAAACGTAAAATACACTTTTATTGTCTGGGTTCCCCTACTGGAACCTTAAGTTGCTCAATATGTACCGTCCTCCGTTTTCTGGGCTCCGCCAGACTCTGAATAGTGACAATATTGTGTTCCCTAATCGTAATCACCTTGAATGGACCCTCATACCTACAAACTTCCTTTGCGCGATTTGACATAATTTTTCTATAAACAATAGTGCCTATCTTAATATTGCCCATAATATCCCTTACCCCTTCGTTCCCCCGCGCTACTCTCTTCCTTTTCTCCGCGACCATTCGCCCATGCGCTTTCTCCCACATTCTGTCGAGTTCCACTCTATTCGTGGCTAGTTTTTCCGCCATGTCCTCGTCCACAGCCGTATCTCGCTCGTCCCTCCTTCGTGCGCGTAAACCAAAAAGGGCCTCGAAAGGGGAAAACCCAGTAGCCATGTGTATAGAATGGTTATACGCTGCTATGGCTCGGGGCATCGCCTCATCTGCTTCCAACCCCTTATCTGCGTGGAATACCCGGAGATGTTCCCCCAGGGTGTTATGGAGCCGTTCAATCCCCCCCCTACTTTTTGGATGTCCGGCCGTATTCCAGTGCCATGAAATTCCCAGCCTTTTCGTCTCCTGTCGTAACTGGGCGTTGTCAAATTCCTTACCGCCGTCCGAGGTGATCGTATCTGGCACTCCGTAAAACTGAAACCATGTTTGGAGGGCGCTACTAACCGCTGCCGCCGATTTCTCCTTCACCAGATGGGCCATTGCTGTTTTGCTAAAGGTGTCCACTACTGTCACCCATTTAAAACCTCTCCACGTAAACGTGTCCACTTGAAGGTCCGTTAACGGCACCGTAGGCGTCCTCGTCTCGGTTTGTAATCCTACGGGGGGGTGCCGGTCATATTTAGCTGTATGGCAAATGTGGCAGTTACGCATAACCTCTTCTACCGTCTTCCGCATCCCTACCCAATAATATCTTCTTTTCAATGACGCCAACGTCTCGTTGATTCCGCGGTGGTTTGTCTTCCCTTGGTGGTAAGCGATCGTCACGTCTT
Source organism: Rhaphigaster nebulosa (assembly GCA_948150685.1). Lineage (NCBI taxonomy): Eukaryota > Metazoa > Arthropoda > Insecta > Hemiptera > Pentatomidae > Rhaphigaster > Rhaphigaster nebulosa. The sequence continues at coordinate 3,467,219 of OX411306.1, forward strand.
TTTGCTGTTCGGGATCGCGGATGGTCTCCACAATAGAGCGGCATCGGATAAAGGATCTGTCTATCCCTATTTTTTCATTCTTCCACAAGTTGCGGATCTTATCCCACACCGTTGCGTTGCCGACATATAAATAATGGGTCGCGCCTACCTTCGATGCGTCTTTCAACACTCGGCAGATTTGCTCCTCCTTGACTCCCGGTTGAGACCAAATAGTGACGATGGTATGTCTTTCGTATTTGGCAAAATCCATTTTTACAAGTCCCGTAGTCCTTGTCTTCCATATGACCTGTCGAGCCTTGTCGTTAATTATGTCGTCCAGCTCCTCCATCTCTGCTGGTCTCTCGTCCCCTGACTCGTCATCCGAGGGGTCCCCATTGCTTTGATGGTCGGTCCCGCGTTCTCCTTCCCCGTCTGGCGTCCATTCCCTCACGAACCTTTGTAAGTCTCCCGATGCTTCCCCAGCCTCTGTTTCCACCATATTTACCTGTAACGCGCGAGATAACCAGTCCGCTACAACATTATCTTTACCTGGTTTATAAGCTACTTCCAGATTGTACTGGCTTAGAATCTCCTTCCACCGTGTGACTCTAGCTGAGGTCTCCTTCAGATTGCCCACCCACAACAGAGGACGATGATCGGTATGTACTTTAAACCTTCTCCCGAATATATACGGCCGAAAGTGTTGCACTGCCCATACAATTCCAAGCAATTCTCGTTCCAGTGCGCTATACCGGGCTTCCGCATCCGTAAGCCTCCTGCTAGCAAAAGCCACAGGTCTTTCCCCCCTCTCACCCTCCTGCGATAGAACCGCCCCCAGTGCATATTCGCTGGCATCCGTGGTGATTGAAAATGGTTTGGAAAAGTCTGGGAATGCGAGGACTGGCTCCGTTTGTAACCTCAACATGCATTTTCTAATATTCGCCTCAATCTCTGGCGTAATTCTAACCGTGCGCCCCTTCCGCAACAGTTCATTCAGAGGTACCAGATTTTCAGCCATATCCGGGACAAATCGACGGTAGTAGTTTAAAGTTCCCAACAGTCTCCTGATCCCCTTCACATCGCTAGGCATTGCCATTTTTCCAATTGCCTCTACTTTCTTTCCGTCTGGTCGTACCCCTTCCACAGAAATCACATGTCCCAGAAAATTAATCTGTTTTTGACCCAATGTCGATTTTTCCTGCGATAGTTTCAGCCCAAACTGTCGTATTCTAGTGAAGACTTGTCGCAGATCCTCTATATGACTCGCCTCTGTCTTACTAAAAACCAGGAGGTCGTCCATGTATACCTGGCACATGTTTTCGTCCAGCCCACGCAAAAATTCGTCCATCAGTCTTTGGAACGTTATGGGTGCATTCTTTAAGCCGAACGGCATACGGGTAAATTCGTAATGCCCCCTTTCGAAAGTAAACGCTGTTTTGGCCTGATCCCTAGGGTGCATGCGAATTTGATGGTACCCTGATTTCAGATCGAGTGTACTAAACACCGATGCTCCACCCAGTCTATCCAAGATGTCCTCCAATCTAGGAATGGGGTACTTTTCGTCGAGCGTGTTCTCATTTAATTGCCGGAAGTCAACCACTACCCTGTAACGCTCCTTTGTTTCTCCATCGACGAGTTTCTTCTTAACTGCCCATAGTGGACTATTAAAAGGCGAGGTACTATCCACGATGATCCTTTGACGTTTTAGCTCCTCGATTTCCTCGCGAATGTGTCCCCTCAATGCTTGTGGGTATCTCCGTTCCTTCACGTAGGTAACCTTATCCGACTTCAAATTAATTTCGTGTAGAGTTTCCCCCGTCGCACTCAATGGGTCTCCTTCGTGAAAAAAAATGTCGGCGAACTCCTCCCTTATACCTTGTCTCCAGTCCGCCCCTTTGTTGATTACCCCGACACACCTAACGCTCCCTTTCACGTCCTGTACCGTTTCATACTTCTTTTTCCCGATCTTAATTGCCCAACGGCCTCCTGAACTCCGGATATTCGCGCCTAGTTTGCTAAATAGATCACACCCTAAAATTCCCCCATACTCGCGCGGCATGATTTCTACAACATGCAACGTCATCACCTCTCCCTTTTTTCCCCACTTGTCTAAGGTTAGATCTATTTCTCCCTCTATCGTACAGGGCCCACTCAAAGTGACTACTTTACACTGACATGGTCTCACGCCTGGCTTAACCTTTCCTTTAAATAGCACTTCCAACTTATCGCTACTCACTAACGTACAGGAACTCCCTGTATCCACCAAACACTTCCACCCTTTACAAAACTCTATAACAGGCAACCGATCACACTTCTTTACCACACTATTTACACAAAAAAGGTTGCCCCTCCGTTCACACGCTCCTCATTCTCTCTTTACCTGCTCTATTCGCCGTCCTGCACTCCGCTGCTTGCTCCTTCCCTCAGGGGTTCCTCTGCCGCCGGGTTCGCTGCTCTCCGTCTCGGACCCTGAAGTCTCTGAAGATCTGGCCGATTCCGACGGTATTCTGCTCCTCCGCCACATTCTTTGAGCGTTGACCTCCATCGGTTCTCCTCGGTCGTGCTCCCTGCGCCGTATATATGGGCATTGTCTGGCCATATGTCCCTCGTTGTGGCATTCAAAACAACGCGTACGCGGGCACTGAGCTACCAAGTGCCCTGTCTTGCCACATTCATGGCACTTTCTTTCCTCTCTTCTGCCACTCTTCCTATCCACAAATTGCCTTCTTTCTCTTGGTCCTTTTTCTCTTCTCCCAAACTCTCCCTCTCTCCTTCTTCCTAGGTCCTGTCTTACTCTATTCTTCCCTGCCTCGTTTCTTCGGTAAGACACCCTACTCCACCCTGGTTCAAACTCCTCTCTCTCTTCCTCGTCACGTGCACTCGCGTCCACCATTTCCTGTGCACATTCTATAAACGATTTATCTCTGGGTAGACCGTCCTTCCTCCCAGTATCCCTGGCTAACTGAACCTTCAGTACCGTGGTCATAAATATCATCCACGCCTCGACTGCACTTGTGTCCATTACCTCTCGCAACTTCTCGTTTATCCTGTTCAGCTTCACGAGGAGACCTGCAGCGTACTGACCGTTTGTCTGGTTCGTTCTCTTCATGTCTCGGAACATTTGAAGCATATCTTCTTCTGGGGCCCATCGCCCCCCTCCATAGGCTTTCTTCAGTCTTTCCTTAATTACCTGCCACGCGGTATCCTCATCCGCTTGAATCAGGTTTAGAACACTCCTTCTGACCCGCCGTGCTAGGGCCACCCGTAACCTTTTGGCATCTGATTCTTCTAGGAGGTCTACTGCTACCTGGGATTGTATGCTGTTCATAATCCCGTCCCCGCCTTTGAGAAAATGATTTAACTCCCCCACATCTCCGTTAAATTTCTCTAAATCGGAAATTTCTCTTCTGATATCTTGCGCGTTTGCCTTTTTGAGCTTCATTCTTTCTAATTCGTTCGTCTCCTGTGCGATTCTATTCGCCTCCTGCGCAGCTAAGTCCGCTCGCGCCATTGTTAGAGTTGCTGATGACAATGGCGGGAATTCGGGATTCACCGATTCTGGCTGTGAAGGCTCCAGCGTTAACGTTGCTGGCCTAAGGATCTCTCTTTGCCCTTGTTCATTCATTTTTCAAAAAAAAGAGTGAGAAAAATAGAAATAAAAATTGCTAAGTAGCAAAATCAAAATACTCTTCCGTAAGAAAAAAAGGAAAAAGAAAAAAAAAATTCTCACTGCGAACTGCTAAAAAAGATCCCGGGTTTCGGCACCACTTAAGAGCTTCAACACGCAAAACATAAAAAAAAAGAGGAAATGGGGAGATAAAGTACTCACAGGAAGGCTGGTTAAACACTAACTTTATTCAGATTTTAATCCTCTATATATACTATTTACAATGTTTACAATGCCAGTTTAGAATTAGTGGCTATACTAATGTAAGTCCCAACTTAACTTATATATATATATATATATTTTTTTTTTATATATATATATATATATATATATATATATATATATATATATATATATATATATGTATATATATGAAACTGCAACTTAGGAATGAGTTCTCTAAGAGAAAAAATTCATGAATAAAAGTTGTAGAGCATTAAATTATGCGTGCAATGAGCACAAAAACTTTAAAATTCGATCAAGCACACTTCTTGAAATTGGCGATCTCCGGCAAATTGGCATTTTGGCCCAGTTTGGTTTGCAAAAAATGGAGAAATTTTAATTTTCAGGTATCTTGTACGTATTACTCTTTTTGTAAAAGATCCATGTTTTCAACTTCCTCGTTTCTGTGCGTTTTTCGCCATCTTAAAAAATCGCAAAGAAGGAACTTTTTCGTTTTTTTTTTCTTCAAAATAACTCGTTTCCAGTGCATTCAAGGTAAAAAAATTTCATTACCAATTTTAAATAATGTTAAATTTTCTGCAAGTTTGTAAATAACATTATTTTAATATTCGGAATAGCTACCGTGGAATATAACCTATAAATAAATTATAAAACCACATTTAAAATAATAATATCTTTACAATAAAACAATGATTTTGTAAAAAAAACCTTTCATTCAGGGTATTGAATTGAATGATGTGTTTTCTCGGTGAATTTATATATTAATATACTTTTATTTACTTTCCCGTTCATATAATATAGCATATACCATTCATAAAGAAAAAATTGGGAACTATATGACCTATCCATATTGATGCAGTATCGAACTAGGAGAGCCGGACGAACCCACGACGGGTTGTAGCGCCACGGAAGGAGTAAACTGCTAAGATTGTCCCAGCTTGACGAAGCTATAATTTTTTATTCTTATTTATAAATATTGTTGTTTTTATTCTATATAATTATTTGTAAGTGTATCGAGCTTTTATGATATATCTTATTCTGATCGTTTTTGTTTAGTTACGTACAAATATTGTAAGATTCTAAAAATAATACTAGCTTTGGCGAGGATAGAGGTCCTTATTTCAAAAATAGTCGGTTTTAACAATGATACAGGCTTCGACAGATCCTGCCTAGTTATTAAATATATACATACAAAATGTATACATATATTGTAACGTTCTAAAAATAATACTAGCTTTGGCGAGGATAGAGGTCCTTCGGTCCTTCGAGAGGTCCTTATTTCAAAAGTAGTCGGTTCTAACATTGATACAGGCTTCGACAGATCCTGCCTAGTTATTAATTGTATACATACAAAATGTATACATATATTGTAACGTTCTAAAAATAATACTAACTTTGGCGAAGATAGAGGTCCTTAATAAAAATGTCCTTATTTCAAAAACAGTCGGTTCTAACAATTATACAGGCTTCGATAGATCCTGGCCAGTTATTAAATATATACATACAAAATGTATACATATATTGCAACGTTCTACGAATAATACTAGCTTGGGCGAGGATAGAGGTCCTTAATAAAAAGGTCCTTATTTCAAAATAGTCGGTTTTAACATTAATACAGACTTCGACAGAAAATTTATACATATATTGTAACGTTCTAAAAATAATACTAGCTTTGGCGAAGATAGAGGTCTTTAATAAAAAGGTTCTTATTTCAAAAATAGTCGCTTTTAACAATGATACATGCTTCGATAGATCCTGACTAGTTATTAATCGGAACAGCTAATCGCTCTCTACTAGCGAGTAGAGAGAAATTAGAATAATTAAAATTGTTCATTATTGACCTAAATAAATGAAACAAGTTAAATTCAATTGCTGTGAGTTGTTTTATTTTTTATAAATAATTTTTTTTAAAATTATAAATGAATTAAATATATATTGTTTGTGTAGGTGACAATATAAACACATTGCATCTAATAAAAGGAAATATATGAAAAACCTTAAATGAAATATGATGTACCTAACTAGCTATATATATCGCACCTAGTTTTTTGGAGGGGGGAGGGGAATTTTTTTAAAAGTGCCTCTGATTTTGTTTATTTGAAATAAGTAACCATCTCTCATTGTAGGTAGTACCAAAAATGGATAAATATTATCTATGAAAGAATTTGATGATTAACTAATGGAGAAAAAAAGGAAAAATATTTTCCAAGGTTGAAAACAAATTTCCAGAAATAAGAGAAGTATGTAAGGGATGTAAATATACTGTGGGAAAGCTAAAGATTTAAAAAAAAAATATTACCTAACATATAAAGTTGTAGAAGGTAATGGAGAGTGATGAAAAAAGCATAAACTAAAGTGATTGTTGTAGATAATAATTTCTATTGCTATATTATTTAATGGAAAGTAAATGTTTCCATGGAAACTAAATGTAAACTTTTAAAATTTATTTCAAGTAAAGAGGTAAGTGAAAATTGTGTGCACCAATTTTTTTTTTTATTAATCTCGATATAAAAATGTATATATATATATATATATATATATATATATATATATATATATATATATATATATATACACATATATATTAGTATTTATTTAGCTTTATTCATTTGTTCCCCCTCCACATTAACGTTGCCTACAGGTATGTCAACGGATATGAACTCGGAGATTGTTAAAAGCAGTGGCTTTTCGTAGCGGGGCCCTTCCTCCCTCCCTAGTCTAGCAAGCTTACCTAAATAATTTTCTGATCTACTGATCTAATTTCTTAAATGCAAAGAAGTCGACGACTATTAAAATAGACTATTTATATATATATATATATATATATATATATATATATATATATATATATATATATATATACACACATATATATTCTCAATTCTGATCTAGAAGAAGAAAATAAAAATAAATGCTAAATGATCATATTTTGATCCTTGCAAAACCATTTACAATAAAGATAATAAAAAATGGCATAATAGCAATCTCAAAAACAATAACAAATACATTTTTACCAAAAATCACATAAAAATCAACAAATACAATTGTTTCAAAAATCATATAAAAATCAAACATTTATTTGTTAAAATAAATGTAATAATAATAATAAATAGTTTAAATACCTGTTATTCATTAGGCGTCCATGAACCACAGCTAACCATCTGAAAACAAAATGAACAATTCATTATTCAAAAATTTATTGTATCATTATTGGTTTACCGTATAAAGTATTAAGTAGGAGCGGAGTAGCTCAATGGTAAGGCACTCTGTTACTATACTCCCAGTCCCGGGTTCGAGACCGGCTGTGGCAGATAATTATTTATTCTGTTATCAGCCGTGGATCGACCCTGTGGGGTCGGGAGACCTTCCTGGGGCTCACCCAGCCTCTATAACGTGGGTACCCTTAATTGGGGGAAAACCTGGCGGTCGAGAGTAATCTCAGCCAAATCACCTCCTTGCACAACCGTTGTCCTAGAAACAGTATGGTCCTTACCATGTACTGAACCCAAGATCATTCATGGGTTGTGGTACAGGTTTTTTTTTAGGTATAAATTATTATGAAGGATGAGATGATCTGGGTGGGGGTCAAAAAAAGAATCTTGAATAGTATAAACTATTTACAGTCGAACATCTATATTTCAAACATGAAGATTCCTTGAAAAAAAAAAATCGATATCTTAGAAAATTTCAATATATAGGAAGTTGCAATTTTTTACCCTTTTCAAGCTAAAAACAATTACAGCTATTCTTTAGACTTAAAAAAGTCCCAAAGGCAATTTTTTAGAGTTAAAAAAACAAAACTGAACGATCAATAACATTTATTTGAAAAATTGTACAAATTACATCTGCGATTGCAGATTTACAATGTATAAATGTACATTTATAAATTAGTAAGAACATATTTAACTCCCTGAGGGAAGGCCCATGTTCAAGCTCACATAAGAATTTTATTTGTAAATATGTTAAATTTATTTCTTTTTTAATGTATTTTATTTGAATTTAAGATTTATTTTTGTTGAGTTATGAGCATAATAAAAGGCTTATTATTATTATTATTAAGGATACGCATTAAAAATATGTTGTAAACATATATAAAAATCAATTTATTTTTGTTTTCGCGCAAGATAGCTTCTAGGGTCTAATTGTGTATAATTCACTACCGAAGTCATGTTTAGGAACAATGTTCACAACAAGAAAGGGAAAGTTAAACTGAATTTAAAATGAAAAATTCATTCTATTTTAAGAGAGAGATTCAGAGAATTTAGGTACTCCTGTGTTTCTTCTGAAACAAAATTTTCCCTGAATTTTCATTGCTTTGCAAACCGGTGGAACATTTTTTTTTTTTTTTTTATTACTCATTCTTATGTACGTCAACTAAGGGCTCTTTTTGAAGACAATCACATTTTAAGTTCAGTTAGCATCTGCAGAAGGACCAATCTAATTAGGGAATGATAAATTATTTGCCACTTCTATAATTTTGTTTTTATTGAAACAATTGTTATACACTCATCTTCAGTTCTAAAAACACAGAAAAATTAAAAATATAGTCAGAATATATAAATATTATTTTTATAAGTTTAGTAACAAGAGTTATATTTTTGGGTTGTGATTTATAGTCATTATTTTTCTATGTAAAACTTATAATAATTGTATTTTGATTTATTTGAGGTCGAAGGGTTCTTCCTCGGTTTCGTTATGATAAACTTATATACTTGAAAATTGTTTTTACCTTTGAATTTATTTTTATTTTATTTGGATTTATTGGTTTTTGTATTGTTTTAATATTTATAATTCATTAATTTAAGTGTAAATAAAGTCAATGAAAGAATTAAACTTTCTTTATATAGTTTCAAAGTATAGGTTTATCTAAAACTTATTGATTTGAATTAATTTTTTTATAGTAATTTATCTCAAATTTTTATTGTGAGAGGATTAATTAGGAAATATCTAAAGCATATAACTGTTAAAATTTGTCCAGTGAAAATATATGGTTCTTCTGCTGGTCGGGCACGAATTCTGGTTAATAAAAAGATAATGGTAACCATTCATCAGAATAATCAATGAATGAGACAACTGTATTTTGAATTGTTTATTTTTGAATGTTTGTGTGTTTTTAGAACTGAAGATGAATGTATTCGAAACTAGTTTTCAATAAAAACAAAATTATAGAAGTGACAAATAATTTATTCCTCCTAATTACATATTATATTTTTTTAAATTGGAATTTTTATTTGATATATAGACATTTTATTCGATATACAGATTTTTTTTCTAATAAAAATTCAAGGTTCTTATAAGAAGTTTGATATATAGAGATTTTCGATATATGGAAGTTCGACTGTATTATAAACCACCGAGTGTTGAGTCAAGTGCAAGTATTGTATCGAGTCCTCACTTACACTCTGAGCTGCCAAGCCCTAATGAAGGCCTGCAATGTGGATCGAAACGCTGGATTATAATAAATAGTTTATCCTGGTCTGCTAATAAATAGTTTATCCTGATCTGATAATAAACAGTTTATCCTATTACAGATCCGTTTTTTGATCGCCATCCGGATCATCTTATCCTTCACTATAAAATGCATCCTTCCATATTATCTATTTATTCTTTATTATTAATTTTATTTTCTAGATTTTCAAAACAATAATGCATAAAAAAACAATACTTGAAATTGTTTTCAATAATTCTTTGTTTTTAGTTCTGTTTTCCTCGAAAATAAAAGACTTTTGCACTGCTTCTATAGTCTATTCCTAGAGTCAAAAGATTTTATGTAAACAGAAATAGATGTTGAGATGGTTTGCCTATATGCTCCGTTACTGAGGCTGAGATGTGTTATCAGGTTGGGGTTTATTCCCCTAGATTTTTTTTTTATTTAGATTTAGAAAGTTTTTAGTGTTTTTTCAGTTTTTATTTTAAATATATGTTTACTACTAAATAGGTTCATCATTTTTATTTTTTTAGAAACTAAAAATTAGAATGATTAGAAAAAAAAAAAACTGTTTAAAAACACAACTTGATTTTTTTTTAAATTAAATTATTTTACTTGTACCTATATACCAAGCACACAGTGTAATAAGCAAATAAAATGATGTTTACATGGCCAAATATCCCTATTGTAACATCAGCGTCCCTAATCTGGAGAAATAAATCCCAAACTGACAACATACTATAGCGCTTCCTCAGTAACGTCTAGCTACGTAGCGTATTGGCAAACCATCTCAACATCTATTTCTGTTTACATAAATTCTCGACTCCAGGAACAGACTATAAAGCCATCAGAGGGGGAGAAGGGGAGGAGATGGAGGATGGAGGGGTGCATTCTGAATCCGTTTAATAATCCCTAGGAAACGGTTATAGGGTTTCAGGGATACACAACAACACAGAGGCTCAGGCCCTTATTTATGGACATTCTAAAGGAATATATAAATACTAAGGAATACATTTTATAAACGCTCCTTACAATGCTTTCTTCTGTAAAGGCTAGTTGTTAAATTTAACAAAGGAAAGTGTTAAGGAGTGTTTATAAAATGAAAGTTGTGTTAAGGTAAGCTGAAGGTGTGCAATTAAAGGAAACATTTAGAAACGTTCATAAATACGGGCATTAGAGTGTAGTTGAGTTACCTTCAGGAGGTCAGTATTATGCTCCACTGAAATGTAGGCTTTAATTCAATAAAGCACATTTGGGTACTGTTCAAGCACCATGTGTGGTACCAGAATTCCTTTCGTAGAATACTTGAAAAGTTGAAGACAACTGTTTTAGAAGAGTCGGACAATATACCACAGGAGTTTGTTAATAGTCTTTTCGAGGTTATAGGAAAGCAATTTATCATCGTAATTCATGCCAGAGGCAATAGCACCAGCTACATACTAATTTAATTATAATTGAAATTGTAGCATTTATTATGTTTGTAAATGTTCTATTTTTTTTATTTTTGTAAATTAAATATAAAATAATATTTTTCATTAATAGATGTAATGGTGATAATGCTGATTTATTTTATAAAATCCTAAAGTAAATTTCTTAAAACAAACAAGGTGATGTTTTAATTTTTCCCACTAGCTGTATTTTAATATTAATTATTCATGAATCACAATAAAGTTATTAAAGCATGCATTAAAATAGTGTTTTATTTATATCCTCTGAGCAAAAAAAAAAAAAAAATTACAAATGATTTCTGAGAGGCAGATAATCCTAAGGGAGAGGGTGGATAAACCTCAAATATGAAGATTGACCATTATCCACAACAAGCAATACAGTGCAATATGAAACTTATTTGTGTTCTTCTGTAAAACTTTAAAAATGTTACAACAGTTTACCTCTGATGTACAGACATTTAATTTCCTTTATTTAATAGATATAAAATTAGATTGGCAATGTAAACTGACACATGATGCCAGTAATATATTTATCAAATAAAGCATTTAAGGAATTTTTCAATACGAGCTTCTTCGAAAAGAATAAAGAGAAAAAAAAAGACATGTGACATACAACTTACCCTTGATTTCTCAGAGATGTCAGATGCTTATTTCTTGAAATTCACTATCCACCAAGGTCTTTAAACCCAGCAGATTTCGAAACGAAAGAAACCGTATATCCACGGCGGTAACTAAGAAAATTCACTAGAACATAAACTACACTTTTAAATATTAAAAATAAATACACTATGCGACATACCCGAACCGCACCAGACAAAGTAAAATAATTTAAACAAGCAAGATTTATGCATATTTATTTCTACAAAATAAAAAAATTAAAATCAAGACCAATGCACTGCACCTATAGAGTACAAATATATTATGTTTAAAAAAAAAAAACTGATGCCAATATTTAGAGATTACTTAATAATGAAATAAAAATAATTGTGAAAGCTTCTTTTCATCAGTCTTTTAAGAAAAAGTGTCAATTAATATTTATATTACTTATATAATATTTATATTAAATAATCAATGGTTGACCGTAGAACTTATGAAGGAATGAGATGGTCCGGGAGACTGTCAAAAAATGGAACACAAATAGTAAAATGATAATTTCTCTTTAAAAAATAAAAAAAGATTTCTCTTTGGATAATTAATAAATAGTTTTTACTATCTATGTTCCATTTTTTGACCGCCTCCCGCCTCCCGTTCCATCTAATTCCTTTATAATATTTATAATTTGTCCCCATAAATTAGTAGAACTTAGTTTCTAACCAATAGACAGGAATTGGCAAAGGAGATAAATAAATGAAATTATGAGATCAGATGTAGCTTAAGCAAATTATAAAAACTAAGCATGATATTTTCTTGTGCAAAATTTAAGCTGTAAATAAACTCTAATATAAAGCCAATAACAAAATTACATTGAAAGTTACCTAATTTGGACCTCTCATTTATCACAGTAGTGGTAGCAATCCTTTATTATTGTAAAGTTCTGACCACACAATGAATGTGTTTTAGTAAATAAATTGTATTCATTATAAACCACCTCTTAAATGTTTTGTTGTTTAGATAATTTCAATTTCTTCAATAATATTAATAAAAAAACCCATGAAGGGTCTTGGGCACAATGCTTAAAAGGAGGGTACAAACTATAGAATCACAGATTCCGATCACTTTAAAATATGCCATAGGGCAAGATCCAATCAATGCTTATGCAAAGTGGCAAGACGCAATTCGCTATCATTTTCGATAAATAACTATTTGAAGTTCATATAATTTAAGTAGCAGTGGCCGTTGAACTAGTTTTAACACTGGTTGTGTGGCCTCACGGTAATGATCTTGCTAAGCAGTTGAGGGTCATCAGTTCAAGTCCCGGTTGGGTGTTTTTTAATTCTTTAATTTATTTTTATATCTCTGATTTTTATAAATGATTAAATATCGGACTCATTAATTTTTTTATTTTAATTTAATTTAATATGGATGCAACTTTTTCAATTGAGCTTTTTTCTATGGCTATCATTTATTTGTTATTTAATTGTTTTTGTTTTTTTACAATAAAATATTCAAAAGCTGAAATTAAATTCAATAAAATGAAATCAAAGTTCATGCCATGCGGATTAGTTTTCCCAACCGACAGCACAGTACCAGTAGGTTTCCCATAACTTAATTAAAGTAACTAGTTTCTGAGACCTTTTGGGATTCTACATTGTTTTTCCAACATTTTTTTTTTTTTAGTTGTTTGTAAAATTTTCTACAAATGTGTTTGTGCATATATTGTATGTGTGATCATCTTTGGGAAATCTGATATTAGGAATATATATGAAAAAATGGATGGAGAAACCAGTGAAGGCATTCCTAGCGTAATTTCAGATTAATAATACAATGCAGGTATTAAAAAATAAATTAAAAAAAAAACGGTATATTAAACCTCATTTATATTATTTTAAGTTAGCCATCTTATCAAAGTCACAAGTGACATACATGTCCTGCTACATCATGAATGAAAGTTAAATTAAATTAAGGTTAAATGCTATGAAATTAAGGTTAACCTATAAGTACCGCTTTAGATTAGGATCACGATCATCAATCAATCTTCCTTCAAGCTATTCAATCCTCAGGTATTTTCCTTCTTCACACAGATTTACTTCTCTTTCAATCGATTCTATCTCTCTATTTCACTTTGGCTAAATCTATTATCACGTTCAAGCACAAAAATCTTGGAAGAATGGAAAAGGAAATCTAACTACTGAGAAAGAAAATCAAATCTCACCATCGAAATGATAACGTGACCAGATTGAGCTATTTTCAAGTAATGGATGTTAAAAATGAAGTAAACCACTTAACATAAAAACAAAAAAAAGAAACCTATAATAATAATTACAACATATAATTTAAAATTTAAAATTAACTATTAGTCATTAGTCATAGATAATGGAGTATCTAAAATTTTATTGTTTCTTGTAAAAAGGCTAATCCTAAAATGCCTATAGAAAACTAAAACAAACTACCACTAATATTAATACCTCTCTACTATATCTAACATTGTTTGATTTCCTTTAGCACCTTAATATCAGACGTTGAACCATCCCAAATATAAGCCAAACCTAGAATGGCTAGAAATGCCTTAGTTAAATTAATAAGTTTGTTTTTAAGGTACAATTAACTTAACCAGAACTCAGGTAATTTATCAATTTTAATAGATATTCATATATTTATTAATGGTTCGATACGATTGTAACAACGATAATATCTACCGAATAGATTTCTAATGAACATAAATTTAATTTGACAGAATGCAAACAATATTACATGACATAATTTTTAAAAATTCGGAGTCTTTAGTGCAACGCCCCATTCTATGGTACAAATAGAAAATGAAACCATACTATCACTAAAATTAATACCTCTCTACTATATCTAACATGGTTTGATTTCCTTAAATTAATAAGTTTGTTTCTAAAGTACAATTAAAGTAACCGGAACTCTAGTAATTTATGAATTTTAAAAAATAATAATATATTTATTAGTGGGTCGATATGATTGTAACTACGATAACATCTACCGAATACATTTCTAACGAAAATAAATTTAAATTAAACTGAATATCAACTATATTACATCATATAATTTTTAAAAATTCGGAGTCTTTAGTGCAACGCCCCATTCTATGGTACAAATAGAAAATCAAACCAAACTATCACTAAAATTAATACCTCTCTACTATATCTAACATGGTTTGATTTCCTTTAGCAACTTAATATAAGAAGTTGAACCATACCTAATATAAGCAGAAGCTGAGTTAAATTAACAAGATTCATTTTAGTTATAGTTACAGTAAATGGAACTCTAGTAATTTATCAATTTTATATCATATACCTTTTAAAACTTAGTGTAATGGCAAGTAATTTATCAAATTTAATAAATATCAATATGTTTATTAGTGGTTCTAGAACTCTAGTAATTTATCAATTTAAAAAAATTATAATATAGTTATTAGTGGTTCGATATGATTGTAACTGAAATAACAAAAACTTTTACTGTTTTTAGTGCAAAGCCTCTTTCTGCTGGTTCGATATGATTGTAAAAATGACAACATCTACCAAATAAATTTCTAACGAAAATAAATTTAAATTAACAGAATACAAACAGTATTACATCATATAATTTTTAAAAATTTGTAGTCATAGGTTCAATGCCTCATTCTCAGGGACCAATAGAAAATAAAACCAAGCGCTATTACTAAAATTAATACATCTCTACTATATCTGCCATGGTTTGGTTTCCTTTAGCACCTTAATATGAGACGTTGAATCATTCCTAATAAATGCCAGTTTCGGGCTGGGTAGAAAAACAATAGTTTAATTAATAAGTGAATATTTAAAGCATTATTACAATGAAAGGAATACCGCTAATTTATCAATTTTAAAAATATTAATTTATTTATTAGCGTAACCGTATGATTGCACATGAGTCAAGACCAACTGAATAGCTATCTGCCAAAATAAAATTAATTTAACAGAATACAAACAATATTACATCATATAATTTTTAAAAATTTGGAGTTTTAGTCCAATGCCGCATTCTAAGGCACAAATAGAAAATAAAACCAAGCTATAACTAAAATTAATACCTCTCTACTATATCTGACATGGTTTCGTTTCCTTTAGCACCTTAATATGAGACGTTGAACCATTCCTTATAAATGCCAGTTTCGGGCTGGGTAGAAAAGCAATAGTTTAATTAATAAGTGAATATTTAAAGCATTATTACAATGAAAGGAACACCGCTAATTTATCAATTTTAAAAATATTAATTTATTTATTAGCGTAACCGTATGATTGCACATGAGTCAAGACCAACTGAATAGCTATCTGCAAAAAAAAAATTAATTTAACAGAATACAAACAATATTACATCATATAATTTTTAAAAATTTGGAGTTTTAGTCCAATGCCGCATTCTAAGGCACAAATAGAAAATAAAACCAAGCTATAACTAAAATTAATACCTCTCTACTATATCTGACATGGTTTGGTTTCCTTTAGCACCTTAATATGAGACATTGAAACATTCCTAATAAATGCCAGTTTCGGGCTGGGTAGAAAAGCAATAGTTTAATTAATAAGTGAATATTTAAAGCATTATTACAATGAAAGAAACCCCGCTAATTTATAAATTTTAAAAATATTAATTTATTTATTAGCGTAACCGTATGATTGCACATAAGCCAAGACCTACTGAATAGCTATCTGCCGAATAAAAAATTAATTTAACAGAATACAAACAATATTACATCATATAATTTTTAAAAATTCGGAGTTTTAGTCCAATGCCTCATTCTAAGGCACAAATAGAAAATAAAACCAAGCTATAACTAAAATTAATACCTCTCTACTATATCTGACATGGTTTCGTTTCCTTTAGCACCTTAATATGAGACATTGAAACATTCCTAATAAATGCCAGTTTCGGGCTGGGTAGAAAGGCAATAGTTTAATTAATAAGTGAATATTTAAAGCATTATTACAATGAAAGGAACACCGCTAATTTATCAATTTTAAAAATATTAATTTATTTATTAGCGTAACCGTATGATTGCACATGAGTCAAGACCAACTGAATAGCTATCTGCCAAAATAAAATTAATTTAACAGAATACAAACAATATTACATCATATAATTTTTAAAAATTTGGAGTTTTAGTCCAATGCCGCATTCTAAGGCACAAATAGAAAATAAAACCAAGCTATAACTAAAATTAATACCTCTCTACTATATCTGACATGGTTTGGTTTCCTTTAGCACCTTAATATGAGACATTGAAACATTCCTAATAAATGCCAGTTTCGGGCTGGGTAGAAAAGCAATAGTTTAATTAATAAGTGAATATTTAAAGCATTATTACAATGAAAGAAACCCCGCTAATTTATAAATTTTAAAAATATTAATTTATTTATTAGCGTAACCGTATGATTGCACATAAGCCAAGACCTACTGAATAGCTATCTGCCGAATAAAAAATTAATTTAACAGAATACAAACAATATTACATCATATAATTTTTAAAAATTCGGAGTTTTAGTCCAATGCCTCATTCTAAGGCACAAATAGAAAATAAAACCAAGCTATAACTAAAATTAATACCTCTCTACTATATCTGACATGGTTTCGTTTCCTTTAGCACCTTAATATGAGACATTGAAACATTCCTAATAAATGCCAGTTTCGGGCTGGGTAGAAAAGCAATAGTTTAATTAATAAGTGAATATTTAAAGCATTATTAAAATGAAAGGAACACCGCTAATTTATCAATTTTAAAAATATTAATTTATTTATTAGCGTAACCGTATGATTGCACATGAGTCAAGACCAACTGAATAGCTATCTGCAAAAAAAAAATTAATTTAACAGAATACAAACAATATTACATCATATAATTTTTAAAAATTTGGAGTTTTAGTCCAATGCCGCATTCTAAGGCACAAATAGAAAATAAAACCAAGCTATAACTAAAATTAATATCTCTCTACTATATCTGACATGGTTTCGTTTCCTTTAGCACCTTAATATGAGACGTTGAACCATTCCTTATAAATGCCAGTTTCGGGCTGGGTAGAAAAGCAATAGTTTAATTAATAAGTGAATATTTAAAGCATTATTACAATGAAAGGAACACCGCTAATTTATCAATTTTAAAAATATTAATTTATTTATTAGCGTAACCGTATGATTGCACATGAGTCAAGACCAACTGAATAGCTATCTGCCAAAATAAAATTAATTTAACAGAATACAAACAATATTACATCATATAATTTTTAAAAATTTGGAGTTTTAGTCCAATGCCGCATTCTAAGGCACAAATAGAAAATAAAACCAAGCTATAACTAAAATTAATACCTCTCTACTATATCTGACATGGTTTGGTTTCCTTTAGCACCTAAATATGAGACATTGAAACATTCCTAATAAATGCCAGTTTCGGGCTGGGTAGAAAAGCAATAGTTTAATTAATAAGTGAATATTTAAAGCATTATTGCAATGAAAGAAACACCGCTAATTTATCAATTTTAAAAATATTAATTTATTTATTAGCGTAACCGTATGATAGCACATAAGCCTAGACCTACTGAATAGCTATTTGCCGAAAATAAAATTAATTTAACGGAATAAAAACAATATTACATCATATAATTTTTAAAAATTCGGAGTTTTAGTCCAATGCCTCATTCTAAGGCACAAATAGAAAATAAAACCAAGCTATAACTAAAATTAATACCTCTCTACTATATCTGACATGGTTTGGTTTCCTTTAGCACCTTAATATGAGACATTGAAACATTCCTAATAAATGCCAGTTTCGGGCTGGGTAGAAAAGCAATAGTTTAATTAATAAGTGAATATTTAAAGCATTATTACAATGAAAGGAACACCGCTAATTTATCAATTTTAAAAATATTAATTTATTTATTAGCGTAACCGTATGATAGCACATAAGCCTAGACCTACTGAATAGCTATCTGCCGAAAATAAAATTAATTTAACAGAATAAAAACAATATTACATCATATAATTTTTAAAAATTCGGAGTTTTAGTCCAATGCCTCATTCTAAGGCACAAATAGAAAATAAAACCAAGCTATCACTAAAATTAATACCTCTCTACTATATCTGACATGGTTTGGTTTCCTTTAGCACCTTAATATGAGAAGTTGAACCATTCCTAATAAATGCCAGTTTCGGGCTGGGTAGAAAAGCAATAGTTTAATTAATAAGTGAATATTTAAAGCATTATTACAATGAAAGAAACCCCGCTAATTTATAAATTTTAAAAATATTAATTTATTTATTAGCGTAACCGTATGATTGCACATAAGCCAAGACCTACTGAATAGCTATCTGCCGAATAAAAAATTAATTTAACAGAATACAAACAATATTACATCATATAATTTTTAAAAATTCGGAGTTTTAGTCCAATGCCTCATTCTAAGGCACAAATAGAAAATAAAACCAAGCTATAACTAAAATTAATACCTCTCTACTATATCTGACATGGTTTGGTTTCCTTTAGCACCTTAATATGAGACATTGAAACATTCCTAATAAATGCCAGTTTCGGGCTGGGTAGAAAAGCAATAGTTTAATTAATAAGTGAATATTTAAAGCATTATTACAATGAAAGGAACACCGCTAATTTATCAATTTTAAAAATATTAATTTATTTATTAGCGTAACCGTATGATTGCACATAAGCCTAGACCTACTGAATAGCTATCTGCCGAAAATAAAATTAATTTAACAGAATAAAAACAATATTACATCATATAATTTTTAAAAATTCGGAGTTTTAGTCCAATGCCTCATTCTAAGGCACAAATAGAAAATAAAACCAAGCTATAACTAAAATTAATACCTCTCTACTATATCTGACATGGTTTGGTTTCCTTTAGCACCTTAATATGAGACATTGAAACATTCCTAATAAATGCCAGTTTCGGGCTGGGTAGAAAAGCAATAGTTTAATTAATAAGTGAATATTTAAAGCATTGTTACAATGAAAGGAACCCCGCTAATTTATCAATTTTAAAAATATTAATTTATTTATTAGCGTAACCGTATGATTGCACATAAGCCAAGACCTACTGAATAGCTATCTGCCAAAAAAAAATTTATTTAACAGAATACAAACAATATTAAATCATATAATTTTTAAAAATTTGGAGTTTTAGTCCAATGCCGCATTCTAAGGCACAAATAGAAAATAAAACCAAGCTATAACTAAAATTAATACCTCTCTACTATATCTGACATGGTTTGGTTTCCTTTAGCACCTTAATATGAGACATTGAAACATTCCTAATAAATGCCAGTTTCGGGCTGGGTAGAAAAGCAATAGTTTAATTAATAAGTGAATATTTAAAGCATTATTACAATGAAAGGAACACCGCTAATTTATCAATTTTAAAAATATTAATTTATTTATTAGCGTAACCGTATGATTGCACATAAGCCAAGACCTACTGAATAGCTATCTGCCGAATATAAAATAAATTTAACAGAATACAAACAATATTACATCATATAATTTTTAAAAATTCGGAGTTTTAGTCCAATGCCTCATTCTAAGGCACAAATAGAAAATAAAACCAAGCTATAACTAAAATTAATACCTCTCTACTATATCTGACATGGTTTGGTTTCCTTTAGCACCTTAATATGAGACATTGAAACATTCCTAATAAATGCCAGTTTCGGGCTGGGTAGAAAAGCAATAGTTTAATTAATAAGTGAATATTTAAAGCATTATTAAAATGAAAGGAACACCGCTAATTTATCAATTTTAAAAATATTAATTTATTTATTAGCGTAACCGTATGATAGCACGTAAGCCTAGATCTACTGAATAGCTATCTGCCGAAAATAAAATTAATTTAACAGAATACAAACAATATTACATCATATAATTTTTAAAAATTCGGAGTTTTAGTCCAATGCCTCATTCTAAGGCACAAATAGAAAATAAAACCAAGCTATAACTAAAATTAATACCTCTCTACTATATCTGACATGGTTTGGTTTCCATTAGCACCTTAATATGAGAAGTTGAACCATTCCTAATAAATGCCACTTTCAGGCTGGGTAGAAAAGCAATAGTTTAATTAATAAGTGAATATTTAAAGCATTATTACAATGAAAGGAACCCTTAATTAATAAGTGAATATTTAAAGCATTATTACAATGAAAGGAACCCTGCTAATTTATCAATTTTAAAAATATTAATTTATTTATTAGCGTAACCGTATGATTGCACATGAGTCAAGACCAACTGAATAGCTATCTGCCGAAAATAAAATTAATTTAACAGAATACAAACAATATTACATCGTATAATTTTTAAAAATTCGGAGTCTTTAGTGCAATACCTCATTCTCAAGGACCAATAGAAAATCAAACCAAGCTATTACTAAAAGTAATACCTCTCTACTATATCAGACATGGTTTCGTTTCCTTTAGCACCTTAATATGAGACGTTGAACCATTCCTAATAAATGCCAGTTTCGGGCTGGGTAGAAAAGCAATAGTTTAATTAATAAGTGAATATTTAAAGCATTGTTACAATGAAAGGAACCCCGCTAATTTATCAATTTTAAAAATATTAATTTATTTATTAGCGTAACCGTATGATTGCACATAAGCCAAGACCTACTGAATAGCTATATTCCAAAAAAAAATTAATTTAACAGAATACAAACAATATTAAATCATATAATTTTTAAAAATTTGTAGTTTTAGTCCAATGCCGCATTCTAAGGCACAAATAGAAAATAAAACCAAGCTATAACTAAAATTAATACCTCTCTACTATATCTGACATGGTTTGGTTTCCTTTAGCACCTTAATATGAGACATTGAAACATTCCTAATAAATGCCAGTTTCGGGCTGGGTAGAAAAGAAATAGTTTAATCAATAAGTGAATATTTAAAGCATTATTACAATGAAAGAAACCCCGCTAATTTATAAATTTTAAAAATATTAATTTATTTATTAGCGTAACCGTATGATTGCACATAAGCCAAGACCTACTGAATAGCTATCTGCCGAATATAAAATTAATTTAACAGAATACAAACAATATTACATCATATAATTTTTAAAAATTCGGAGTTTTAGTCCAATGCCTCATTCTAAGGCACAAATAGAAAATAAAACCAAGCTATAACTAAAATTAATACCTCTCTACTATATCTGACATGGTTTGGTTTCCTTTAGCACCTTAATATGAGACATTGAAACATTCCTAATAAATGCCAGTTTCGGGCTGGGTAGAAAAGCAATAGTTTAATTAATAAGTGAATATTTAAAGCATTATTACAATGAAAGGAACACCGCTAATTTATCAATTTTAAAAATATTAATTTATTTATTAGCATAACCGTATGATAGCACATAAGCCTAGACCTACTGAATAGCTATCTGCCGAAAATAAAATTAATTTAACAGAATACAATCTGCCGAAAATAAAATTAATTTAACAGAATACAAACAATATTACATCATATAATTTTTAAAAATTCGGAGTTTTAGTCCAATGCCTCATTCTAAGGCACAAATAGAAAATAAAACCAAGCTATAACTAAAATTAATACCTCTCTACTATATCTGACATGGTTTGGTTTCCATTAGCACCTTAATATGAGAAGTTGAACCATTCCTAATAAATGCCACTTTCAGGCTGGGTAGAAAAGCAATAGTTTAATTAATAAGTGAATATTTAAAGCATTATTACAATGAAAGGAACCCTGCTAATTTATCAATTTTAAAAATTTTAATTTATTTATTAGCGTAACCGTATGATTGCACATGAGTCAAGACCAACTGAATAGCTATCTGCCGAAAATAAAATTAATTTAACAGAATACAAACAATATTACATCGTATAATTTTTAAAAATTCGGAGTCTTTAGTGCAATACCTCATTCTCAAGGACCAATAGAAAATCAAACCAAGCTATTACTAAAAGTAATACCTCTCTACTATATCTGACATGGTTTCGTTTCCTTTAGCACCTTAATATGAGACGTTGAACCATTCCTAATAAATGCCAGTTTCGGGCTGGGTAGAAAAGCAATAGTTTAATTAATAAGTGAATATTTAAAGCATTGTTACAATGAAAGGAACCCCGCTAATTTATCAATTTTAAAAATATTAATTTATTTATTAGCGTAACCGTATGATTGCACATGAGTCAAGACCAACTGAATAGCTATCTGCAAAAAAAAAATTAATTTAACAGAATACAAACAATATTACATCATATAATTTTTAAAAATTTGGAGTTTTAGTCCAATGCCGCATTCTAAGGCACAAATAGAAAATAAAACCAAGCTATAACTAAAATTAATACCTCTCTACTATATCTGACATGGTTTGGTTTCCTTTAGCACCTTAATATGAGACATTGAAACATTCCTAATAAATGCCAGTTTCGGGCTGGGTAGAAAAGCAATAGTTTAATTAATAAGTGAATATTTAAAGCATTATTACAATGAAAGAAACCCCGCTAATTTATAAATTTTAAAAATATTAATTTATTTATTAGCGTAACCGTATGATTGCACATAAGCCAAGACCTACTGAATAGCTATCTGCCGAATAAAAAATTAATTTAACAGAATACAAACAATATTACATCATATAATTTTTAAAAATTCGGAGTTTTAGTCCAATGCCTCATTCTAAGGCACAAATAGAAAATAAAACCAAGCTATAACTAAAATTAATACCTCTCTACTATATCTGACATGGTTTCGTTTCCTTTAGCACCTTAATATGAGACATTGAAACATTCCTAATAAATGCCAGTTTCGGGCTGGGTAGAAAGGCAATAGTTTAATTAATAAGTGAATATTTAAAGCATT
Organism: Rhaphigaster nebulosa; assembly: GCA_948150685.1. NCBI lineage: Eukaryota > Metazoa > Arthropoda > Insecta > Hemiptera > Pentatomidae > Rhaphigaster > Rhaphigaster nebulosa. The sequence continues at coordinate 3,490,389 of OX411306.1, forward strand.
ATTACAATGAAAGGAACACCGCTAATTTATCAATTTTAAAAATATTAATTTATTTATTAGCGTAACCGTATGATTGCACATGAGTCAAGACCAACTGAATAGCTATCTGCCAAAATAAAATTAATTTAACAGAATACAAACAATATTACATCATATAATTTTTAAAAATTTGGAGTTTTAGTCCAATGCCGCATTCTAAGGCACAAATAGAAAATAAAACCAAGCTATAACTAAAATTAATACCTCTCTACTATATCTGACATGGTTTCGTTTCCTTTAGCACCTTAATATGAGACGTTGAACCATTCCTTATAAATGCCAGTTTCGGGCTGGGTAGAAAAGCAATAGTTTAATTAATAAGTGAATATTTAAAGCATTATTACAATGAAAGGAACACCGCTAATTTATCAATTTTAAAAATATTAATTTATTTATTAGCGTAACCGTATGATTGCACATGAGTCAAGACCAACTGAATAGCTATCTGCAAAAAAAAAATTAATTTAACAGAATACAAACAATATTACATCATATAATTTTTAAAAATTTGGAGTTTTAGTCCAATGCCGCATTCTAAGGCACAAATAGAAAATAAAACCAAGCTATAACTAAAATTAATACCTCTCTACTATATCTGACATGGTTTGGTTTCCTTTAGCACCTTAATATGAGACATTGAAACATTCCTAATAAATGCCAGTTTCGGGCTGGGTAGAAAAGCAATAGTTTAATTAATAAGTGAATATTTAAAGCATTATTACAATGAAAGAAACCCCGCTAATTTATAAATTTTAAAAATATTAATTTATTTATTAGCGTAACCGTATGATTGCACATAAGCCAAGACCTACTGAATAGCTATCTGCCGAATAAAAAATTAATTTAACAGAATACAAACAATATTACATCATATAATTTTTAAAAATTCGGAGTTTTAGTCCAATGCCTCATTCTAAGGCACAAATAGAAAATAAAACCAAGCTATAACTAAAATTAATACCTCTCTACTATATCTGACATGGTTTCGTTTCCTTTAGCACCTTAATATGAGACATTGAAACATTCCTAATAAATGCCAGTTTCGGGCTGGGTAGAAAGGCAATAGTTTAATTAATAAGTGAATATTTAAAGCATTATTACAATGAAAGGAACACCGCTAATTTATCAATTTTAAAAATATTAATTTATTTATTAGCGTAACCGTATGATTGCACATGAGTCAAGACCAACTGAATAGCTATCTGCCAAAATAAAATTAATTTAACAGAATACAAACAATATTACATCATATAATTTTTAAAAATTTGGAGTTTTAGTCCAATGCCGCATTCTAAGGCACAAATAGAAAATAAAACCAAGCTATAACTAAAATTAATACCTCTCTACTATATCTGACATGGTTTGGTTTCCTTTAGCACCTTAATATGAGACATTGAAACATTCCTAATAAATGCCAGTTTCGGGCTGGGTAGAAAAGCAATAGTTTAATTAATAAGTGAATATTTAAAGCATTATTACAATGAAAGAAACCCCGCTAATTTATAAATTTTAAAAATATTAATTTATTTATTAGCGTAACCGTATGATTGCACATAAGCCAAGACCTACTGAATAGCTATCTGCCGAATAAAAAATTAATTTAACAGAATACAAACAATATTACATCATATAATTTTTAAAAATTCGGAGTTTTAGTCCAATGCCTCATTCTAAGGCACAAATAGAAAATAAAACCAAGCTATAACTAAAATTAATACCTCTCTACTATATCTGACATGGTTTGGTTTCCTTTAGCACCTTAATATGAGACATTGAAACATTCCTAATAAATGCCAGTTTCGGGCTGGGTAGAAAAGCAATAGTTTAATTAATAAGTGAATATTTAAAGCATTATTAAAATGAAAGGAACACCGCTAATTTATCAATTTTAAAAATATTAATTTATTTATTAGCGTAACCGTATGATAGCACGTAAGCCTAGATCTACTGAATAGCTATCTGCCGAAAATAAAATTAATTTAACAGAATACAAACAATATTACATCATATAATTTTTAAAAATTCGGAGTTTTAGTCCAATGCCTCATTCTAAGGCACAAATAGAAAATAAAACCAAGCTATAACTAAAATTAATACCTCTCTACTATATCTGACATGGTTTGGTTTCCATTAGCACCTTAATATGAGAAGTTGAACCATTCCTAATAAATGCCACTTTCAGGCTGGGTAGAAAAGCAATAGTTTAATTAATAAGTGAATATTTAAAGCATTATTACAATGAAAGGAACCCTTAATTAATAAGTGAATATTTAAAGCATTATTACAATGAAAGGAACCCTGCTAATTTATCAATTTTAAAAATATTAATTTATTTATTAGCGTAACCGTATGATTGCACATGAGTCAAGACCAACTGAATAGCTATCTGCCGAAAATAAAATTAATTTAACAGAATACAAACAATATTACATCGTATAATTTTTAAAAATTCGGAGTCTTTAGTGCAATACCTCATTCTCAAGGACCAATAGAAAATCAAACCAAGCTATTACTAAAAGTAATACCTCTCTACTATATCAGACATGGTTTCGTTTCCTTTAGCACCTTAATATGAGACGTTGAACCATTCCTAATAAATGCCAGTTTCGGGCTGGGTAGAAAAGCAATAGTTTAATTAATAAGTGAATATTTAAAGCATTGTTACAATGAAAGGAACCCCGCTAATTTATCAATTTTAAAAATATTAATTTATTTATTAGCGTAACCGTATGATTGCACATAAGCCAAGACCTACTGAATAGCTATATTCCAAAAAAAAATTAATTTAACAGAATACAAACAATATTAAATCATATAATTTTTAAAAATTTGTAGTTTTAGTCCAATGCCGCATTCTAAGGCACAAATAGAAAATAAAACCAAGCTATAACTAAAATTAATACCTCTCTACTATATCTGACATGGTTTGGTTTCCTTTAGCACCTTAATATGAGACATTGAAACATTCCTAATAAATGCCAGTTTCGGGCTGGGTAGAAAAGAAATAGTTTAATCAATAAGTGAATATTTAAAGCATTATTACAATGAAAGAAACCCCGCTAATTTATAAATTTTAAAAATATTAATTTATTTATTAGCGTAACCGTATGATTGCACATAAGCCAAGACCTACTGAATAGCTATCTGCCGAATATAAAATTAATTTAACAGAATACAAACAATATTACATCATATAATTTTTAAAAATTCGGAGTTTTAGTCCAATGCCTCATTCTAAGGCACAAATAGAAAATAAAACCAAGCTATAACTAAAATTAATACCTCTCTACTATATCTGACATGGTTTGGTTTCCTTTAGCACCTTAATATGAGACATTGAAACATTCCTAATAAATGCCAGTTTCGGGCTGGGTAGAAAAGCAATAGTTTAATTAATAAGTGAATATTTAAAGCATTATTACAATGAAAGGAACACCGCTAATTTATCAATTTTAAAAATATTAATTTATTTATTAGCATAACCGTATGATAGCACATAAGCCTAGACCTACTGAATAGCTATCTGCCGAAAATAAAATTAATTTAACAGAATACAATCTGCCGAAAATAAAATTAATTTAACAGAATACAAACAATATTACATCATATAATTTTTAAAAATTCGGAGTTTTAGTCCAATGCCTCATTCTAAGGCACAAATAGAAAATAAAACCAAGCTATAACTAAAATTAATACCTCTCTACTATATCTGACATGGTTTGGTTTCCATTAGCACCTTAATATGAGAAGTTGAACCATTCCTAATAAATGCCACTTTCAGGCTGGGTAGAAAAGCAATAGTTTAATTAATAAGTGAATATTTAAAGCATTATTACAATGAAAGGAACCCTGCTAATTTATCAATTTTAAAAATTTTAATTTATTTATTAGCGTAACCGTATGATTGCACATGAGTCAAGACCAACTGAATAGCTATCTGCCGAAAATAAAATTAATTTAACAGAATACAAACAATATTACATCGTATAATTTTTAAAAATTCGGAGTCTTTAGTGCAATACCTCATTCTCAAGGACCAATAGAAAATCAAACCAAGCTATTACTAAAAGTAATACCTCTCTACTATATCTGACATGGTTTCGTTTCCTTTAGCACCTTAATATGAGACGTTGAACCATTCCTAATAAATGCCAGTTTCGGGCTGGGTAGAAAAGCAATAGTTTAATTAATAAGTGAATATTTAAAGCATTGTTACAATGAAAGGAACCCCGCTAATTTATCAATTTTAAAAATATTAATTTATTTATTAGCGTAACCGTATGATTGCACATGAGTCAAGACCAACTGAATAGCTATCTGCAAAAAAAAAATTAATTTAACAGAATACAAACAATATTACATCATATAATTTTTAAAAATTTGGAGTTTTAGTCCAATGCCGCATTCTAAGGCACAAATAGAAAATAAAACCAAGCTATAACTAAAATTAATACCTCTCTACTATATCTGACATGGTTTGGTTTCCTTTAGCACCTTAATATGAGACATTGAAACATTCCTAATAAATGCCAGTTTCGGGCTGGGTAGAAAAGCAATAGTTTAATTAATAAGTGAATATTTAAAGCATTATTACAATGAAAGAAACCCCGCTAATTTATAAATTTTAAAAATATTAATTTATTTATTAGCGTAACCGTATGATTGCACATAAGCCAAGACCTACTGAATAGCTATCTGCCGAATAAAAAATTAATTTAACAGAATACAAACAATATTACATCATATAATTTTTAAAAATTCGGAGTTTTAGTCCAATGCCTCATTCTAAGGCACAAATAGAAAATAAAACCAAGCTATAACTAAAATTAATACCTCTCTACTATATCTGACATGGTTTCGTTTCCTTTAGCACCTTAATATGAGACATTGAAACATTCCTAATAAATGCCAGTTTCGGGCTGGGTAGAAAGGCAATAGTTTAATTAATAAGTGAATATTTAAAGCATTATTACAATGAAAGGAACACCGCTAATTTATCAATTTTAAAAATATTAATTTATTTATTAGCGTAACCGTATGATTGCACATGAGTCAAGACCAACTGAATAGCTATCTGCCAAAATAAAATTAATTTAACAGAATACAAACAATATTACATCATATAATTTTTAAAAATTTGGAGTTTTAGTCCAATGCCGCATTCTAAGGCACAAATAGAAAATAAAACCAAGCTATAACTAAAATTAATACCTCTCTACTATATCTGACATGGTTTCGTTTCCTTTAGCACCTTAATATGAGACGTTGAACCATTCCTTATAAATGCCAGTTTCGGGCTGGGTAGAAAAGCAATAGTTTAATTAATAAGTGAATATTTAAAGCATTATTACAATGAAAGGAACACCGCTAATTTATCAATTTTAAAAATATTAATTTATTTATTAGCGTAACCGTATGATTGCACATGAGTCAAGACCAACTGAATAGCTATCTGCAAAAAAAAAATTAATTTAACAGAATACAAACAATATTACATCATATAATTTTTAAAAATTTGGAGTTTTAGTCCAATGCCGCATTCTAAGGCACAAATAGAAAATAAAACCAAGCTATAACTAAAATTAATACCTCTCTACTATATCTGACATGGTTTGGTTTCCTTTAGCACCTTAATATGAGACATTGAAACATTCCTAATAAATGCCAGTTTCGGGCTGGGTAGAAAAGCAATAGTTTAATTAATAAGTGAATATTTAAAGCATTATTACAATGAAAGAAACCCCGCTAATTTATAAATTTTAAAAATATTAATTTATTTATTAGCGTAACCGTATGATTGCACATAAGCCAAGACCTACTGAATAGCTATCTGCCGAATAAAAAATTAATTTAACAGAATACAAACAATATTACATCATATAATTTTTAAAAATTCGGAGTTTTAGTCCAATGCCTCATTCTAAGGCACAAATAGAAAATAAAACCAAGCTATAACTAAAATTAATACCTCTCTACTATATCTGACATGGTTTCGTTTCCTTTAGCACCTTAATATGAGACATTGAAACATTCCTAATAAATGCCAGTTTCGGGCTGGGTAGAAAGGCAATAGTTTAATTAATAAGTGAATATTTAAAGCATTATTACAATGAAAGGAACACCGCTAATTTATCAATTTTAAAAATATTAATTTATTTATTAGCGTAACCGTATGATTGCACATGAGTCAAGACCAACTGAATAGCTATCTGCCAAAATAAAATTAATTTAACAGAATACAAACAATATTACATCATATAATTTTTAAAAATTTGGAGTTTTAGTCCAATGCCGCATTCTAAGGCACAAATAGAAAATAAAACCAAGCTATAACTAAAATTAATACCTCTCTACTATATCTGACATGGTTTGGTTTCCTTTAGCACCTTAATATGAGACATTGAAACATTCCTAATAAATGCCAGTTTCGGGCTGGGTAGAAAAGCAATAGTTTAATTAATAAGTGAATATTTAAAGCATTATTACAATGAAAGAAACCCCGCTAATTTATAAATTTTAAAAATATTAATTTATTTATTAGCGTAACCGTATGATTGCACATAAGCCAAGACCTACTGAATAGCTATCTGCCGAATAAAAAATTAATTTAACAGAATACAAACAATATTACATCATATAATTTTTAAAAATTCGGAGTTTTAGTCCAATGCCTCATTCTAAGGCACAAATAGAAAATAAAACCAAGCTATAACTAAAATTAATACCTCTCTACTATATCTGACATGGTTTCGTTTCCTTTAGCACCTTAATATGAGACATTGAAACATTCCTAATAAATGCCAGTTTCGGGCTGGGTAGAAAAGCAATAGTTTAATTAATAAGTGAATATTTAAAGCATTATTAAAATGAAAGGAACACCGCTAATTTATCAATTTTAAAAATATTAATTTATTTATTAGCGTAACCGTATGATTGCACATGAGTCAAGACCAACTGAATAGCTATCTGCAAAAAAAAAATTAATTTAACAGAATACAAACAATATTACATCATATAATTTTTAAAAATTTGGAGTTTTAGTCCAATGCCGCATTCTAAGGCACAAATAGAAAATAAAACCAAGCTATAACTAAAATTAATATCTCTCTACTATATCTGACATGGTTTCGTTTCCTTTAGCACCTTAATATGAGACGTTGAACCATTCCTTATAAATGCCAGTTTCGGGCTGGGTAGAAAAGCAATAGTTTAATTAATAAGTGAATATTTAAAGCATTATTACAATGAAAGGAACACCGCTAATTTATCAATTTTAAAAATATTAATTTATTTATTAGCGTAACCGTATGATTGCACATGAGTCAAGACCAACTGAATAGCTATCTGCCAAAATAAAATTAATTTAACAGAATACAAACAATATTACATCATATAATTTTTAAAAATTTGGAGTTTTAGTCCAATGCCGCATTCTAAGGCACAAATAGAAAATAAAACCAAGCTATAACTAAAATTAATACCTCTCTACTATATCTGACATGGTTTGGTTTCCTTTAGCACCTAAATATGAGACATTGAAACATTCCTAATAAATGCCAGTTTCGGGCTGGGTAGAAAAGCAATAGTTTAATTAATAAGTGAATATTTAAAGCATTATTGCAATGAAAGAAACACCGCTAATTTATCAATTTTAAAAATATTAATTTATTTATTAGCGTAACCGTATGATAGCACATAAGCCTAGACCTACTGAATAGCTATTTGCCGAAAATAAAATTAATTTAACGGAATAAAAACAATATTACATCATATAATTTTTAAAAATTCGGAGTTTTAGTCCAATGCCTCATTCTAAGGCACAAATAGAAAATAAAACCAAGCTATAACTAAAATTAATACCTCTCTACTATATCTGACATGGTTTGGTTTCCTTTAGCACCTTAATATGAGACATTGAAACATTCCTAATAAATGCCAGTTTCGGGCTGGGTAGAAAAGCAATAGTTTAATTAATAAGTGAATATTTAAAGCATTATTACAATGAAAGGAACACCGCTAATTTATCAATTTTAAAAATATTAATTTATTTATTAGCGTAACCGTATGATAGCACATAAGCCTAGACCTACTGAATAGCTATCTGCCGAAAATAAAATTAATTTAACAGAATAAAAACAATATTACATCATATAATTTTTAAAAATTCGGAGTTTTAGTCCAATGCCTCATTCTAAGGCACAAATAGAAAATAAAACCAAGCTATCACTAAAATTAATACCTCTCTACTATATCTGACATGGTTTGGTTTCCTTTAGCACCTTAATATGAGAAGTTGAACCATTCCTAATAAATGCCAGTTTCGGGCTGGGTAGAAAAGCAATAGTTTAATTAATAAGTGAATATTTAAAGCATTATTACAATGAAAGAAACCCCGCTAATTTATAAATTTTAAAAATATTAATTTATTTATTAGCGTAACCGTATGATTGCACATAAGCCAAGACCTACTGAATAGCTATCTGCCGAATAAAAAATTAATTTAACAGAATACAAACAATATTACATCATATAATTTTTAAAAATTCGGAGTTTTAGTCCAATGCCTCATTCTAAGGCACAAATAGAAAATAAAACCAAGCTATAACTAAAATTAATACCTCTCTACTATATCTGACATGGTTTGGTTTCCTTTAGCACCTTAATATGAGACATTGAAACATTCCTAATAAATGCCAGTTTCGGGCTGGGTAGAAAAGCAATAGTTTAATTAATAAGTGAATATTTAAAGCATTATTACAATGAAAGGAACACCGCTAATTTATCAATTTTAAAAATATTAATTTATTTATTAGCGTAACCGTATGATTGCACATAAGCCTAGACCTACTGAATAGCTATCTGCCGAAAATAAAATTAATTTAACAGAATAAAAACAATATTACATCATATAATTTTTAAAAATTCGGAGTTTTAGTCCAATGCCTCATTCTAAGGCACAAATAGAAAATAAAACCAAGCTATAACTAAAATTAATACCTCTCTACTATATCTGACATGGTTTGGTTTCCTTTAGCACCTTAATATGAGACATTGAAACATTCCTAATAAATCACAGTTTCGGGCTGGGTAGAAAAGCAATAGTTTAATTAATAAGTGAATATTTAAAGCATTGTTACAATGAAAGGAACCCCGCTAATTTATCAATTTTAAAAATATTAATTTATTTATTAGCGTAACCGTATGATTGCACATAAGCCAAGACCTACTGAATAGCTATCTGCCAAAAAAAAATTTATTTAACAGAATACAAACAATATTAAATCATATAATTTTTAAAAATTTGGAGTTTTAGTCCAATGCCGCATTCTAAGGCACAAATAGAAAATAAAACCAAGCTATAACTAAAATTAATACCTCTCTACTATATCTGACATGGTTTGGTTTCCTTTAGCACCTTAATATGAGACATTGAAACATTCCTAATAAATGCCAGTTTCGGGCTGGGTAGAAAAGCAATAGTTTAATTAATAAGTGAATATTTAAAGCATTATTACAATGAAAGGAACACCGCTAATTTATCAATTTTAAAAATATTAATTTATTTATTAGCGTAACCGTATGATTGCACATAAGCCAAGACCTACTGAATAGCTATCTGCCGAATATAAAATAAATTTAACAGAATACAAACAATATTACATCATATAATTTTTAAAAATTCGGAGTTTTAGTCCAATGCCTCATTCTAAGGCACAAATAGAAAATAAAACCAAGCTATAACTAAAATTAATACCTCTCTACTATATCTGACATGGTTTGGTTTCCTTTAGCACCTTAATATGAGACATTGAAACATTCCTAATAAATGCCAGTTTCGGGCTGGGTAGAAAAGCAATAGTTTAATTAATAAGTGAATATTTAAAGCATTATTAAAATGAAAGGAACACCGCTAATTTATCAATTTTAAAAATATTAATTTATTTATTAGCGTAACCGTATGATAGCACGTAAGCCTAGATCTACTGAATAGCTATCTGCCGAAAATAAAATTAATTTAACAGAATACAAACAATATTACATCATATAATTTTTAAAAATTCGGAGTTTTAGTCCAATGCCTCATTCTAAGGCACAAATAGAAAATAAAACCAAGCTATAACTAAAATTAATACCTCTCTACTATATCTGACATGGTTTGGTTTCCATTAGCACCTTAATATGAGAAGTTGAACCATTCCTAATAAATGCCACTTTCAGGCTGGGTAGAAAAGCAATAGTTTAATTAATAAGTGAATATTTAAAGCATTATTACAATGAAAGGAACCCTTAATTAATAAGTGAATATTTAAAGCATTATTACAATGAAAGGAACCCTGCTAATTTATCAATTTTAAAAATATTAATTTATTTATTAGCGTAACCGTATGATTGCACATGAGTCAAGACCAACTGAATAGCTATCTGCCGAAAATAAAATTAATTTAACAGAATACAAACAATATTACATCGTATAATTTTTAAAAATTCGGAGTCTTTAGTGCAATACCTCATTCTCAAGGACCAATAGAAAATCAAACCAAGCTATTACTAAAAGTAATACCTCTCTACTATATCAGACATGGTTTCGTTTCCTTTAGCACCTTAATATGAGACGTTGAACCATTCCTAATAAATGCCAGTTTCGGGCTGGGTAGAAAAGCAATAGTTTAATTAATAAGTGAATATTTAAAGCATTGTTACAATGAAAGGAACCCCGCTAATTTATCAATTTTAAAAATATTAATTTATTTATTAGCGTAACCGTATGATTGCACATAAGCCAAGACCTACTGAATAGCTATATTCCAAAAAAAAATTAATTTAACAGAATACAAACAATATTAAATCATATAATTTTTAAAAATTTGTAGTTTTAGTCCAATGCCGCATTCTAAGGCACAAATAGAAAATAAAACCAAGCTATAACTAAAATTAATACCTCCCTACTATATCTGACATGGTTTGGTTTCCTTTAGCACCTTAATATGAGACATTGAAACATTCCTAATAAATGCCAGTTTCGGGCTGGGTAGAAAAGAAATAGTTTAATCAATAAGTGAATATTTAAAGCATTATTACAATGAAAGAAACCCCGCTAATTTATAAATTTTAAAAATATTAATTTATTTATTAGCGTAACCGTATGATTGCACATAAGCCAAGACCTACTGAATAGCTATCTGCCGAATATAAAATTAATTTAACAGAATACAAACAATATTACATCATATAATTTTTAAAAATTCGGAGTTTTAGTCCAATGCCTCATTCTAAGGCACAAATAGAAAATAAAACCAAGCTATAACTAAAATTAATACCTCTCTACTATATCTGACATGGTTTGGTTTCCTTTAGCACCTTAATATGAGACATTGAAACATTCCTAATAAATGCCAGTTTCGGGCTGGGTAGAAAAGCAATAGTTTAATTAATAAGTGAATATTTAAAGCATTATTACAATGAAAGGAACACCGCTAATTTATCAATTTTAAAAATATTAATTTATTTATTAGCATAACCGTATGATAGCACATAAGCCTAGACCTACTGAATAGCTATCTGCCGAAAATAAAATTAATTTAACAGAATACAATCTGCCGAAAATAAAATTAATTTAACAGAATACAAACAATATTACATCATATAATTTTTAAAAATTCGGAGTTTTAGTCCAATGCCTCATTCTAAGGCACAAATAGAAAATAAAACCAAGCTATAACTAAAATTAATACCTCTCTACTATATCTGACATGGTTTGGTTTCCATTAGCACCTTAATATGAGAAGTTGAACCATTCCTAATAAATGCCACTTTCAGGCTGGGTAGAAAAGCAATAGTTTAATTAATAAGTGAATATTTAAAGCATTATTACAATGAAAGGAACCCTGCTAATTTATCAATTTTAAAAATTTTAATTTATTTATTAGCGTAACCGTATGATTGCACATGAGTCAAGACCAACTGAATAGCTATCTGCCGAAAATAAAATTAATTTAACAGAATACAAACAATATTACATCGTATAATTTTTAAAAATTCGGAGTCTATAGTGCAATACCTCATTCTCAAGGACCAATAGAAAATCAAACCAAGCTATTACTAAAAGTAATACCTCTCTACTATATCTGACATGGTTTCGTTTCCTTTAGCACCTTAATATGAGACGTTGAACCATTCCTAATAAATGCCAGTTTCGGGCTGGGTAGAAAAGCAATAGTTTAATTAATAAGTGAATATTTAAAGCATTGTTACAATGAAAGGAACCCCGCTAATTTATCAATTTTAAAAATATTAATTTATTTATTAGCGTAACCGTATGATTGCACATAAGCCAAGACCTACTGAATAGCTATATGCCAAAAAAAAATTAATTTAACAGAATACAAACAATATTAAATCATATAATTTTTAAAAATTTGTAGTTTTAGTCCAATGCCGCATTCTAAGGCACAAATAGAAAATAAAACCAAGCTATAACTAAAATTAATACCTCTCTACTATATCTGACATGGTTTGGTTTCCTTTAGCACCTTAATATGAGACATTGAAACATTCCTAATAAATGCCAGTTTCGGGCTGGGTAGAAAAGAAATAGTTTAATCAATAAGTGAATATTTAAAGCATTATTACAATGAAAGAAACCCCGCTAATTTATAAATTTTAAAAATATTAATTTATTTATTAGCGTAACTGTATGATTGCACATAAGCCAAGACCTACTGAATAGCTATCTGCCGAATATAAAATTAATTTAACAGAATACAAACAATATTACATCATATAATTTTTAAAAATTCGGAGTTTTAGTCCAATGCCTCATTCTAAGGCACAAATAGAAAATAAAACCAAGCTATAACTAAAATTAATACCTCTCTACTATATCTGACATGGTTTGGTTTCCTTTAGCACCTTAATATGAGACATTGAAACATTCCTAATAAATGCCAGTTTCGGGCTGGGTAGAAAACCAATAGTTTAATTAATAAGTGAATATTTAAAGCATTATTACAATGAAAGAAACCCCGCTAATTTATAAATTTTAAAAATATTAATTTATTTATTAGCGTAACCGTATGATTGCACATGAGCCAAGACCTACTGAATAGCTATCTGCCGAAAATAAAATTAATTTAACAGAATACAAACAATATTACATCATATAATTTTTAAAAATTCGGAGTTTTAGTCCAATGCCTCATTCTAAGGCACAAATAGAAAATAAAACCAAGCTATTACTAAAATTAATACCTCTCTACTATATCTGACATGGTTTCTTTTCCTTTAGCACCTTAACATGAGACGTTGAACCATTCCAAATAAATGCCAGTTTCGGGCTGGGTAGAAAAGCAATAGTTTAATTAATAAGTGAATATTTAAAGCATTGTTACAATGAAAGGAACCCCGCTAATTTATCAATTTTAAAAATATTCATTTATTTATTAGCGTAACAGTATGATTGCACATAAGCCAAGACCTTCTGAATAGCTCTCTGTCGAAAATAAAATTAATTTAACAGAATACAAACAATTTTACATCATATAATTTTTAAAAATATGTAGTCATAGGTTCAATGCCTCATTCTCAGGGACCAATAGAAAATCAAACCAAGCTATTACTAAAAGTAATACCTCTCTACTATATCTGACATGGTTTCGTTTCCTTTAGCACCTTAATATGAGACGTTGAACCATTCCTAATAAATGCCAGTTTCGGGCTGGGTAGAAAAACAATAGTTTAATTAATAACTGAATATTTAAAGCATTGTTACAATGAAAGGAACCCCGCTAATTTATCAATTTTAAAAATATTAATTTATTTATTAGCGTAACCGTATGATTGCACATAAGCCAAGACCTACTGAATAGCTATATGCCAAAAAAAAATTAATTTAACAGAATACAAACAATATTACATCATATAATTTTTAAAAATTTGGAGTTTTAGTCCAATGCCGCATTCTAAGGCACAAATAGAAAATAAAACCAAGCTATAACTAAAATTAATACCTCTCTACTATATCTGACATGGTTTGGTTTCCTTTAGCACCTTAATATGAGACATTGAAACATTCCTAATAAATGCCAGTTTCGGGCTGGGTAGAAAAGCAATAGTTTAATTAATAAGTGAATATTTAAAGCATTATTACAATGAAAGGAACACCGCTAATTTATCAATTTTAAAAATATTAATTTATTTATTAGCATAACCGTATGATAGCACATAAGCCTAGACCTACTGAATAGCTATCTGCCGAAAATAAAATTAATTTAACAGAATACAAACAATATTACATCGTATAATTTTTAAAAATTCGGAGTCTTTAGTGCAATCCCTCATTCTCAGGGACCAATAGAAAATCAAACCAAGCTATTACTAAAAGTAATACCTCTCTACTATATCTGACATGATTTCGTTTCCTTTAGCACCTTAATATGAGACGTTGAAACATTCCTAATAAATGCCAGTTTCGGGCTGGGTAGAAAAGCAATAGTTTAATTAATTAGTGAATATTTAAAGCATTATTACAATGAAAGAAACCCCGCTAATTTATAAATTTTAAAAATATTAATTTATTTATTAGCGTAACCGTATGATTGCACATAAGCCAAGACCTACTGAATAGCTATCTGCCGAATATAAAATAAATTTAACAGAATACAAACAATATTACATCATATAATTTTTAAAAATTCGGAGTTTTAGTCCAATGCCGCATTCTAAGGCACAAATAGAAAATAAAACCAAGCTATAACTAAAATTAATACCTCTCTACTATATCTGACATGGTTTGGTTTCCTTTAGCACCTTAATATGAGACATTGAAACATTCCTAATAAATGCCAGTTTCGGGCTGGGTAGAAAAGCAATAGTTTAATTAATAAGTGAATATTTAAAGCATTATTACAATGAAAGGAACACCGCTAATATATCAATTTTAAAAATATTAATTTATTTATTAGCGTAACCGTATGATAGCACGTAAGCCTAGACCTACTGAATAGCTATCTGCCGAAAATAAAATTAATTTAACAGAATACAATCTGCCGAAAATAAAATTAATTTAACAGAATACAAACAATATTACATCATATAATTTTTAAAAATTCGGAGTTTTAGTCCAATGCCTCATTCTAAGGCACAAATAGAAAATAAAACCAAGCTATAACTAAAATTAATACCTCTCTACTATATCTGACATGGTTTGGTTTCCATTAGCACCTTAATATGAGAAGTTGAACCATTCCTAATAAATGCCACTTTCAGGCTGGGTAGAAAAGCAATAGTTTAATTAATAAGTGAATATTTAAAGCATTATTACAATGAAAGGAACCCTGCTAATTTATCAATTTTAATAATTTTAATTTATTTATTAGCGTAACCGTATAATTGCACATGAGTCAAGACCAACTGAATAGCTATCTGCCGAAAATAAAATTAATTTAACAGAATACAAACAATATTACATCGTATAATTTTTAAAAATTCGGAGTCTTTAGTGCAATACCTCATTCTCAAGGACCAATAGAAAATCAAACCAAGCTATTACTAAAAGTAATACCTCTCTACTATATCTGACATGGTTTCGTTTCCTTTAGCACCTTAATATGAGACGTTGAACCATTCCTAATAAATGCCAGTTTCGGGCTGGGTAGAAAAGCAATAGTTTAATTAATAAGTGAATATTTAAAGCATTGTTACAATGAAAGGAACCCCGCTAATTTATCAATTTTAAAAATATTAATTTATTTATTAGCGTAACCGTATGATTGCACATAAGCCAAGACCTACTGAATAGCTATATGCCAAAAAAAAAATAATTTAACAGAATACAAACAATATTAAATCATATAATTTTTAAAAATTTGTAGTTTTAGTCCAATGCCGCATTCTAAGGCACAAATAGAAAATAAAACCAAGCTATAACTAAAATTAATACCTCTCTACTATATCTGACATGGTTTGGTTTCCTTTAGCACCTTAATATGAGACATTGAAACATTCCTAATAAATGCCAGTTTCGGGCTGGGTAGAAAAGAAATAGTTTAATCAATAAGTGAATATTTAAAGCATTATTACAATGAAAGAAACCCCGCTAATTTATAAATTTTAAAAATATTAATCTATTTATTAGCGTAACCGTATGATTGCACATAAGCCAAGACCTACTGAATAGCTATCTGCCGAATATAAAATTAATTTAACAGAATACAAACAATATTACATCATATAATTTTTAAAAATTCGGAGTTTTAGTCCAATGCCTCATTCTAAGGCACAAATAGAAAATAAAACCAAGCTATAACTAAAATTAATACCTCTCTACTATATCTGACATGGTTTGGTTTCCTTTAGCACCTTAATATGAGACATTGAAACATTCCTAATAAATGCCAGTTTCGGGCTGGGTAGAAAAGCAATAGTTTAATTAATAAGTGAATATTTAAAGCATTATTACAATGAAAGAAACCCCGCTAATTTATAAATTTTAAAAATATTAATTTATTTATTAGCGTAACCGTATGATTGCACATGAGCCAAGACCTACTGAATAGCTATCTGCCGAAAATAAAATTAATTTAACAGAATACAAACAATATTACATCATGTAATTTTTAAAAATTCGGAGTTTTAGTCCAATGCCTCATTCTAAGGCACAAATAGAAAATAAAACCAAGCTATTACTAAAATTAATACCTCTCTACTATATCTGACATGGTTTCTTTTCCTTTAGCACCTTAACATGAGACGTTGAACCATTCCAAATAAATGCCAGTTTCGGGCTGGGTAGAAAAGCAATAGTTTAATTAATAAGTGAATATTTAAAGCATTGTTACAATGAAAGGAACCCCG
The DNA here is from genome assembly GCA_948150685.1 of Rhaphigaster nebulosa. Taxonomy (NCBI): domain Eukaryota; kingdom Metazoa; phylum Arthropoda; class Insecta; order Hemiptera; family Pentatomidae; genus Rhaphigaster; species Rhaphigaster nebulosa. The sequence goes on from OX411306.1 coordinate 3,507,279, forward strand.
CTAATTTATCAATTTTAAAAATATTCATTTATTTATTAGCGTAACAGTATGATTGCACATAAGCCAAGACCTTCTGAATAGCTCTCTGTCGAAAATAAAATTAATTTAACAGAATACAAACAATTTTACATCATATAATTTTTAAAAATATGTAGTCATAGGTTCAATGCCTCATTCTCAGGGACCAATAGAAAATCAAACCAAGCCATTACTAAAATTAATACCTCTCTACTATATCTGACATGGTTTGGTTTCCTTTAGCACCTTAATATGAGACGTTGAAACATTCCTAATAAATGCCAGTTTCGGGCTGGGCAGAAAAGCAATAGTTTAATTAATAAGTGAATATTTAAAGCATTATTACAATGAAAGCAACCCCGCTAATTTATAAATTTTAAAAATATTAATTTATTTATTAGCGTAACCGTATGATTGCACATAAGCCAAGACCTACGGAATAGCTTTCTGCCGAAAATAAAATTAATTTAACAGAATACAAACAATATTACATCATATAATTTTTAAAAATTCGGAGTTTTAGTCCAATGCCTCATTCTAAGGCACAAATAGAAAATAAAACCAAGCTATAACTAAAATTAATACCTCTCTACTATATCTGGCATGGTTTCGTTTCCTTTAGCACCTTGATATGAGACGTTGAAACATTCCTAATAAATGCCAGTTTCGGGCTGGGTAGAAAAGCAATAGTTTAATTAATAAGTGAATATTTAAAGCATTATTACAATGAAAGGAACACCGCTAATTTATCAATTTTAAAAATATTAATTTATTTATTAGCGTAACCGTATGATTGCACATGAGTCAAGACCAACTGAATAGCTATCTGCCGAAAATAAAATTAATTTAACAGAATACAAACAATATTACATCGTATAATTTTTAAAAATTCGGAGTCTTTAGTGCAATACCTCATTCTCAGGGACCAATAGAAAATCAAACCAAGCTATTACTAAAAGTAATACCTCTCTACTATATCTGACATGGTTTCGTTTCCTTTAGCACCTTAATATGAGACGTTGAACCATTCCTAATAAATGCCATTTTCGGGCTGGGTAGAAAAACAATAGTTTAATTAATAACTGAATATTTAAAGCATTGTTACAATGAAAGGAACCCCGCTAATTTATCAATTTTAAAAATATTAATTTATTTATTAGCGTAACCGTATGATTGCACATAAGCCAAGACCTACTGAATAGCTATATGCCAAAAAAAAATTAATTTAACAGAATACAAACAATATTACATCATATAATTTTTAAAAATTTGGAGTTTTAGTCCAATGCCGCATTCTAAGGCACAAATAGAAAATAAAACCAAGCTATAACTAAAATTAATACCTCTCTACTATATCTGACATGGTTTGGTTTCCTTTAGCACCTTAATATGAGACATTGAAACATTCCTAATAAATGCCAGTTTCGGGCTGGGTAGAAAAGCAATAGTTTAATTAATAAGTGAATATTTAAAGCATTATTACAATGAAAGAAACCCCGCTAATTTATAAATTTTAAAAATATTAATTTATTTATTAGCGTAACCGTATGATTGCACATAATCCAAGACCTACTGAATAGCTATCTGCCGAATATAAAATTAATTTAACAGAATACAAACAATATTACATCATATAATTTTTAAAATTCGGAGTCTTTACTGCAATGCCTCATTCTCAGAAACCAATAGAAAATCAAACCAAGCTATTACTAAAATTAATACCTCTCTACTATATCTGACATGGTTTCTTTTCCTTTAGCACCTTAACATGAGACGTTGAACCATTCCAAATAAATGCCAGTTTCGGGCTGGGTAGAAAAGCAATAGTTTAATTAATAAGTGAATATTTAAAGCATTGTTACAATGAAAGGAACCCCGCTAATTTATCAATTTTAAAAATATTCATTTATTTATTAGCGTAACAGTATGATTGCACATAAGCCAAGACCTTCTGAATAGCTCTCTGCCGAAAATAAAATTAATTTAACAGAATACAAACAATTTTACATCATATAATTTTTAAAAATATGTAGTCATAGGTTCAATTCCTCATTCTCTGGGACCAATAGAAAATCAAACCAAGCCATTACTAAAATTAATACCTCTCTACTATATCTGACATGGTTTGGTTTCCTTTAGCACCTTAATATGAGACGTTGAAACATTCCTAATAAATGCCAGTTTCGGGCTGGGTAGAAAAGCAATAGTTTAATTAATAAGTGAATATTTAAAGCATTATTACAATGAAAGCAACCCCGCTAATTTATAAATTTTAAAAATATTAATTTATTTATTAGCGTAACCGTATGATTGCACATAAGCCAAGACCTACGGAATAGCTTTCTGCCGAAAATAAAATTAATTTAACAGAATACAAACAATATTACATCATATAATTTTTAAAAATTCGGAGTTTTAGTCCAATGCCTCATTCTAAGGCACAAATAGAAAATAAAACCAAGCTATAACTAAAATTAATACCTCTCTACTATATCTGACATGGTTTCGTTTCCTTTAGCACCGTAATATGAGACATTGAAACATTCCTAATAAATGCCAGTTTCGGGCTGGGTAGAAAAGCAATAGTTTAATTAATAAGTGAATATTTAAAGCATTATTACAATGAAAGGAACACCGCTAATTTATCAATTTTAAAAATATTAATTTATTTATTAGCGTAACCGTATGATAGCACGTAAGCCTAGACCTACTGAATAGCTATCTGCCGAAAATAAAATTAATTTAACAGAATACAAACAATATTACATCATATAATTTTTAAAATTCGGAGTCTTTAGTCCAATGCCTCATTCTAAGGCACAAATAGAAAATAAAACCAAGCTATAACTAAAATTAATACCTCTCTACTATATCTGACATGGTTTCGTTTCCTTTAGCACCTTAATATGAGACGTTGAAACATTCCTAATAAATGCCAGTTTCGGGCTGGGTAGAAAAGCAATAGTTTAATTAATAAGTGAATATTTAAAGCATTATTACAATGAAAGAAACCCCGCTAATTTATAAATTTTAAAAATATTAATTTATTTATTAGCGTAACCGTATGATTGCACATAAGCCAAGACCTACTGAATAGCTCTCTGCCGAAAATAAAATTATTTTAACAGAATACAAACAATATTACATCATATAATTTTTAAAAATTCGGAGTTTTAGTCCAATGCCTCATTCTAAGGCACAAATAGAAAATAAAACCAAGCTATTACTAAAATACCTTTAATACTAATACCTCTCTACTATTCTAACATCGTTTGATTTCCTTTAGCTCCTTAACATGAGACGTTGAACTATGCCTGATAAATACCAGTTTTGGGCTAAGCAGAAAAGGAATAGTTTAATTAGTTTAGTTAGTAATTTATCAATCTAAAAAAATAATAATATATTTATTAGTCGTTCGGAATGATTGTAACTAAAATAACAATAACTTTTACTGTTTTTGGTGCAAAGCCTCTTTCTAATGGTTCGATATGATCGTAAACATGACAACATCTACCGAACAGATTTATAAACAAAAGAAATTTAAATCAAAACTAAATACAAACAATATTACATCATATAATTTTTAAAATTCGGCGTCTTTAGTCCAATGCCTCATTCTAAGGCATAAATAGAAAATCAAACCAAGCTATCACTAAAATTAATACCTCTCTACTATATCTGACATCGTTTGGTTTCCTTTAGCACCATAATATGAGATGTTGAACCATTCCTAATAAATGCCAGTTTCGGGCTGGGTAGAAAAGCAATAGTTTAATTAATAAGTGAATATTTAAAGCATTATTACAATGAAAGGAACCCTGGTAATTTATCAATTTTAAAAATATTAATTTATTTATTAGCGTAACCGTATGATTGCACATAAGCCAAGACCTACTGAATAGCTCTCTGCCAAAAATAAAATTAATTTAACAGAATATAAACAATTTTACATCATATAATTTTTAAAAATTTGTAGTCATAGGTTCAATGCCTCATTCTCAGGGACCAATAGAAAATCAAACCAAGCTATTACTAAAATTAATACCTCTCTACTATATCTGACATGGTTTGGTTTCCTTTAGCACCTTAATATGAGACATTGAAACATTCCTAATAAATGCCAGTTTCGGGCTGGGTAGAAAAGCAATAGTTTAATTAATAAGTGAATATTTAAAGCATTATTACAATGAAAGGAACACCGCTAATTTATCAATTTTAAAAATATTAATTTATTTATTAGCATAACCGTATGATAGCACATAAGCCTAGACCTACTGAATAGCTATCTGCCGAAAATAAAATTAATTTAACAGAATACAAACAATATTACATCGTATAATTTTTAAAAATTCGGAGTCTTTAGTGCAATCCCTCATTCTCAGGGACCAATAGAAAATCAAACCAAGCTATTACTAAAAGTAATACCTCTCTACTATATCTGACATGATTTCGTTTCCTTTAGCACCTTAATATGAGACGTTGAAACATTCCTAATAAATGCCAGTTTCGGGCTGGGTAGAAAAGCAATAGTTTAATTAATTAGTGAATATTTAAAGCATTATTACAATGAAAGAAACCCCGCTAATTTATAAATTTTAAAAATATTAATTTATTTATTAGCGTAACCGTATGATTGCACATAAGCCAAGACCTACTGAATAGCTATCTGCCGAATATAAAATAAATTTAACAGAATACAAACAATATTACATCATATAATTTTTAAAAATTCGGAGTTTTAGTCCAATGCCGCATTCTAAGGCACAAATAGAAAATAAAACCAAGCTATAACTAAAATTAATACCTCTCTACTATATCTGACATGGTTTGGTTTCCTTTAGCACCTTAATATGAGACATTGAAACATTCCTAATAAATGCCAGTTTCGGGCTGGGTAGAAAAGCAATAGTTTAATTAATAAGTGAATATTTAAAGCATTATTACAATGAAAGGAACACCGCTAATATATCAATTTTAAAAATATTAATTTATTTATTAGCGTAACCGTATGATAGCACGTAAGCCTAGACCTACTGAATAGCTATCTGCCGAAAATAAAATTAATTTAACAGAATACAATCTGCCGAAAATAAAATTAATTTAACAGAATACAAACAATATTACATCATATAATTTTTAAAAATTCGGAGTTTTAGTCCAATGCCTCATTCTAAGGCACAAATAGAAAATAAAACCAAGCTATAACTAAAATTAATACCTCTCTACTATATCTGACATGGTTTGGTTTCCATTAGCACCTTAATATGAGAAGTTGAACCATTCCTAATAAATGCCACTTTCAGGCTGGGTAGAAAAGCAATAGTTTAATTAATAAGTGAATATTTAAAGCATTATTACAATGAAAGGAACCCTGCTAATTTATCAATTTTAATAATTTTAATTTATTTATTAGCGTAACCGTATAATTGCACATGAGTCAAGACCAACTGAATAGCTATCTGCCGAAAATAAAATTAATTTAACAGAATACAAACAATATTACATCGTATAATTTTTAAAAATTCGGAGTCTTTAGTGCAATACCTCATTCTCAAGGACCAATAGAAAATCAAACCAAGCTATTACTAAAAGTAATACCTCTCTACTATATCTGACATGGTTTCGTTTCCTTTAGCACCTTAATATGAGACGTTGAACCATTCCTAATAAATGCCAGTTTCGGGCTGGGTAGAAAAGCAATAGTTTAATTAATAAGTGAATATTTAAAGCATTGTTACAATGAAAGGAACCCCGCTAATTTATCAATTTTAAAAATATTAATTTATTTATTAGCGTAACCGTATGATTGCACATAAGCCAAGACCTACTGAATAGCTATATGCCAAAAAAAAAATAATTTAACAGAATACAAACAATATTAAATCATATAATTTTTAAAAATTTGTAGTTTTAGTCCAATGCCGCATTCTAAGGCACAAATAGAAAATAAAACCAAGCTATAACTAAAATTAATACCTCTCTACTATATCTGACATGGTTTGGTTTCCTTTAGCACCTTAATATGAGACATTGAAACATTCCTAATAAATGCCAGTTTCGGGCTGGGTAGAAAAGAAATAGTTTAATCAATAAGTGAATATTTAAAGCATTATTACAATGAAAGAAACCCCGCTAATTTATAAATTTTAAAAATATTAATCTATTTATTAGCGTAACCGTATGATTGCACATAAGCCAAGACCTACTGAATAGCTATCTGCCGAATATAAAATTAATTTAACAGAATACAAACAATATTACATCATATAATTTTTAAAAATTCGGAGTTTTAGTCCAATGCCTCATTCTAAGGCACAAATAGAAAATAAAACCAAGCTATAACTAAAATTAATACCTCTCTACTATATCTGACATGGTTTGGTTTCCTTTAGCACCTTAATATGAGACATTGAAACATTCCTAATAAATGCCAGTTTCGGGCTGGGTAGAAAAGCAATAGTTTAATTAATAAGTGAATATTTAAAGCATTATTACAATGAAAGAAACCCCGCTAATTTATAAATTTTAAAAATATTAATTTATTTATTAGCGTAACCGTATGATTGCACATGAGCCAAGACCTACTGAATAGCTATCTGCCGAAAATAAAATTAATTTAACAGAATACAAACAATATTACATCATGTAATTTTTAAAAATTCGGAGTTTTAGTCCAATGCCTCATTCTAAGGCACAAATAGAAAATAAAACCAAGCTATTACTAAAATTAATACCTCTCTACTATATCTGACATGGTTTCTTTTCCTTTAGCACCTTAACATGAGACGTTGAACCATTCCAAATAAATGCCAGTTTCGGGCTGGGTAGAAAAGCAATAGTTTAATTAATAAGTGAATATTTAAAGCATTGTTACAATGAAAGGAACCCCGCTAATTTATCAATTTTAAAAATATTCATTTATTTATTAGCGTAACAGTATGATTGCACATAAGCCAAGACCTTCTGAATAGCTCTCTGTCGAAAATAAAATTAATTTAACAGAATACAAACAATTTTACATCATATAATTTTTAAAAATATGTAGTCATAGGTTCAATGCCTCATTCTCAGGGACCAATAGAAAATCAAACCAAGCCATTACTAAAATTAATACCTCTCTACTATATCTGACATGGTTTGGTTTCCTTTAGCACCTTAATATGAGACGTTGAAACATTCCTAATAAATGCCAGTTTCGGGCTGGGCAGAAAAGCAATAGTTTAATTAATAAGTGAATATTTAAAGCATTATTACAATGAAAGCAACCCCGCTAATTTATAAATTTTAAAAATATTAATTTATTTATTAGCGTAACCGTATGATTGCACATAAGCCAAGACCTACGGAATAGCTTTCTGCCGAAAATAAAATTAATTTAACAGAATACAAACAATATTACATCATATAATTTTTAAAAATTCGGAGTTTTAGTCCAATGCCTCATTCTAAGGCACAAATAGAAAATAAAACCAAGCTATAACTAAAATTAATACCTCTCTACTATATCTGGCATGGTTTCGTTTCCTTTAGCACCTTGATATGAGACGTTGAAACATTCCTAATAAATGCCAGTTTCGGGCTGGGTAGAAAAGCAATAGTTTAATTAATAAGTGAATATTTAAAGCATTATTACAATGAAAGGAACACCGCTAATTTATCAATTTTAAAAATATTAATTTATTTATTAGCGTAACCGTATGATTGCACATGAGTCAAGACCAACTGAATAGCTATCTGCCGAAAATAAAATTAATTTAACAGAATACAAACAATATTACATCGTATAATTTTTAAAAATTCGGAGTCTTTAGTGCAATACCTCATTCTCAGGGACCAATAGAAAATCAAACCAAGCTATTACTAAAAGTAATACCTCTCTACTATATCTGACATGGTTTCGTTTCCTTTAGCACCTTAATATGAGACGTTGAACCATTCCTAATAAATGCCATTTTCGGGCTGGGTAGAAAAACAATAGTTTAATTAATAACTGAATATTTAAAGCATTGTTACAATGAAAGGAACCCCGCTAATTTATCAATTTTAAAAATATTAATTTATTTATTAGCGTAACCGTATGATTGCACATAAGCCAAGACCTACTGAATAGCTATATGCCAAAAAAAAATTAATTTAACAGAATACAAACAATATTACATCATATAATTTTTAAAAATTTGGAGTTTTAGTCCAATGCCGCATTCTAAGGCACAAATAGAAAATAAAACCAAGCTATAACTAAAATTAATACCTCTCTACTATATCTGACATGGTTTGGTTTCCTTTAGCACCTTAATATGAGACATTGAAACATTCCTAATAAATGCCAGTTTCGGGCTGGGTAGAAAAGCAATAGTTTAATTAATAAGTGAATATTTAAAGCATTATTACAATGAAAGAAACCCCGCTAATTTATAAATTTTAAAAATATTAATTTATTTATTAGCGTAACCGTATGATTGCACATAATCCAAGACCTACTGAATAGCTATCTGCCGAATATAAAATTAATTTAACAGAATACAAACAATATTACATCATATAATTTTTAAAATTCGGAGTCTTTACTGCAATGCCTCATTCTCAGAAACCAATAGAAAATCAAACCAAGCTATTACTAAAATTAATACCTCTCTACTATATCTGACATGGTTTCTTTTCCTTTAGCACCTTAACATGAGACGTTGAACCATTCCAAATAAATGCCAGTTTCGGGCTGGGTAGAAAAGCAATAGTTTAATTAATAAGTGAATATTTAAAGCATTGTTACAATGAAAGGAACCCCGCTAATTTATCAATTTTAAAAATATTCATTTATTTATTAGCGTAACAGTATGATTGCACATAAGCCAAGACCTTCTGAATAGCTCTCTGCCGAAAATAAAATTAATTTAACAGAATACAAACAATTTTACATCATATAATTTTTAAAAATATGTAGTCATAGGTTCAATTCCTCATTCTCTGGGACCAATAGAAAATCAAACCAAGCCATTACTAAAATTAATACCTCTCTACTATATCTGACATGGTTTGGTTTCCTTTAGCACCTTAATATGAGACGTTGAAACATTCCTAATAAATGCCAGTTTCGGGCTGGGTAGAAAAGCAATAGTTTAATTAATAAGTGAATATTTAAAGCATTATTACAATGAAAGCAACCCCGCTAATTTATAAATTTTAAAAATATTAATTTATTTATTAGCGTAACCGTATGATTGCACATAAGCCAAGACCTACGGAATAGCTTTCTGCCGAAAATAAAATTAATTTAACAGAATACAAACAATATTACATCATATAATTTTTAAAAATTCGGAGTTTTAGTCCAATGCCTCATTCTAAGGCACAAATAGAAAATAAAACCAAGCTATAACTAAAATTAATACCTCTCTACTATATCTGACATGGTTTCGTTTCCTTTAGCACCGTAATATGAGACATTGAAACATTCCTAATAAATGCCAGTTTCGGGCTGGGTAGAAAAGCAATAGTTTAATTAATAAGTGAATATTTAAAGCATTATTACAATGAAAGGAACACCGCTAATTTATCAATTTTAAAAATATTAATTTATTTATTAGCGTAACCGTATGATAGCACGTAAGCCTAGACCTACTGAATAGCTATCTGCCGAAAATAAAATTAATTTAACAGAATACAAACAATATTACATCATATAATTTTTAAAATTCGGAGTCTTTAGTCCAATGCCTCATTCTAAGGCACAAATAGAAAATAAAACCAAGCTATAACTAAAATTAATACCTCTCTACTATATCTGACATGGTTTCGTTTCCTTTAGCACCTTAATATGAGACGTTGAAACATTCCTAATAAATGCCAGTTTCGGGCTGGGTAGAAAAGCAATAGTTTAATTAATAAGTGAATATTTAAAGCATTATTACAATGAAAGAAACCCCGCTAATTTATAAATTTTAAAAATATTAATTTATTTATTAGCGTAACCGTATGATTGCACATAAGCCAAGACCTACTGAATAGCTCTCTGCCGAAAATAAAATTATTTTAACAGAATACAAACAATATTACATCATATAATTTTTAAAAATTCGGAGTTTTAGTCCAATGCCTCATTCTAAGGCACAAATAGAAAATAAAACCAAGCTATTACTAAAATACCTTTAATACTAATACCTCTCTACTATTCTAACATCGTTTGATTTCCTTTAGCTCCTTAACATGAGACGTTGAACTATGCCTGATAAATACCAGTTTTGGGCTAAGCAGAAAAGGAATAGTTTAATTAGTTTAGTTAGTAATTTATCAATCTAAAAAAATAATAATATATTTATTAGTCGTTCGGAATGATTGTAACTAAAATAACAATAACTTTTACTGTTTTTGGTGCAAAGCCTCTTTCTAATGGTTCGATATGATCGTAAACATGACAACATCTACCGAACAGATTTATAAACAAAAGAAATTTAAATCAAAACTAAATACAAACAATATTACATCATATAATTTTTAAAATTCGGCGTCTTTAGTCCAATGCCTCATTCTAAGGCATAAATAGAAAATCAAACCAAGCTATCACTAAAATTAATACCTCTCTACTATATCTGACATCGTTTGGTTTCCTTTAGCACCATAATATGAGATGTTGAACCATTCCTAATAAATGCCAGTTTCGGGCTGGGTAGAAAAGCAATAGTTTAATTAATAAGTGAATATTTAAAGCATTATTACAATGAAAGGAACCCTGGTAATTTATCAATTTTAAAAATATTAATTTATTTATTAGCGTAACCGTATGATTGCACATAAGCCAAGACCTACTGAATAGCTCTCTGCCAAAAATAAAATTAATTTAACAGAATATAAACAATTTTACATCATATAATTTTTAAAAATTTGTAGTCATAGGTTCAATGCCTCATTCTCAGGGACCAATAGAAAATCAAACCAAGCTATTACTAAAATTAATACCTCTCTACTATATCTGACATGGTTTGGTTTCTTTTAGCACCTTAAAATGAGACGTTGAACCATTCCTAATAAATGCCAGTTTCGGGCTGGGTAGAAAAGCAATAGTTTAATTAATAAGTGAATATTTAAAGCATTATTACAATGAAAGAAACCCCGCTAATTTATAAATTTTAAAAATATTAATTTATTTATTAGCGTAACCGTATGATTGCACATAAGCCAAGACCTACTGAATAGCTATCTGCCGAAAATCAAATTAATTTAACAGAATACAAACAATATTACATCATATAATTTTTAAAAATTCGGAGTCTTTAGTGCAATCCCTCATTCTCAGGGACCAATAGAAAATCAAACCAAGCTTTCAATATGATTAATACCTCTCTACGATTTCTAGCTTGATTTGATTTCCTTTAGCACCTTAATATAAACCAAGTTGGGATGGGCCAAAATGCCCAAGTTAAATTAATATGTTGTTTTTTTAGGTGCTATTGTATTTACAGTAACCGGAACTCTAGTAATTTATCAATTTTGAAGTATATTAATTTATCTATTAATGGTTCGATATGATTGTAGCTATGAAGAAATCTATCGAAGAGCTTTCTACCTAAAAAAATATTTAAGTTAACAGAATAAAAAAAATATTACATCATACAACATTTTAAATTTAGAAGTATTAGGTGCAACGCCTCATTTTCAGGTACCAATAGAAAATCAAACCAAGCTATTAATAAAATTAATACCTCTCTACTATATTTAACATCGTTTGATTTCCTTTAGCACTTTAACATGAGAAGTTAAACCATTCCTAACATAAACCAAAGCTGGGATGCGTGGAAATGACAAAGTTAAATTAATAAGTTTGTTTTTAAGGTATAATTACAGTAACCAGAACTCTAGTAACTTATAAATTTTGAAGTATAATAAATAACTTATTAATGGTTCGATATGGTTGTAGCTATGACAAAATCTACCGAATAAATTTCTAATAAAAACAAATTTAAATTAACAGAATACAAACAATATTACATCATATAATTTTTAAAAATTAAGTCTTTGTTGCAATGCCTCATTCCTAATAAAACCCAATGGTGGGATGAGTAGAAAAGAAATATTTAAAACAATTAATTAGTATTAAAGACTTGCCATAATTCTGTAAGTTAGAGGTAAAAAGTCATAAGACGAATTTTGCTGACTTTGATTTTATTATATTGGCATTATTCTGGCTTTATTTTATAAGCATACAGAAAGTATTATAAACAAGCTATCAGAATAATAATATTGATACACAGCCCCATACTCTGTTATCAATAGAATACCAAACAAATTTATCCCTAAAATTTAGATCTCTCTAGTTTATCTCACTTTGTTTGATTTCCTTTAGCTCACCGAATTTGAGATGTTAAAGCATGCCCATTAATAGTCGTCTGGCTGGGTTGAAAAGCAATAATTTAATTTTAATTAATAGTGAACAGGACTTCGTTAACTACAATAATACGCATCCCTCTAAATCAATTAAACTGTTGCCTTTTATTTTTAATTTAGGGGAAAGTATTTGGCTTCCTTAACATGATTTATTTTTCATTCACAAACATCTCATTTCATTTACAACGTTTCAGGGCCTTATACTAATTATCAGAACATCATATTTTTCTATAGAACATCATAAATAAAATTATTGTGTTCACTATACACTTTTATAGGAATATTCTATTTCTTTTATCAATCTCTTCAATCTATACAGAGAACAGATGGATAAATGAGGTAGAATACTCGATAAAAATATGTAGTAAACACTATAATTTTATTTATCAATGTATAACGATATTGTAAGATAGAAATGTATTGAAAAATAAGAGTAATGGAAAAATATGATGAGGAAAAGACCCCGAAAAGTTATAAATGAAATGAAATGTTTCTGAGTGAAAAATAAATCAAATAAAAGACATCCTGTTCACTAATAAATATAGAAATTCTTGAAGATTTCTCTCAAATTTAAAATTAAAAGGCAATAGTTTAATTGATTTAGAAGGGTGCATAGTTTTGTTAGTTTTTTGGGGGGTTTGTTCTCCTTATGCACCACAACTAAAGTAGACAGGACGGGTTATCCTGCAGGTTACGAACCTATTCTAGCCAGAGTAGGAAGATTGAGATTCATTCCGTGGGTATGCCATGAAATAAATTTCAACCCGCCCAGGATTGGAACTCGGCTTCTGACAAGTGAATGCCAAAGTGACGCCTGAATTTATTTTCTTAAAGGGCAAAATATAACTTCCAGTTGTAATCTACTTCTTTCTCCACTAAAATTATTGTTAATTTTAGTGGAGTAAATAAAAAATTAAAAAAAAAAATAAAATTTATTTTTTTGTTAATTTAAATATATGATTATTAGTTTTATTGTGATTGTTTAATTGTATTTTTGCTAACAATGTTTAGAAATATATTTCAGCTTTTAAACTCCCAGCAATATGTAAAAAAAATAAATGTAGAAATTTTAATTATGGGAAAGGAATAATCAGTAGAGGTATTGTTAAATTATAAATAACATTAATCAATTAATATGGCTTATGTTTATGTTAAATTGGAAAATGAGTAAATTATGAAATGTTGATAGATGTAATAATTGTTAATTTTAGTGGAAAAAGTTCTGATGATGAGGAAATATTTCCCCGAAACGTTAAAGGAATAAAAAAGTAGATATTTGCCCTTTAATAAAATAATTACAGGAAATTCCTTAGAAATTATAAGAAAGAAGACCTTAATTTATATTTTTTGGTTATGAAAGTCTAAAATATATTTATATACTGATAGTTGCCCTCCACGTTAAAAAAATATTAAAATACGTTTTCCATAAAATCTGGTTTAATGTCATACCTTTGTATCTCGGTGTATTGTCGAATACAACTATTCATTCTTCCTTTAATTATCCTGCTTGAATGTGACAACAGAATGGCCAAGAATGATGATGCGAGAGAGATAGTCGATAGGATGAGATGCAAATCCATAACATTAATAATCAAGTTACATTTTCAATCAACCTTTTTTGTCATACACAAGATCTTATTGAGAAACAGAATTGTTTCAATCGACAAAAATACAAAACAATTTAGACCAATTAACTAATGTTAAATATCATTTACTATGTAATAGATTTCAAAAGAAACTTATATTTACTAACAATAATATAAAACAGAAATAATTAAAATATTAAACATAAACTTCAATAATTCATTGATATTTTTCAGTGATTTACCATATTTTGTGTAATTTACCTTCAATCAGAAACCAAGTCTCAGTCAAATATATTTCTACTAGCCAGAAATCTATAAATGGTTATTCTTAAACTAAAAAAGATAATAAAATGGAATAATAATAATTACATTACAATATTCTTATTATTTATGATGTATCTAAGAATAAAAAAAAAATCAGTGATTGCAGTAATTTATCAAATAGTCTCATCAAATCAACACTTTCTCACCACTAAGATTATAATCTTAAGTATGTTTAGTACAATTAAACTACTAAAATCATTAACATTCAATCTAAAACTGTAATTAGGTGCAGGGCAGTTGGCCTAACAGAAGCTACAAAAAAAATATGGTGGCTTGCAACTGGAATTGGCTCCAAACTACAGAAATACTGCTGCCACAATTAAATCATCTCTAATTTAATTGATTATCCCAACTCAAGCATTAAAAGAGGATCACTTATTAAGAATAAGTTTCATTTTAGATTATTTTCACATTAAGAAAGTAAGCTATTTCTGATTATTTGAAGAGAAAAAAGAATATAAGTACCAACCTTTGAGTACTAAATTTCAAACAGGGAATTCGTTTTTCAAAACGCTTAATTAAAAAAAAATAAAAAAAAATTAATAAGAAAATTTATTAATATTTAACTTTCATATTTAATTACAATAGTTTTAAAAATTATTAGGATTATTACTAATTCCATTATCTTTATATATATATCCAATAAAAAAAATGAATTTTCTGGAATTGAATTTCTTTGCAATTATATGAGATTAAAAAAAAAAATTAAAATTAAAAATCTTGGAAGCCAAAGGACCTATAAATTTCTACATTATTTATCCAAAATGCAATCATGCAGTTCTTAATATAATACTAACATGAGAAGTATTAGTTTGGTATTGAAAAAGGGGAGTGTTGCTTGTAGGTACCTTCTGAGAAGAATAAAATGGAGGATAAAGGTAATATAGATATCACATATATTGTATTTATAGTCGCTTATTATGATATTTTCTTTCTCACACTCCAACTTTAGTTGCTTATTAAAATATAAAATGTCATCAAGTAATGGAACTATTTATTAATATAGTGATACATTTTTTTTTTGTCCATCTTAAAATTTTCTATTTTAGTTTTAAATTATCATGATTCTTAAATAATCTCTGATATTAATTATTATTATCCAGATCATATTATGGCTCTTGAGGAATCTAAATCATGAAATATTAATTAATCAAACAATATTTAATATTGATTCGAAATTGATATTTTAATTTCACATCATACCACCCCTCTTATATTAACAGTGGAAGGAAGACATAATCGAATCGACATAATTTAATAGCCTCAGTTAAACTCAGCCAGCGGAAGCTACTTATTAAATTAGACCCTTCCTTGAAAACAACGAAACATTCGATAGAAATATTTTCAAGCCAGCATTTTTTTTTCAAATAAAATATCTGATGTGGACAACACATGACTTCCTTGTACGTCTATTAAACTATAAATCGCTGGCTCAAAAAGTGATCCTGAATTTGGTTACTAGTTTCCGAAGATGCAGTATCTCAAAAACAATTCTCGGCGTCGCGATATCCATCTATTGACACACACACAAATGGGGAGGAAAACCAGTATTTTACATTCAATTTTAACACTTAAAACAAGTAATAAAAATGTTTAATTGGATTGGAAACCAAATTGCGTTTGTAACATTTCCTGAGGTATCATTCCGTTATTATATTACGTTTTCTTTCAGTAGGTAACTAGTTTCCAAGAGATTTCTTCGTGTTTCAAGACAACATTAGAACTGTCAATATCACTAGATAAAGAATTGGAAATCGACAGTTTCGACATTTTAAGCGGAAAAACCCACTCAACTCATATCTTATTATCCTGCTGCAGACTTGTTCATCTCACGAATGGGGAAGAAAACAATTATTTTACTCATAATTTTAACATTTAAAACAAGTAATAAAAATGTTAAATTGGAGTGGAAACCAAATTGTGTTTGTAACCTTTATTACCGAAACATATGATTTCTGTATTTAATTTTAATATAATTTTTGTTGTAAATTTATTATTACCTTCAAGTAAAGTACCCTTTTCGGCTCATGAATTTTAACCAAAATCTAGTAAATACATTTATATCGATATATAAGTCCTATTTACCAAATTTGAGATGTTTTACATTATATTTTAATGTCATTTTTGATGAATGTTTATTATGACCTTCAAGTAAAGTACCGCTTTCGGTTTTTCAATTTAGACCAAAATCTAGTATGTTATTTAAATCAATATATAAGTTATAAATACTAAATTTGAGAAGTTTTGCATAGTATTTTAATATAATTGTTTATGGAAACCAATTATGACCTTCAAGTAAAGTATCACTTCCGGTGATCAAGCAGTGACCAAAAAGGGAGGTTCACAACTAGATTTTTCAACAATCCTAAATACAAAATTTTAACTTTCTACGGCAAACCGTTTTTGAGTTAGGCGAGATACGAACGTACGTACAGACGCCACGACGAAACTAGTCAAAATGGATTCAGGGATGGTCAAAATGAATATTTCCGTTAAAATCTGAAAACAGAAAAATTTCGCGATTACAATACTTCCTTTACTTCGTACAAGGAAGTAAAAACGGCATTTCTTTTCTGAGCTGATAATTATTATTATATTGACAGTTTTTTTTTTTAATTAATAACCCCGCCCTTTTTATTGGCTGATAGAAGTAAAATTTTAAACATTATTTCAAAATTCGTCATATTTAAAAAATCGCGAAAAAAAAATCTAAAATTGAAGCTCTAGCCAACGTTGTCATTCGTTTAGAAGTCAACATTGTTTTCAGGGATACCGGACTTCATAATTTGTCTCTCAAGAGGTATCTTTGTACTTCCTTGTACGCAGTAAGATTTCAGATTTCAACGGAAATATCCATTTTGGCCATCCTTGGTCCATTTCAACTAGTTTCGTCCTGAAGAGTGTACGTTCGTATTTCGCATAACTCAAAAACGGTTAGCCATAGAAAGTTAAAATTTTGTATTTAGGATTGTTATAACATTTAGTTGTGCATTTCCCTTTCTGATCACTACATGATCACCGGAAAGGGTACTTTACTTTAAGGTCATAATAGATTTTCATAAAATATTTCATTACATTGTAATGCAAACTTTTTAAAATTTGATATATTAAACTTTAGTATCGATATAAATAATATACTAGATTTTGGTTAAAATTAGCTAGCTATAAGTGGTACTTTACTTGAACTTCATAATAAACTTTCATCAATAATAATATTAATATAATATATTATACTGCAAAACATTTCAGTTTTGTTTTTGTTTTTTTATTTTTATTATTATGTTATTATTATTATTTTATTATTATTATTATTATAAATGAATTTATTATCAATAAAAATAATATGATAGAGTTTGGTTAAAATTGGCTTGGCGAAAGTGGTACTTTACATGAAGGCCATTATAAACTCATTAAAAATTATATTAAAATATAATGCAAAACATCTAAAATTTGGTAAATAGGATTTTTATATCGATATGAATGTATTTACTAGATTTCGGTTAAAATTGGTGAGCCGAAAAGGGTACTTTACTTGAAGGTCATAATAAGCTTACATCAAAAATTATATTTAAACTAAATACATAAATTATATGTTTCGGTAATAAAGGTTACAAACGCAATTTGGTTTCCAATCAAATTAAACATTTTTATTACTTGTTTTAAGTGTTAAAATTGAGTGTAAAATACTGGTTTTCCTCCCTATTTGTGAGATCAACAAGTCTTCATCATGAGAATAAGATATTAGTTAAGTGGGTTTTTCCGCTTAAAATGTCGAAACTGTCGAACATATAAGATAATAACATACTAGATTTTGGTTAAAATTGACATGCCGGAAGTCGTACTTCATCTGAAACTGTTTTTTTTTTTTTTTCTACTTCCCACCTTTTTTTTTTAACTATCGAATTATAGTTCAATAGGCATTCAAGGAAGTTACATCAGATATTTTTATGTAGTTATTTGTAAAAAAATATTATGAGAGAATTACTTTATATAAAATTATTTAAAATGTCATGTCTAATAACATAGGAGCCATGAAAGTACCCCAGCCAGGTTTTTGATAGAAAAAAAATTGTATACATTCGAAAGGGCCCTGTAATATTTCCGGTTCCATTTCTAAATATTATGGATAAAAAAAAAAAAAAAACCTGCACCATTACAATCCGTGAAGGGTCTTGGGCTCAGTACTTGGTAAGGACCATACTGTTTCAAGGCCAACGGTTGTGTAAGGAGGTGATTTGGCCGAGATCACGCTCAACCGCCAGGTTTTCCCCCAATTAAGGGTACCCACTTTATAGAGACTGGGTGAGCTGGGGCTCACCCTCCTGGGGGAGGGTCCCCCGATCCCACAGGGTCGATCCACGACTGAATACAGAATAAATAATTATCTGCCTCAGCCGGTCTCGAACCCGGAACTTTGAGATTAGTAGCGGAGTACCTTACCCACTGAGCTACCCCGCTCTCTATTATTCATAAATCCAGGCTAAAATTCATTGAAAGTGACGGGTCCCAAACGATTTCTTCACAAGTTATTTAAAAAGTTAGTTCTAAAAAAACCCCATGGTACTCGTAATGTTCATAATGAAACATTATATAATAGCAGAGAAAGTAAGCGATATAATATATGTTTGTTGATTTAGGTGAATAGTTTAATATATAAAAATAAAGGCAGGCTGCTTTTATTTCATCAATTTATTTATTACGATGCAAATTTTCGGCCTACAAGCCATCCTCAGGCATCTCTGTAAAAAAAAAAAAAAACCTATTTTGTTCAATTTTTAACATATCACAGAATTAAATGTACTTAAATATTCTAATAAATACCATATGCATACTAAAATTATTTAAAATGCATATACTGTCATATTTAAGTCCAATCCGGACCAAGTTGAAATATACAGCATCACTAAAAAATAAATAATTATAATAAAAACACAATAACGAAATTGAGGTTGGATCAAATTTCAGTACAGAATTGGCCAACATAGAAATAATTGTAATTCCAAAATAAGTATAATAAAGCTACAGGTCTTTCCACACGCCATGAAAACAAGCATAATTTTGATTTTACTAATACTAAGATTATTGCAACAGAAAATAATAATCATAAAAAAAAAAAAAAAAAAATACTTGAGTCCATATAAATAACAAAAAAATTGAATAGAGTGTGCAATTTTAAATCTGATACTAATGGTTTGAATATCCTAATATAATTACTATATTGAAGTTTTGATTTATTTAAATTAATATGAATATTATATTTATAAATTAATAGATTGTATTTTGGAGGTTTCAATGTATGTAGATTAATTGTTGCATAATTGTTAATGATTGCTTAGTAAATTATTTTAGTTGTCATTATTGGCTGTAAAATTGCATTGCCTTCTTCTCTGGAGTTTCACCTGTGATGGCTCCCTTATGGCTATTTTATTTTTAAAAGTTTTAAGTGTTTTATTGATATAACTTAATAGGAATTTTGCATTTTAAACTTTAATGAAATTTGATCCAACCTCAATTTTGTTATAGTCTTTTTATTATAATTATTTATTTTTTAGTGACGCTGAATATTTCGACTTGGTCCGGATTGGACTTAAATATGACAGTATATGCATTTTAAATAATTTTAGTATGCATATGGTATTTATTAGAATATTTAAGCATATTTAATTCTGTGATATGCTATAAATTGAACTAAATAAGGGCCTTTTACAGAAATGCCTGAGGATGGCTTGTAGGCCGAAAATTCGCATCGTAATAAATAAATTGGTGAAATAGCAAGAGGAATTATAATTTTGACTGTTTGATAATGTGATGTTACTCAAGTATAATATGTCACCTTGTTACTTCAGTGTAGTAAGACTGGACATTGACTAAGAGTTACACCTATGTGTCACCAACCAGGTGCTAACGTATTAAGTTGTCATTGAGTGTCCTAGCTTCACTAATTTACATATTTATATGTTGACTTTATGTACTGATGCGAAGGTTGGAATAACAGTTTTTAAAAAAAATCTAACAATATTTGGTATAACATCGAACAGCATTAAATGTTTTAATAACTTTGATTTTAGATAGTTATATTTTTACTTTCTCTTATCTATATACGAAGTATATAGTAAGGGGAAGTATTGCGATCGTGAAAATTTTCGAATTCGAGTTTTCAACGGAAATAAACGTTTTAAGGTCCATTGAGTCCAAATAACCAAGTCTTGCAAAATGGTCGGTGTGTCTGTGTGCATGCAAACAGCCTAGCTCAAAAACGAAAAGTTGTACGATACTGAAATTACGTATTTAAGGTAGGCATATGGCTCTGATGTTACAGCAACTTTTTCGTCAAAATCAACTAACCGGAAGAGTCACTTTATCTAATCGATTTTTACAATTTTCTCGAAAACGGCTCTAACGATTTTGATGAAACTTGCCTAAATTATTCTTCTTAAAGCCTTTGATTTTTCATTTATGTAGTACATCACCAAGGAAATGCAGAGAAAAAAGTTATGATGAAAAGAATATTTTATTTGCGCATAGCTTAAAAAGTATGCATTTTTTGGATAATTATGTATGGCATTATATGAAGAATAATTAAATTACCTAAGAAACAATAAAAGAATTATCAAAATCAAACCAGTATTAGCAAAGATACAGCGCATCGGATTAGCCGGAAATAGCAATTATATCATGGATTTTACAATTTTCTAGTAAACGGCTCTAACGATTTTGATGAAACTTGCCTAAATTATTTTTCATAAAGGTCTTTAACTTTTCATGTATGTACATATCAACGAAAAAATGCAGGGAAAAAAGTTATGACGAAAAGAATATTTTATTTGTGTTTAACTTAAAAAGCATGCAATTTATATTAAATTATGTATAGGATTGTATGAAAGGTTATTAAATTATCTAAAAAACAAGGAAGTAACAAAAAAAGAATCATCAATATCGCACCAGTATTAGCAAAGATAAAGCGTATTTTTTGAGGAGTACAAGACAGTAGACGGATATCGAGCGCATCCGAAAGGAGACGGATACGACCGAATCTCCTCTTACCAATCCGTCGATCTGTTGTCAACAATACCATCTGTAATAATGTAATTTAATAATACAAAAGTGGAAATTAACTTAATAATTTCTACTTTTATATTATTTAATGGAAAAAAATGTTTCTATGGAAACTAAACCGAAACTTTTAAAATATATTTTCAACTTGACATACTTAAAATATATAGGTAGTGTACAGAATTGTTGTACTAAAATTGTTTAAAAAACTGTTTTATTGTACTTAAGTGGGAGAAGATGTGAAGAAGTGGATGCTGCTGAGTTTATTTCAAGTATTGTTTATGTGAACTCTTTAAAATTATATTAAAAAGAGCGGTAAGGGAGAGTTGTGTGATGCGCACACCGCACCAAATTTTTTTATGTTAATATTACGATAAAAATATTCTTTTGGAGTCCTGGCAATGGCCAAGTTTCTCCACTCATGTCCTGAGCGTCTTTGGCTCTAGTGACCTCCTCAGGAACCACTGGCTTCCAATACCAGTGATGCGGCTAGGTGAGAAGCGCTGGGATCTCCTACAGCCCTGCTTTGCCATCCACACGTTTTCTGGGCAGATTGTAAATACTGTATATAGATATGAATGTGTTCATGATGAACTATTATATTTTTACTCAATAATAATATTCATACTACTAAATATAATACTAAATATATTCATAAATATTCTTTATCTTGGTTGTTATTCTGTTATTATTTAGTTGTCTATCTTTTTATTTTCATTGTAATATACATATTTTTTTCAATTATTGTAATTTGTTTTTATGTAACTTTTTATTTTTATTTTATTTAATTTAATTTATTTAATTAATTTTATTTTATTTAATTTTTATTTTTATTATTTGTTTCTTCTTCACTTCGTATGAATGGTTTCTTACGGCCCTAATACCTATTGTTCTTGAGTGTGGCAGATTGTATTATTTCTCAATAAAAAAAAAAAAAAAATATGATAATAAAATTTCAATTCAAATCACTAACTCTAAAAATAAATTAAAATCTTATAGTATAAACAAATTATAAAATCTTCTTTATATTTAAAAGTATTTATCTTTTCCTAATCGCTTGTATCATAAGTATAATATCGATGAAAATGTAAACTTTTTTCTTGATGATTTCTTGATGGCTAATATGCACTATATCGTTTTAAATTTATTCAAATAAAACCAATTATGGTTGATGTAGATCTCTCGAAATTAAAAGTTTTCTCCGTGAAATACCGTTCACAATATCAAAATCGGTTCAAGAACACACGAGGAAATTAAAAAAAAAATATTATTATGGCAAACCAAAATATTTCAAACAAAAAATAACAATTTTTATAATGAATGTTTGACCGTAGAACTTATGAAGGAACAGGAAAAACTAGGAGGTTAGGAAAAACAAATTTAATGTTTTAATTGTTTATTTTGACATGTTTCGGAATATTACGCAGAAAAAAATTAGGCTTAAAAAGTATCGATTACCTAATTAACGATTCCTATATCTAAGAAAACTTCAACAATAACAGTAAATCGAAATGCGCATGCGTGATGAAAGATTCTACATTAATCCCAATGTCATCTAATTCTGAAAAATTGATAATTATTTTGGAATATTCGTGCTCGAAAATACGTTTGCGCATGCGTAACGGGAAGGAGTGAATGGAGTTTGATAAAATTTTTACTGAACAATTTTTACTATAGCTCCAAATTCTCCTCCAACTTTGGCCAAAATTGAACGAGCTGTTTTTGAAATATTGCCTTGTTAAAGAAATTAAGTTTGCGCATGCGTAAGCGAAAGTAGCAGATGGAATCTCATAAAATTGATATGGGATCATCTAGGTTTTTGCATCATGTAAAAATTCCAGGAATGCATAAACTCAATGGAGAACATTTGGCGAACTTAGTGTTCAGAAAAAATATTTTTTTTTTATTGCGCCTAAATTTATTATTTAATTTTGAAATCATCCCGTTTTATCACCGGACTCTATATTAAAATATTTTTTTATTTATGAGAAAATCACTGGGAAGAAAACAAAGATATTTCATCTGAAAACAACTAAATAAATAAAAATTCATACATATACCAGTGTCATAGGCAGGTGACATGGAACGATATACCAATATCTCCCTTTCTGAAATGTACGAAAAAGATGAGGTTTGTATTTTACGCAATATTTTGGGTAATTTTTAACAATAATTTTTTATACGATTTTCATTCTTATTCTTAAAACTTACTCCTAATTTGGCTTGCTTGCCTTCTTATTAAATTCTCTCCCCCAAGAAAATTTGAGTATGTTCCCGACCTATAGCTAAGTTCATAGAAAAGATTTGAATTCATCTTTCATTATTCATAGGATTTTGTAACAAACTAAAAATAAATAAATCTATATATATATATATATATATATATATATATATATATATATATATATATATATATATATATATATATATATATATATATATATAAATCTGATTTTTTGATTGTATTAGATAATTAAATACGCAAAAAGAAAAATTTTGATTTATTTTATGTTAAAATGTTTTTAGCTAAAAAAAAAAAATTATAAAGGGTTATTTTTACAATGCAATTAATAATTATATTTTTTAGAAACAAATAACCCGTTTCATTTAACCTTATTTTTTACTTCCTTGTACGAAGTAAAGGAAGTATTGTAATCGCGAAAATTTTCGGTTTTCAACGGAAACACCCATTTTGACCATCTCTGAATCCATTTCGACTAGTTTCCTCGTGGCGTCTGTTCGTACGTTCGTATCTCACATAACTCAAAAACGGTTAGCCGTAGAAAGTTAAAATTTCCTATCTAGGATTGCTGAAAAATCTAATTGTGAACCTCCCCTTTTGGTCACTACATGATTACCGGAAGTGGTACTTTATTTGAAGGCCATTATTGATTTTCATCAAAAATTATATTAAAATACTATGTAAAACTTCTCAAATTAGATATAAAAGACTTACATATTAATATAAATAGCATACTAGATTTTGGTTGAAACTGACAGATCGAAAATGGTACTTAACTTGAAGATCATGAAAGAGTTTCATCAAAAATTATATTAAATTATAATTCAAAACATCTCAAATTTTGGTATATAAGACGTTTTTACTAATTTAAATAATATAATAGATTTAGGTTAAAATTGGTGAGCCGAAAAGGGTACTTTACTTAAAGGTCATAATAAACTTATATAAATAATTATACTGATATTAAACACAGAAATCATATACTTCGGTAATAAAGGTTACAAGTGCAATTTGTTTTCCAATACAATTAAACATTTTTATTACTTGTTTTAAGTGTTAAAATTGAGTGTAAAATACTGGTTTCCTCCCCATTTGTGAGATGAACAAGTCTGCAGCAGGAGAATAAGATATAAGCTAAGTGGGTTTTTCCACTGGAAATGTCAAAACTGTCGATTTCCAATGCTTTATCTAGTTATATTGACAGTTTTAATGTTGTCACGGAACACAAAGAAATCTCTTAGAAACTAGTTACCTACTGAAAGGAAACGACATATAATAACGGAATGAGTCCTCCAGAAACAAGAATGTGTGTGAGTGTGTGTGAGGGGATGTTGCGACACCCAGTGTTATTTTTGAGATAATGCAATCTTTGGAAACTACTAACCAAATTCAGGATCACTTTTTGAGCCACTGATTTATAGTCTAATAGGTATACAAGGAAGTCATGTGTTGTCCACATTAGATATTTCTTTCTTATATAAACAATTCATTATTTATTAGATAATTATAATTAAAAAAAAAAAAAAAAAGTCATTTTCTATTGAACTGTATTTATTGCTAGAGCTTATTTAACATTAATATACCATAAAAAGTTTAAGATTTCTCACTGCATATTTTTTGACATTTCAGGGTTTTATATTACATCAGAATCGAGACTCCACAAATAAACCCAGTAAGTAATTCCATTCTAAAATCTTATTTTTACATGTTTTTGTAATGATTAGGAAACTGTAATTTGGAGGGAAAACTATGTTGCTTATAGCAAAATAGTAGTAGTAAATATAAAACTATTTCATAAGAAATAAATTAACAGAAAAATTAAGATAATGACTTGTAAAACCTGAACAAACTATTTTGCTCCATAAACAATCTGGCTACATCCCATGTTGCCAGGTCATTGCACACTTAACTAGAGCAATCACTCCAATAAGTGAGTAGTTGAAATTTAATGGTAAAGTGTGCTTGTTCCCTCATTGGGATCATTTTGATTTATTATCAAAATTATTTTTATATAATTATTATTTAAAATAATTTCTAATTTATTAATAAAATTCTAATAGAAATTTTGTGAGATATCAAACATTCAAAGGTTACTGTATTTGCAATAAACATTTCAGCTACAGTTTAAATTAGCAGGAATGAGGAATAACATGTAAACATATTTAAGTTAGAGTAAGGAAACTGTGTTGCTATATACTATTATAAATTGATTAAAGAAAGTATAATATAAATATGCAAAATAATATAAAATAATTAGATAATTTATTTTAATAGTCCTCTTATTATCGTTGTTGTTTGACAGTTTTTAAAGATTCAGAAATAAAATCCATCATTCACTTAATATGTGAGCTTCAACTTTTGGCCTTATAGTCTCGTATAACAAACTTTTAATATTGAATCATACAATTTATCAATATTCTAATTGGGTCTTTTCTATTTTACTCCTTTTAGTGATTTTTTTTTTTAACATTTATTTAACAGTTAATCTTCAAATAATAGTGGTTATTATAACCACATGGAGGTAGGAAGTTATTACATCCTTGATAATAGCATATGATCAATCAATATGATTTCATAGCTAAAAATATAAAAGGAAAAAAAAAAAAGGTTATTCTTCAATTTGTCACTGGTCATAAGAAGCATTGAATGGATTTGAATTATATTCATATCTCTGTAATGATGAGAAGAAGGCATTCCAAATGTTCCAAGATAAAGAGAGAGGTCATAAAACTAGGATTTATCAGAATGGCCATGAAATGAAATTGGTTTATAATGAGAGAAGAGGATTCCGTTGGCGATGTTACAGAATTATGAGGATTTATTCAAGGTGTTATTACGAACTATCAAGGAATTTTATAGTGTTTAATTCATTTAAAATTTATTCCTTCTTTGGATAAAAATCAGATTATGTATTAATAAAATAATTTCAATACACATGTGCTATTTCATTTAAATAACAGTACCAAAAAAAAAAAATCATGGAGGGGAGTAAAGTAGAAAAGACCCTTCTAATTTTGTATTAATGATGTTTTAAAAACAGTGTTTGCCATTCTCATTTATAAGGCATTAAACACTAAAAAAGGTCATAATTGACAGTTAAAAGTTATTTAAAATGTTATCATTTAAATTTAAAAAAAAAATTGGAGTGAGTTTGGTTGATCGTAGATATACTTAAGGAAGAAGTTTGACGGGGGAAGGGAAGGGTGCGGTCAAAGACTAATACATTACTAAGTAAGACTTATTTATTTTGTGCCAATGTTTCGGCCTAAGTTTTAGGCCATCATCAGGACTAAAAGAAAATACAAAATAACAACATTGAAAACGACAGAGGTAATAGTTGATTTGAGCGCAACCTCTGACCATCTTCTTCCTTAAAAAAAAAAAATAGGACTTCAAATATTTGATGTCAGCTGTTCCAAAGAAATAATTACCCCGAAAGAAAAAAAATTGAAACAATTTTTTATTAATTAATTTTTTTATTTCTGGTTGAAGATGTATAATGCAGCAGCTCTGCAAGAAATAAAAGACCTTGATTGTTTTAAATACCAAGGTATTTAGCAGAGATTCATTAAAAAAATATATATTAGGGATTTGAATAAGTTCTCGCTGTTTCCCGACAGATGGTGTTATCTTAGTCTTTTTGCATCAGGCAATACTATAGCCAACTTTATCGGGAAGTTCCACCATTAGACTCGAAATCACAGTATATGTTATTCCGCCGAAGTGTAAACAACATACTTTTTCATAGCGTTAAACATGCCGAATCTCGAGCCAAAAAAAGAGTATTTGCGGGGAATTTTACTACATTCCTTTTTTCAAAAAAAATCTGCACCTGAAGCACCCAGAATTCTTGTGGAGACATACGGCGACCATGTTCTGCCAGAAACAACATGCAGAGATTGGCTTAGACGCTTTAAAAATAATGATTTTAATATTGAAGAATTGGAAGCATTACTCGATGAAGATCCAAGTCAGACGCAAAATAAACTTGCAGAATCATTAGGAGTTGATCACACAACAGTTTCCAAACGTTTAAAAGCATTAGGAATGATTCAAAAGCAAGGAACTAGGATGCCGTACGAATTAAAGTCGAGAGACGTCGAACGGCGTTTTTTCACATGTGAACAGCTGCTCTAACGGCAGAAAAGGAAAGATTTTTTGCATCGTATCGTGGCTGGCGATGATACACTACGATAACCAGAAGCGTAAAAAATCGTGGGTTAAGCCATCGACGGCAAAGCCGAATATCCATGGTCCCAAGCTCATGCTCTGTATTTGGTGGGATCAGCTGGGTGTAGTGTATTATGAGCTCCTCAAACCCAACGAAGCCATCACGGGAGATCGCTATCGACTACAATTAATGCGTTTGAGCCGAGCATTGAAGGAAAAACGGCCTCAATACGATGAAAGACACGACAAAATAATTTTGCAGCATGACAACGCTCGGCCACATGTTGCAAAACCGATCAAAACCTACTTGGAAACGTAAAAGGAAAAGATTTCTGATAATCCATACAGAATTCAATAACTAGTGAATTGACATGACTGCATCAAAATTCAAATAAAATCTGACTTAAAAAGAAATTATGATGCTTACAAATAAACATTTATTAAGAAATTCAATTTTTGATAATTTGTTTAATTTAAATTACTTTAATTAAAAATGATACTTTTTCAGATTTATTTCATTACGCAGTAAATATTTTTCGAAGGATTTCCAATATAAATAAATACACAGAATCGTATTTCATAATTAAATATGTGCATTAAATTAAAACTGCTAAGTTAATTCAACTAACAGCTGATTCAATGAAAACACTAAAAAAATATATATATATATATATATATTAAAAAGAATTTAAGAAGTAAAATGTTTGGACTGTTTGATTTTCTTTTTAAATTTTATAATTATTTATGTTGAGTAGAAAGAATAATTAGCACTAGATATGTTGTTTACAAAATTTATCAGATTAAAATAATTTCACCATAGGGCATCGGAATATACAATATAGCATAAAAATCACATTAACTATTTTCAAGGAAAAAAAACAATTGCCTACAGAGAATTGCATAATTTAAAAGCCATTAAATAAGTATGAGCATCAGAGTTCCGTCACTAAGATTGTATTCTTATTTACTCATTTAATGGCTTTTCCTTCCTCAACACAATTTAATCTGTTTGTATCCAATATCCCAATCCACCGAAAAATAATAAGGAAGGTCTCGAATGCTAATATTACAGGTAACACACATCACACTGATAAGGATATGATTACGTAATAGTTAACAAAAATTCCAAAAAATTAATAACTATTACCAAAACTGAAAATTAAAAATCCGCCAGCACAATCGGAAGTCTTTTTTTTTTTTTTTTTTTTATGAAAAGCTGACCAAATATAAATCATGTTTTCATGAATTCAGCTCAGATTTCTCGGTCTATATCAGTACAATGCCTTGGTTTACCCCTTGGCATATCCTTAAAACTCAGAACATATCAATAAAAAAATAAAACAGATAAGGTAGAAGAAATTATTTTCAAAACAAAACCTTTTTATATTACGGGAATATATTAAAAAAAAGGTTTTTATACGCCATTCAAGGTCAGATTAGTTATTTTAAGCTGCTGTGGAGTTCAACATGCAATACTAATTTTTAAAAAAATCTGCAAATGATTACACTATGGTTTATTATTTCCAAACAGTTATATATAAAAAAAAAAATAAAAAATTTATTTGGATTATTTTTTTTAATATAGTTTTACTTCCTTGTTCACAATAAAGTAAGTATTGTAATCGCGAAAATTGTTTTCTTGTTTTTGATTTTCAGATTTCAATGGAAATATCCATTTTGACTAATTTCATCTTGACATCTGTACATACGTTCCTTCCTCCCTTGTAAATTGTGAACCTCCCTTTTTAGTTACTGCATGATCACAGGAAGTGGTACTTTAATTGAAGATCAAAATAGATTTTCATAAAAATTTGCAGACCGGAAGTTGTACTTGAAGGTCATAATTGACTTGAACGTCAAAAATTATATTAAACTATAATACAAAAATTCTTAAATTTGGTATATAAAATTTTTATATCAATATAAAGTATATATTAGATTTGGTTAAAATTAGTTAACTGGAAGTGGTGCTTTACTTAGAGGTCAAAAATTATATTAAACTATTATACAAAACTTCTTAAATTTGCTATATAAAACTTTTATATCAATCTAAATTATATACTAGATTTTGATTAAAATTAGCTAGCCGGAAGTGGTTCTTTACTTGAAGGTCGTAATAAACTTTCATAAAAATTTATATTAACATATAATGCAAAATATCTCAACTTTGGTATATAAGACTTATGTATCAATATAAATAATATACTAAATTTTGGTTAATATGGGATAGCTGGAAGTGGTACTTTATCTGAAACTGTTGTTGTTTTTTTTACCTCCCAACATCTTAGAAGGGAGGAATACGAATCATGAAAAAAATCACAAATCGAATGTGTATGTGTAGATCTCAATAGATGGATGTCAATAGATGTTGCGATGCTGAGTGTCGTTTTTTAGATACTGCAATCTTCGGAAACTAGTAACCGAATTCAGGATCACTTTTTGAGCCATCGATTTATAGTTTAATAAGCGTGCAAGAAAGTCATGTGGTGTCTACATCAGATATTTAAAGGCTTTGGTATAATGATTCCAAAAAAGTTTATATTTTTCCTCCATCTTCATTCATATATGTCCAAGATATGGATGTATGAAACCTTTAATTAGCCGCCATTTTGAAAAGAAATGGCGGATGGTATTTTCGAGTTCTAAGGATCATCCTGGGATGACCTGTAACTCTGATGCCATATCTCAAAAAAATCGGTCCTGTAGTCTCGGAGAAAAGCTGCAATCGACGGATGGATTTTTTAATTTGATTATTGGATTCAATTTATCTTAAAATATAAAACTTCTAATTTAGAGGAGGGATATAGTTTTTTTTTCCTTGTTGATTTGAAATAATAAACCAAAAATTTGAATGCATCCTGCTTATTATTCAACTTGAAAAGATCCTGTATGATATTTATCTATAGCACCCGCATTATAAAAAATATCCATTACGCTTTACAGCACAGAACTTCTGATAACACAATTTTTCTTTGCACAAAGAAAATCATATTTTAAAAAATGCAATAGCTTTTGATACTCATAAATATGACCACATCTTCAAAAAAACCAAATATATGAGATATTAAACTAATATTATTTTATTGCAAGAGTAGGTTTTTAGTTTATTTTTCGTACTATTACTACTTACTAAAGTTAAAACTAATATTTCGAATTTTTTTTGTCAAGTAAAGGATATGAAAGATACCTGAAATCTTGCACACATAGTATTTTTGTACCGTTAATATATATATATATATATATATATATATATATATATATATATATATATATATATATATATATATATATATATATATATATATATAAAACTTTGCTATTATATGGATTCTTTAAATCCTAATTTAATTATTTTGAATAATTTATTTATCGATCAAAAATTTTGTTTGCAAAATATTTAGTTTTTTATTCTTATTTAATTAAATAAAATAATACCTAACTGAGTATTAAAATAAAATAATCATTAGTAATAAACCTGCCAGGAGAAGACATGTATACTATTCTTGGAACATTTAAATAAATAATTCTTCGTCTCAAAGCAACCTGTAATATTCTTAACAAGAAGTATTATTGTAGATATCAAGAAAAATTGCTATGAAATAAAAAATAACTAATCCTAAAAATAGGACTATTAAAAATATATGGAATACACTGCTAAATTTAACCGAGCTGTAGGTAGTTTAATTTTTTTAAAATATAATTTAATTATTCAAAACTATTACTCAATTACTTTAAAGAATAATAGTTTTGAGATAAATCATGTTTTAAACTTATGAATATTCAAACGGTTTGAAATTTAAATGACAAAGATGGTCTCGGCACCTGTCAATAATTGTGAAACAAGGCCAGAGTAATTGACAAAGATTAATGGGACCAGCGACAATAAAGGAGGAAGGTGTGCAATATTTAGTGCACAGTACGCCGGCGGCAGGGCAACATGTCTGTTAGCAAAATGGTGAGGTGTATTTATTTATTTAAATACTATTATATTTATTTATTTAATACTCTATTCAAAAGATATTATTCATTAGAAGAAACCAGAGATTTATACGACTGTTTATTTAGTTGCTTTATTTTTATTAAGCAATTTTATGGACATCAATTCGAATTCAGATACTGTTAAATCCATTTCCATTTTCTATATTTAGGGATAAATGCATATATATATTTGAATATTTTGATGAAAATATATTTTCTAATAATAATTAAGGCCTAAGAAAAGAAAAACAATAACTTTTAAATATATAAAAAAAAAAATACAGTATATAATTATTTATTTCTTTAAGAATAACATTATGGTATAATGAAACAGAAATTATTTCTGTCCAGAAGAAATTTTAAAATAAATAAATAAAAAATATATTTACATTGATAAGGTAGAATATAATAATAACAAATAAATAAAATATCAACAAAAATAAACATAATAATCAAGAAATAAACAATCTGGTATGGTATATCATACAACTTTCTCTTACTACTCTACTTGAAATAAATTTTAAAAGTTCCATTTAGTATCCAAAGAAATTCCATTTAGTTTCCGTGGAAACATTAATTTGCATTAAATAATATAAAGGAGAAATTATTAACTACATCAATCACTTAAGTCTATGCCTTTTTCGTCACTAACTGCCTTTATCTTCTTTATGACTTTATATGCTATATAATATTTTTTCTAAAATCTTTAGCTTTCCAACGGTATATTACACATCTATATTACTACTGCTATTTACCAAAATTTGTTTTCAACCTGGAAAAATATTTCTCCTTTAGTTAATTATGATATTCCTGTTGCTGTAACATCAGAGGCCTAAATATGCAATTTAAGTTTCGTATAACTTTTCGTTTTTGAGCTAAACTTAACACTATGCACACACCCACAGATCATTTTGCGTGACTTGGTTATTTGTACTTCCATTGAAAACTTGGATTACAATTTTTTCAAAATCGCAATATTTCACTTACCTATATATGAAATATATAGGTAAGTGAAATATTGCAATAAGTGAATGGTAAATGAAAGTAAAAAACATTATATTCTTCCACTGTGTAAAAACAATTATTTTCATCTGATATGGATAAAAACTAAAATATCATCCTTCAACAAAGCTTAGTGAGCTCCTGTGTGGATTGTGAGGAAGTTAGAAAAAGGGTATTTTGACTGAGCATAGGGAAGAGGTATCTTTAGAAGATAGAGAAATCCAGAGGATGGTGGATGGGGCAAGAAAGGATCATTCAAATTCCACATTTCTATGGGATGAATTATAAAAATAATAAAGATTATAATGGTTTGAGGACATAAGGTACTAAACATATATATATACTGTATATTTAGTTAAAAATGATCTTTGTATGTTTTTGCATTAAACAAATAATAAAGTTTTCGTTTTGTTATTAAAATAAAAATTATTCTTTTCCTAACGTAAATGAATTATTACTATATTATGGTTTTTGAAAAAAATTAAATTTGTTGTTAAGAATTTTTTTGTAATACATTAACATTGTATAAAAAATAATGCTTTATTTCAACACTTTATTTGGTATATTTTGTAAAACATTTTAAGTTATTTTACTGCATACTTTGTCTTATACATTAAGAGTTTTTACTATATATAACTTCAGTCACACACTCTTCATACGTATAAAAATAATAATAAAATAATAAATCATGTTTAAAGGGTCAATTAAGTAAATCTAGAATAAGAAAATAAAATCTCATTTCTTGTTTAAAGCAGATTTGGTGCGTAGCCATTCTTACAGCTTTGGCATGCATACAGGCTGCCCCTAGCAACCATAGCAAGGAATCGGCTCATGATATGGAAAGGTCAGTATCGAATTATTTTTATTTCGATTGTATTTTACATTAAAAAATTAAAAATTGATTGAATTGCACGATTAATAATTTTTAGAATAAAAAAAAAAAAAGAAGCATGTTAACAAGTTTTCTTCTTTAACATAATACATTTATTTATATTTTAACTCACATGATACATTTAACATTGCTTTACAAATATACTGAGGCAAAAAAAGTCACAATACTTTATTATTTATTCAAGCTTCCAATCAATTAATAATTAATATCTCGATGGTATATTACAATAAATAATATAGGCCATTTAAAAACAAATTAATAATAAAATAAAAACTATAAATGGCAAAAAAAAAACAAAAAAAAAAAAACAGAAGAGATACTAAACAATTTTGATAAAAATTTGTTTATTTGTGGAACTATCAAAAATATTTGCCAAACATATTTTTTATCGGCAAAGGTTTACTCTGAAGGATGAAAATACTCCTTCAGTAAATAGTAATAAATTAAATAATTAAATAATTAGGTATTTGGAATTATATAATGTTAACTAGGTTATGGAGTTGGGTTTTGTGGTTAATGAACTGAAATCTTAAAAGGCATAAATATATATATATATATATATATATATATATATATATATATATATATATATATATATATATATATATATATATATATATATATATATATATATCATCATCATTGTCTATCCTCTATGAACCGCATTAAGCAGTGTGAGGAGGAAGTCTACAGAGTCCTCTCCAGCTCTGCCGGTCCTCTACAAGACGCCTTCTGTCATTCCATTGAAGTCCTCTTCTCTGGAAATGGCTCTTTACCTCATCTTCCCATTTTCTTCTTGGCCGCCCTTTTCCTCGCTTGCCCTCAACTTTAACTCGATAGGTTTCGCTAGCGATTCTGCTTGGTTCCATCCTCAGGAGGTGCCCTAGCCATCTTAGTTGACTTTCCTCTATTATATCGTTTGCCGACTTAACATTGAGGTTCAACCTGATGGTGTTGTTGCGTATTCTATCTCTTCTTGTTTTTCCTTCGATCTTTCGAAGAAATCTCATTTCCGATGCCTGTATTCTCGATCGATGTTTCTTTGTCAGCGTCCATGATTCTGACGAGTACGTTAAAATGGGCAGAAATGTCGATCGGAATACAGCCACTTTTGTTTTCTTTTCCACCTCTCGCCTGCTTAGAAAACCTCTCTTCACTGCTTCAAACATCCTGCCCGCAGCTGCGATTCGTTCAGTCACTTCCGAATCGATATATCCATATTCATTAAGGTGCGCACCCAGGTATTTGAAGTTTTCTACCTGTTCGAGGATTTCGTCTTCGACTCTGATGACGCGCATGTTTCTCCTGGGTTTCTTCCCAACCCTCATTAGTTTTGTTTTCGCAGGGTTCATAATCATGTTAATCTTCAGCAGTTCTTCTTTCAATTTATTAATATTGTACTGAAGATTCCTATCAGTGTCGGAGAAAATGACAATGTCATCGGCGAATGCAAGTAATGAGAGGCTAACTGGTCTCAGATATATATATATATATATATATATATATATATATATATATATATATATATATATATATATATATATATATATATATATATATATATATATATATATGTGTGTGTGTGTATACAAAGTTACAGGTAATTATGAAATATGTATAAGGTAATTAAGTGTGCACTGTCAGTCAGATTTCGCCAACAGAATCTATTCTTAACATAACTTTCTCTCAGAATTGTTAACGAACTAAACTCATTACTCTAAATAGAAAATCTCATAACTCCCATTACATATAAAACTTCTAAATTCAACAACAAAATATTCATTTATAATAATTATTCATGCAAAACCTAGTAATTTATTTTAATTGAGTTTTATTTAATAGAGAACCAATATGACATCTAAAAAATATTTATACCTTTGTATAAAAATATATTTTTGTGCCTGTAAATTTAAATATTATGTAAAGATATAAACACAAAATGGCAGACCCAATATGGAAGCTACATTTCTTAAAAAGTAATTTACAGGATTACCAAAGCCAGGATGTTTATTTCTGATGTGTAACTCTTTTTAACCCAAACAAACGTATCAAAAAACGTTTACTAGATCTTGATAATTCATTAGTCAATTTAATTTTACTATCATTGTTTTTTTGGAGGTTGAATCCAACGAGATTACCTGGTGCCATTTGAGATATTCTCAAAAAATAGCTAAAGTTTTGCATTTTTTTTTATTGCTTATAATTTTAAAAGTATATGTTGTAGCAAAATAATCACTCTTATCATTTTTAAAGTAGATTAAATTTGCCACAATGTGGGCTCAATCACAGCTCTGTAGGTCCAATAGTTCTCCTAAAAAGTGAAATTTACGTTGTGGATCAATTTTTGAGCCAAATATTGGGAAAAATGCTGATTCTACGAGGAAAATTGCTAGGAGTGACAGAAAATCTATTTATCTTTAATTCAAGAACAGAGCGACTCCTGTAGACCTAATGGTTGACCCATAATTTGCAAAAAATAAAAAAAATTAGAAAATTGTATTTTGTGATGATTTGATCTAAAGCTTTTCCACGGACTTGAAAAATTATTATAATAAGGAGTTAAGGTATTAGGGAATGATTAAAAAGTTTTATTGTTAATTTTAAATTTTCTTTAAATTTGTTTAAGTTTCTATTCATTTTTTTACTCAAAGAAAAAGACAAGATCATAGTAATGTAGACCTAACAAAGGGACATTGCAACAAAAAATTATTGTGGGTGGGGGGGAAGGGGAGGATAGAGAGGAGGCAAAATCTTACCAATAATTTTAACAGGATTTCCCAACTCTATTAAATATTATAATTTTCCCAAACACTTTTGGATTGGAAATTTTCACTTATCTCCTGCAAATGACACTAGACTACAATAATTTTTTTTTTCTATTCAAACATATTGATAAAATTTATATTTCTTGACTCAGAAGGTATTGATATTGGCTTTAAATGTTAGTAAATCTTTTAGTAAAAGGTTTTACCACAATTTTCAGTTTGAAGTATGCTCTCAAATCTGAAATTTCCCAACTTTTGGGATTTTCATATTATTGGAGGGGATGACACTAGGGATGTGAATATATATAAAAAAAAAAAATAATAATATATATCTTATCGATAGTTTTTGAATATATTGAAATAGTAGTTTGATAAATCAAAAAAATATAACGATATTTCGATATATCGGGCCTTGATAGTTTTAATCTTTTAAAGAATCATTTAAAGGGACACACACATATCACTATTGTTTTTATAATATAGCTAAATGGTACAACGTTACAATCAAGTAGCATTATCACTAGCTACTGCCAAAGTAATCTGAAGGTTGCCGTACTAGCATTCTCTAGCCCCATATTATAAAAACAATAACTTAATTATATCGTCCCAGAAATATCGATATCATAAAAACAATATCAGGTATAACTTTACAATCGGGTCGTATTATCAGTGTCTACTTCCGAACTTATCCGAAGGCCACCGCACTAGCACTCTCTAATGCCATTTGTGCTAACTAACTCCTTTGTATACAATTCTTAAATTTGTATTCATCGAAATTATTACTGCTTTCATCAGATATTATTTAAAATTATTAGTGCTGTCGACTTCCAGTGGTCTGAGAAAGTTGTAGTAATAATTGAAATTACGGTAATGACCCAACCTCACCTGAAAAGGATTTTTGGAGATTTGTACATCTCTTGAGCGAGCGGAAGTCGACAGCTGTGATCTAATTAAAGCAGTAATAATTGAAATTACAGTAAGGTCCTGACCTCAATTGAAAAGGATCCGTTGGGATTTTGTTAATCTCTAAGTCTATATCTAAGTGTAGTGAGCGGAATTCAACAGCACTAATAATTTTAAATAATATCTAATTAAAGCAGTAATAATTTCAATTCATTTTACAATTCATTCTAAGCAGTTAGTTAGCACATATGGCGCTACAGAGTACTAGTGTGGCGGCCTTAGTTTAAGTTTCGAAATAGACATTGATAATGCGATCCGATTCTAGAGTTGTTCCATAAATATAAATAATAAACATCTATGGATAGAAATAATAAACATTAACGTTAATAACATAAGTAATGGTCACAAACACACTAAATATACATTATTAATCACAAACAAATATAAGTACCTAAATTCAGATAATTAACAATAACAATATATATAATTAATATTACAAAGTTAATAGAAACTCTACAATTTAAAATATATATAAATACATTATGTATAATATAAACTCAGGATATATACTTTGTAAAATTAATTTAATTTACATGAACACAATATAAAAGGTATATTTGAAATTTGAATATTTTCACACGTGTGTTTAGCTATTAAATTCTCTCACTAACTGAAATATATATGTTCATGCTTGTCTCAAATAACCAAAGTAGTCCAATTTATTCAATTTAAATATTCTATTGTCTCTGCTCTACTTAGAATATTTTTTAAAGCACCTCACTATAAATTCCCTTAATACTTATTTTTTTTTGTTTTCCCTTCCCGACCTTTCGTCATACAGGGTTCGGGAGCTGTGGGGTAGTGCGCTGGGAGAACGCATGCCACTGCTCCCATAAATCAACACTTTATTTTAAAATTCTGATTTTACAGATAATTTTGAGGAATATTTAATTGGGAGAACAATAGTAATCCTGCTACTGTGGTGCAGCCCAGTGCCCGGTTGCGCACCTCAGAGCTGCACCTTATCCTCTGCCGGGCGGCATGGCCAGCACTTCCGGCACTCTGCATCCGTCCGGTGCCTTCCAGCCCTCCTGGTCAGCCGCATCCGTCCGGATCCCATCTTCAGCTCCATCCATCCGGATACTGGTCCAGCCTTCCTGGTCCACTGCATCTGTCCAAATCCCATCTCCAGCTGCATCCGTCCAGAAATTGATCTAGCCTTTCTGGTCCACTGCATCCATCCGGATCACATTTCCTCCAGTGTGCATCAAACATGAGGCTCGCCGAGGTCGGGTGGTCTGGCCCTTGGGTGAAGGGTGAAGTGTTCCGGGCCAACCACCTCCTTCCACCCGTACACGAAATCCTTGAAGAAGGGATGCGCCTCCTCCTCCATCAGACGGGGGAAGTCCAACTCAGCGAGGGTGAAGATCCCGGTTTTTCTCGACAACCTGGCTCGGTGTCCCTCTACTGCGATGCAGGATACGATGACGTGCTCTGTCGTCTCAGGGACTGCACAGGTGGGGCACCGGGTTCTATGTTCTTTCTGTGTTCCTGTAGTTTCTCCCGGAAACCTCCATACCCTGTCAGCATCTGCGAGACCCAGTAATCAGGGAGGACCCATCTCGCCCTCAGTCTTTCTTGGACGGTGGGGAAGAACTTCCTTAGGGTAGCTCCTTTCTGACTCCCTACCCACCGTCCGTTCCACTCCTCGATGGTATCTTTCCTCAATATCCTCTTCCATTGGTCGGGGGTCTCACCAACTCTGGTCCGGAGTCCCTCTGGTAGCACCTCGAGCCCCTGCCTCTTCACCTTGCATTTTATCCTGTCCTCCTTGAGGATGAGTTCCAGGGGCATCGCTCCGGCTAGCACCTGCACCGCCTCATGCGACACCGTTCCCTTGATACTGAACAGATTACAAAAAATGCAGTACGTCCCCCTTCAGTTTTATATTATAAAGGGTACAAAACACATCTGCCTTTTCAACATACCTCCTATAATTAAGGAATAACAATTCCCCTTTTATCTTAAGAATCTAACTAATATCGGTTATACTTAAGTTATCCTTTGCATACGGTACATCCATGCTATGATTTAATTATTAGTAATAATATAGCATGTTTGCATGGTACAAGCATGAAGAAATCTGTTTACTTATTTAAACACAATACATTTTTTTTAAATAAAAAATCTTTTCCAGCGAAAGTGTAAGTCATGAAGCTGAGAGCAAAGAAGTTTCCGACGAATCACTAGAGGCAGATTCAGAGTACCAAGACAAAGACTCTAAGCCAGACAAAGCATATCAAATTTCAAGGTATCCTAACGACACTGATATAATGCCTTTACCAACAGCCGTCAATTGAAATATAAACTGAAAAAAGCAAACAAGAAATCAAATATAACCATTAAAAATTATATGAAAGCTCTATGAAAATCTTGGCAACTGAAGGAAGTTTTTTTAAAAATAAAATGCCAGTATTAGGTCAAGGCTCATAATAGAAGATGAACACTTATAAGTCAATTATGATTTACAAATGTATTTTTATTCATAAATTCTTCCTATGTAATGTTTTAATATATATATATTTTTTTTTATAAACCTGACAAAATGTTATTAAAAGAAGAAAGCTTATTATCACACTAACATATGAAAATCTGCTAGGATAAAACGATGTTCTGGTGCCATAAGTGCGACAATACGGAAAAGATATGATATTTTGAAGAGACAATCTTCTAAAACCTTTGCCACTACCTGAGGCTCATGGAATTCCTGCAGACGGCAACACTGATACTATCCCACAAGAACAAATCTTAGCTGAGAGTGTCGGTGAGTATTTGAAGAATGACCACCAAAAAAGAAGAACCAAACAAGGCATCTATGACACATGATGAATCATGAAAATTATAAAATACAGTTATATTTATTGTTAAAGATTGAATATAATTTATATTTGAGAATTGTTACATAATGATTTATTTTTACCAAAAATAAAAAGTAACTGTGCACCAAGGGCTTTTTATGGTACATGGAATCTCATTTGTAAATAGACAACAAATCGAAGAACTGCATTATATATTAAAATACTTTGTTTTCTTTTTAATATAAACACATTGCTTTTTGTTGTATTAAACCACTGGATATAATACAATAATATAATAAATAAATAAAAAAACCGTGAGCAGCTCTTTAAGTAATTTTTCTTTTTAAATATCCTAAGATATATGAAAAAATGCTAGTCCTTGGAAAAAATGATATGTACAAAAATAAAGGCTATTTCACCAATTTATTTATTACGATGCAAATTTTCGGCCTACAAGCCATCCTCAGGCATCTCTGTAAAAGATCCTTATTTAGTTCAATTTATAACATATCACAGAATTAATTATACTTAAATATTCTAAATATTCAGTTGTCATAATTAGCTGTAACAGTGCATATCCTTCTTTGGAGTTTCACCTGTGATGGCTCCCTTATTGCTATTTTATTTTTGAAGTTGTAAGTATTTTATTGATATCAACTTGATAGGAATTTTGCATTTTAAACTGTAATGAAATTTGATCCAATCTCAATTTTGTTATTGTGTTTTTATTATAATTATTTATTTTTTTTGTGACGCTGTATATTTCGACTTGGTCCGGATTGGACTTAAATATGTCAGTATATGCATTTCAAATAATTTTACTATGTATATGGTATTTATTAGAATATTTAAGTATAATTAATTCTGTGATATGTTATAAATTTAACTAAGTAAGGGCCTTTTACAGAGATACCTGAGGATGGCTTTTAGGCCGAAAATTTGCATCACAATAAATAAATTGGTGAAATAGGAACAGCCTGCCTTTATTTTTATATATTAAAGTATTCACCTAAATCAACAAACATATATGATATGTACCCTCATCCTTTACTATTTGCCAATTTGATTTGATTTCTTTTTTTTGTTGTATATACATTTAAAAAATACCATCAAGTTATGTCCGAAATGTTCTAAAAAGCATTAATACATTAAAATTTATAATTTAAAATAAGAAGTTATATAACTTCTATATTTTTTGTTTATTCTATTATATCTTTCATATCTCATTCTTTACCATTAATTCCTCCAATGTAACGCCTACTATATTTATATTTATTCTATGTTGCTTTTACACTTGTATCTTGTCTTGCTAACATCTATGGTCCATGAAATTTCCACCATTATAAAGCTATATTACATGAATTTTTTAAAAAAAAAACTAAATTTCTTTTTTTTCAACTTTACAAATGTCACTAAAAGAAGGCTTATAATCTCTTTAACATATGAAAATCTGTTAGGATCAAATAATGTTTTGGTGCCATAAGCATGACTATATTGAAAAGATATGCTATTTTGAAGGGAGGATCTTCAAAAGCCTTTGCCGCTTCCTGAGATTTATGGAATTCCTGCAAATGGCAACCCGGATATGATCCCATTGGCACTAATCTTAGCTGAGAGTGAGGCCGAATATTTTAAGTATGACCAACAAAAACGATGAACCTTACAAGATATCTATGGCAAATGATGAATAATGGCAATTATAAAATACTATTATGTATATTTTACTAAAGATTATTTATATTTGAGAATTAATTATTCTTATTGATTAATACTTATCTAAAATAAAAATAATTTCTGCACCTTGGGCTTTGTTTGGTTCATGAAACCTCTTATGTTAATAATCAATAAATCAAAATGAAGCAACATATTACAAAAGGCTCTGATCTTTTTTATATACTAGGTTGTTACAAAAGTCTTTGTGCATAGAATTAGTTTTATTTAAATTTTAGTATAAAATCTACAAATTAAAATTATTCTTCAAAATATAGACCATCATTGCCAATTACTTTAACCCATCTTTCTACCAGAAGTTGAATTTGGTTGTCCTTGGTTTTCAAGATGGAAAACTCCTCACATCCTGATTTGGCATTGCTGTTGTTTTTGAAGTGCCAGCCTTTTAAAAAATGTACCATTGACTGTAAAAAAACAGGTCAGGGCTGTCAGGAGGGTGGGGTTAGATGTTAACATTCCTCCATTTCTGAGTATCTTTCTTTGATTTCTTTTTTCCAATAGTCGCTCAGAAGACCAAAAATGACAATTTTTTCTTCCAGCATTATCAGTGAAATTTATAAAATAGAATGAAATGTAGAGACATTTGGTCAGCAATGAATTAATGCACAGACTTTTGTAACAACCTAATATAAGTATATTGTTTTTTGTTGCATCAAGTCACTGATATAATACATACAACTGTTTGTAAATGAAACAATTTAAAGGATATCAAACTAGAATAAAACGATTATAATAAATGAAAT
The DNA here is from genome assembly GCA_948150685.1 of Rhaphigaster nebulosa. NCBI lineage: Eukaryota > Metazoa > Arthropoda > Insecta > Hemiptera > Pentatomidae > Rhaphigaster > Rhaphigaster nebulosa. The sequence goes on from OX411306.1 coordinate 3,549,922, forward strand.
AAATCATAAGCAGCCAATTTAATTTACTAGTTTTATATTATTTTTAAATACCTAGTAGAAGGAAATTTTTTCTCTACATTATATACCTTTGTTCTTCACTACTTATCAATTCCAACAATAATTCTGTTTGATATCTTCTCCCTAATTATAAAACTCCGTAACTTCAAACAAGTAAATTTTACAGGAGAAACCAAAAAATAAAACTAATTTGAGGCAAAGCTTGTGCTTTCAGCCTAATCATTGCTTTTCGTTTTTGGGGATGATTTATTTGGCATTCTTTCATGATTATACTTCACATTCAATAAAAATAATTTACCTTACTTACAGCAGTGTGAGAGATTGAACCCATTGTAGAGTCAAATATAAAATAGAGGGTTATAAAATAGTGGACCTTAGCAAGGCTATTGCCATTACAAGACCCCGCAATATGCTCCCGTGATGAATTGTACAATAACCCCGACCTTAATATCCGCACCGGCTATTTATTATTAAATTTTAAACTGAGGTAAGGCAGTTAGTTATCCTAAGGCATCCTTCAAGGTTAAGGCATCCTTTATTAACCTTCGCCTGTTGTCCCAATCTTCCCAATGTTCCAATGCTGCGTTCCATTTCCGGACCATATGTAGCTCTCGTGCATCCCAACAAAGCCTAGGATGACAATGAACCGCTCTGTTAATGCTTTTTTGGGGAAGGCGCCATCTTCCATTCTCATCAGATGTCCAGCCCATCGAAGCCTTCCCAGACGCACAACTATGACTATATCTGCCTCATTTAGGAGAGCATTTAATTCATTATTGGTCCTTCTTCTCCATTTTCCATCAAAATTGATTGGACCATAGATGTTGTGGAGGATTTTGCGCTCATGAACTAGAAGGTCTTGCTCATATTTCTTGGTTAATGTCAGTGTCTCTGAGCCATAAATTAGGACTGGGCGGATTAGTGTTTTATATAGGGGAAGTTTGGTACTTTTGGCAAGAATATTGCTCCTAAAATGTTTTTGAATGCCATAATAACACCTGTTAGAAGCAGCGATTCTTATTTTAATAAACAATAATTTACCGAATACCAAAAATAATGGAGTTACCAGGCTTGATCATGATAATGAACTGGAGTTATGAGGATGTATCCTGTAATTTCAGATTTATGGTAAAATGATAGCATCAAATCTGTATAATTTCTCAATAACTTTTGTACTTATTCCCTTATCTTTTCTTTAAATTTTGTCATAGAAAAAAAAACTTATTCATTCATTAAAAACAAAAGTGAAATGTATAAATAAAAACTTGAGAGGATATTATCAATCTACAATGATGATGCTTTTGTTGGATCATGTTCTTATAAATCTTCTTCATTGTCGATTGATAATTTCGAAATAAAATTAGCTCGAAAAAGATTATCCAAATCTTGACTGGTTGTCAAGAATTACTTATCAATTATTAACTATTAGGTAAATTTTTGTAAAATTCATGGAAATCAGTTGACAGAATTTTTGTGAATTGCTGTAAATGCAGCTATTTAGATTTTTTGATTGGTAGACACTCACTATATAAAGGTTAAAGATTTTTTTTGAAGATGTTTACAGCCTGTTAGGAATCAATTTTCAATCTCCTTCTGGAGACAACAATAATTTGTAAAAGAGTTTACTGTCAGGGACAGCAGGGTAACCCTTCTTTGTTAGAGGTGAATGCAGGTATAGGAGGCCACAGATTCAAAACAAAGGAAGTAGCTGTGGTCTAGATATTCTATATTATATGACTTTTAATGAAATCGAGAAGTTTTGCAGTTTTTAATATAATCTGCAGGAGAATTGATGACTTTCTTCCTCAGGAGTTAAATACCCTCCCAAATGTCAATCTTTTTTTTTTTTATGTTTAAATTTTAAAAGATAATGTGAATAACAAAAGACAGAACTATTGTTCTTATCATTCCTAATCATCGTTCATCAACATACTGTAAAGAAAACATTTATGATTAACTTTTATTTTTAACTTATTAATTATAAATTGCACATTTCATCAGACTTGTCGCAATATGAAATGAGTAGGAAGGTAAATAAAAGTATTATAGCGAACATAGATTTACCGAGGAAACACATCATTAAATGCAATACTGTTGTGGATCAGAGGATTTATTAACAAAAAACACAAACAAGTAAAGGGCTAGATACTTCACCAATGGCGGGCACAAAGCTACAGACCGTCAACAGACGCTATCCTTTAAAAGCCAGATACTTCTGTACCAGTGTTGCCACCATCAGTCTTGTTTTGTTTATTATTATTATATTTACAACGTCACAAGCAATGAGAATTAATAAATCAATTTCTCCAACAATATCCTTCCTAAATTATTTATTATTTCTCTTAAAAGTAATTCCGCTACAAATGTACTTACTAGTCACTTAATATAACACTATAATATTTGCATAAATTTAACTATCAACTACACAATTTTTAAAGCCTTAATTATACACTTTTCGAGGTCCAGCAGTTCAATTACACTTAAGTTAACTAAATGCAAACATTTTTGTCTTCTTCTTTACCTTTCCCCTAAGATATTTCCCCACATCAAAGAGAGGAGGTTTACCTTCACCTTTCCGATATACCTTTTCTTCCAGGTTTATTTCATCCATCTTCTTCACCTTTTCTTTCTGCTTTGCTTTTTCCTTATGGTATGGTTCTTCTTCCTGGTTTACTTTTCCTTTCAGTTTTATTTCACCTATCTTGTTTATTACATCTTTATAGTTTATTTCTTCTTGCTGGTTTACTTTTTCTTTGTGGTTTAAGTCCTTTATCTTGCTTACTTCTACTTCATGGTTTACTTTTTCTTTCTGGTTTATTTCTTCTATCTTCTTTACTTCTTCTTCCTCGCTTATTTCGTTTATCTTGTTTACTTCTATTTCAAGATTTATTTTTTCTTTCTGGTTTATTTCATCTATCATGTTTAGTACTTGTTGCCACTTTATTTCTTCTTCCTCACTTATTTTGTTTACTTCTATTTCAAGATTTATTTTCTCTTTCTGGTTTATTTCATCTATCTTGTTTACTGCTTGTTGCTGCTTTATTTCTTCTTCCTTTATCTTGTTTACATCTACTTCATGGTTTTCTTTTTGCTGATTTATTTCTTCTTCCTGGTTTACTTCATTCATCTTCTTTACTACTTCTTTCTGGTTAATTTCTGCTATCTTGCTTACTACATACATCTTATTTACTTCTTGTGGCTGATTTAGTTCACTTACTTCTACTTCATCTCTTTCCTGGGAAAGTACAACTTCCTGTTGCGCAGCTGTTTCTGCTAGTGATGAATCTTTTATGTTGACTCCTTCCTCAATCACAGATGAGTCCGGGTTTATATGAGAGGTGCAGGCCGAATCAACATACCACACACTATCATCAACTCGTGCAGTTGCACATAGTGCAAATTCTTGCACCAAAGAAGCTTTATTCTTCCAGGGATGAGGTCTACTTGTATAGGCGGGTTCACTGGTACTGGGATGTTTACTTTTACCCCTATTAAACCAGCAGTCCTTTTTTAAATGGCCTGGTTTGTTGCAAATAGAGCACACTTTAGTGTTGGCATTGGGTCGGTTTTGAAGGGTTCTAAATGTCTGATGATTTTTATTAGAGGCATTTCTCCCTTCAAATGACAAAAGCATCTGTCTCAATTCAGCAAATTTGATACTCCTATTTGCTAAGATGGGGTTAACGATTGGGTCATAATAGGATGGCAAGCCTTCAATTATGTACCTTATTAATTCCCTATCAGTTAATGTTTTCCCAAGTTGAGCTATCTCTTGGACCAAACATTGGAATCTGTTGAGATATTCATCAACAGGTTCTGAATTATGTTTTTTGATATTATTTAGGTCAAACATGAGGTCTATGACCTTTTCCTCAGGGATGCCCTCAAATCTCTCCTTTAATTTATCCCAAACTATTTTTGCTCTTTTTTCCCCTCTAATTGATGGTAAAATATCATTACTCACCGTTAGTATAATGGTAGTCATGGCTTCCTTATTTCTTTTTTCCCAGGCCTTCAAGGCTGCTTCTTCTACTGGCGGAACTCCCTTTTCCACTACATCTTCATAAATACCTTTTGCCTCGAGGTATGCTTCGATTTTCATCGACCATATTAAGTAGTTCTCCGCTGTCAGCTTCTCAATACCATAATTCGCCACGTCCATTGTGTTTTATAAGTTTTAGGGCGATTAGTCCGTAAAACAAAGTCCTATATATCTCTTCACGGCGGTTAGTCCGAAAAAAACTATACAGCACACGATCTGTTAAAAACGTGTTTATTACTCTTAACTTGATGTTTTTATGTACTCTAAAACCACGCTCTGCTACCAAATTGTTGTGGATCAGAGGATTTATTAAAAAAAAACACCACAAACAAGTAAAGGGCTAGATACTTCACCAATGGCGGGCACAAAGCTACAGACAGTCAACAGACGCTATCCTTTCAAGCCAGGTACACCTATGCCAGTGCTGCCACCATCAGTCTTGTTTTGTTTATTATTATTATATTTACAACGTCACAAGCAATGAGAAATAATAAATCAATTTCTCCAACAAATACTCTGACTTGCTTTTGCCGTGGCTAAGTGGAATGAAAGGAAAGGAAGAAAAAAGATGTTTCTTACAAAAAAAAAAAAAAATCATTTATTTTATTGTAAAGCTAGTACCATTATAAATGTGGATTTTGGTACAACTACAGAGGAGCGGCGCACTATCAGAAGAGTCTAGAGACTGAATCGAGTGTCGTCTCACTAGCGATCTCTGGGTCCATGATTGTTAACTACGTGCCTCCTTTTTCAGCACTTTCTTATAAATTGGTTTTATGCTCACCGCTTAAAGCTGTTTCACAGTTTGCAAATTGATTCTTATTTGGATATAACTGTTTGCTTATTTTTTTAAAGAAAAAAGTTACATTTTATTTTAATGTACTTAACATCTTCCCCTTTTTCACATAAGAATATAAGTATTTCACTTATTTTTATACAATTAAATAATAATTAATCAAGTAATGTTTTTTTTAAATGATCTTCATAATTCAAGGCCATGATTAATAAACATTTGTAATAATTAATTTCATTAATTTAGTTCTAATTTAATTGTCTAAAAATAAGGTAAATAAATATGTTCATAATTAAAAACCATAAAATTACCACTTTACTATCGCAATTGAATTTTTTAAATAATTAATTTAATTTTCTACAAAAATAAATACTGTTAATATTATCCATTATGATTATAAATGATTAAATTCATAATTAAAAAACATGAAATTACCCATTAACTATCATAAATAGGTACAAACTAGAATCTAAAAAAATTAAATCACAATGGGTGTAGCAACTCGGAATAAAATTTGTGCGACGTAATAAAGCGGGATAAAATATTTTTTCTAGGGAGAGACAAAATTGATATTCGTTTTTTGCACCCTCCAAAACTACTAAACACGAATTTTCATAGCAATCGAAAAATTGCTTTTAAAAAAACAGCTTTAAGTGGTGAGCATAAAACCAAATTTATAAGGAAGTGTGGAAAAAGCAGGCACGTAGTTAACAATCATGGACCCAGAGATCGCTAGTGAGACGACACTCGATTCAGTCTCTAGACTCTTCTGATAGTGCGCCGCTCCTCTGTAGTTGTACCTAAGTTGAAACTTGAATTCTGAAAACATTTTCTAAAGACACTTTGACTTTTTTCATTTCTATGCTTCAATTATTGGAACTCTTAGGGGAGGAGGAGGAGGACGAAACAACCAGTTACCAACAAAAATTTTGACTGTAAATATTCCAAAGCCTAAGGGGTGAAAATTTTTCTAGGTAATCAACTGCATTGTTTAGAATTCGTCTCATATTATTTAGATGTTTTCTAGGAACAGGATCAAAATGATAATAAATTTGTCAAAACAACAATAAAACTTCACGTTTTGATACTTTTTTTTCTCTTAATATCCGATTTTATTAACAAATGACGCTTCCACACAATAACTTTACTCTCGTTAAAATGTTTTTATAGTGAATCTGGTTCCACAAGTATGTAGCTTTCATGACAGCGATTACAAAATTACCTATTTTAAAGAAAGCAGTTTTTCCCCATTTCTTCTCTTAAGGGGAGTGTTTCAAAAAGTTTAATGCATATAAACCTTTCGTAAGAAGTTCTCTAAAAGATAGTGAAAATGCATTATCTTTTAGAGAATTGACAGGGCCAAAATTGACCTACTACTTTTCAAGTTTTGGGAACACAAACATACGCAGGCTGAATCTTTATATCTACAGATTTTTGGTAAATTGTTATTTGAGTAAGGGATTGCTCATAGACTGATTTCGGGTCTGATAGACCCAACCATCGGAATATAAAATCAACTGTTTAGTAGTTGGCACAATCAACAGATTGTCATTAACAAATGAATAAATTTATACATAATACTTGCAGATTCTTGGGCTCGGAAGCTTTTTTCACCTTGATAACAGTGATTTTCTCCTTTTTGTTTTTAATGTTGAAAAGACAAAAGATGTGAACTGCTATTTTTGTTTTATAATACTTTGTTGGAGCAGACGTTGGATTTCGGTACCAGTAAAATACTTTTGCAAGTCAACAGAAAAAACCTCTGAGATAGATGAAGGCTGTTTATCATTTTCTTTTTAATTAGGGACATCCGCATGGTGGTATAGAAGGATCAATCTAATTAGGGATTGATAAATTATTTGCCACTTCTAAAAATTTGTTTTATTGAAAACTAGTTTTGAATGTTATACATTCATTCTCAGTTCTAAAAACACACAAAAAATAAAAAAATAAGCAATTCAAAATATAGTTTGGTATTATTATACATATTAAATTAGATGTAATATAAATCAGTATTATAAAATATTTATGAATTATGAATTTAATTAAAACAAGAAATCAAATGCATGTTGGTACTCACCAAGGTTTAAATGAATTATATCAAACAGAAAAGTTTGTACTGGTTTCTTCTCGCATTGAACTAACAAAGAAAGAAAGGTGGGATGCTTATAGGTAAACTGTTTAAGGGTCAGGGTTTTCCAGTAATGTCGGTCAGTAATTGGTTTTTCAGTTATAGATGGGAATAAATTTAAGATTATACTATTGGAGATATCTATTTGGTCATTTAAGCAAAAATGTTACCTACCTTTTGTTCATTGTTAGTTCAATGCGAGAAGAAACCAGTACAAACTTTTCTGTTTGATATAATCCATTTAAACCTTGGTGAGTACCAACATGTAATTGATGTTTTGTCTTAATTAAATTCATAATTCATAAATGTTTTTATATAATACTATTTTGTATAATACTGATATATTACATTTAATTTAATATGTATAATAATACCAAACTATATTTTGAATTGCTTATTTTATTATTTTTTGTGTGTTTTTAGAACTGAGGATGAATGTATAACATTCAAAACTAGTTTTCAATAAAACAAATTTTTAGAAGTGGCAAATAATTTATCAATCCCTAATTAGATTGATCCTTCTATACCACCATGCGGATGTCCCTAATTAAAAAGAAAATGATAAACAGCCTTCATCTATCTCAGAGGTTTTTCCTGTTGACTTGCAAAAGTATTTTACTGGTACCGAAATCCAACGTCTGCTCCAACAAAGTATTATAAAACAAAAATAGCAGTTCACATCTTTTGTCTTTTCAACATTAAAAACAAAAAGGTGAAAATCACTGTTATCAAGGTGAAAAAAGCTTCCGAGCCCAAGAATCTGCAAGTATTATGTATAAATTTATTCATTAACAGATTGTGCCAACTACTAAACAGTTGATTTTATATTCCGATGGTTGGGTCTATCAGACCCGAAATCAGTCTATGAGCAATCCCTTACTCAAATAACAATTTACCAAAAATCTGTAGATATAAAGATTCAGCCTGCGTATGTTTGTGTTCCCAAAACTTGAAAAGTAGTAGGTCAATTTATATAATACTATTTTTTATAATACTGATATATTACATTTAATTTAATATGTATAATAATACCAAACTATATTTTGAATTGCTTATTTTTTTATTTTTTGTGTGTTTTTAGAACTGAGGATGAATGTATAACATTCAAAACTAGTTTTCAATAAAACAAATTTTTAGAAGTGGCAAATAATTTATCAATCCCTAATTAGATTGATCCTTCTATACCACCATGCGGATGTTAACTAATTTCCTTTTTAGTTTGATGGGCTTCATGAATTTCCGCAGCAACTCGGATCTCCTAAAGCTGTGCTCACAATGGTCTTTCTTTGGACTAAAGAGAGAAAAGTACCTGTCTTCAAACACATTAGCAAAAGAGAGATTCGTTTCATTAATAGTTTTACAATACACTTTATAATTGTCAAAGAGGTCCAAATAATTATTGGCTTTTCGAGGTCCAAATAATTTCTTAGTTGAAGACTTTCTGCAATACTGAGAGTCTGTTGTCAATAGTGAGTCGAAATAAGCATTTAAAACACTTTGCTCTCTAGGTTTGCAATTGTTTCTGGCCCTCTTCTCTGTCATAGAACTTCATTCACGTGTACACACATTATTATTAGTGGAGCTTCCATATCGACCCTGCCTGCCTATTCTGCAGGTCACACTTGTATTTCCCTCCTAAAACTCTAAATTTTCTCCTAAATTCACCAAATTTAGCCCAAAACCTATCTAAATTTTCCTCTAAATCCACCAGCAAACCCTAAACGTTTAATTTGTATTTTTCTATTAGTGTAACAAAAATAACCCACTGGTATAAGATAAGAATAAATGATTAAAAAAGCACTTAAGGCTTATTTTATTTTATAAAAAAAAATGTATATTAATTTTATTCAATATATTTAATATTACTTAAATCAGATCAAATTACTGACTACAAGAAAACTTGAAAAACACAATACAAGATACATCAGAGATGAACGCTTAATTATAACAACAAAAAAAGGACCCAAAATTATTAGTTCAAAAGTATCGCCATAGTTTCATCACGTTATTTATGGAATATTTTAATATCAGTATAGGAAGCATATATTAATTTGAAGTAGTTTAATAGTAAACTAGTTTAAAGACTAAGTCAAAATAATGATTACGAACAAACTAAAAACACGACTTAAATTGAATATAATCTACAAAACAGAATCCAAAAGTTTTGGTTAAAATTATCGTGTTACAGGTTTAGTATTACACTAATAAAAATATATTTGATATTAGGAAGTATAGTGTGAGCTAGGAATTCAATTAAATAATAGGTAAATTGAGGAAACAAATGATGACAAAGTTAAAACAGTAAATGCCAAGTAATCAACAAAAAAATCAACAAAATCTGTCATGCTGTGTGAAATAGAGGAGTTAACAAATGTGTTGAACTTCTTACAATAATCGTTACAAAAATTCTAACATTCAAACCAATCTTATCTAATCATTCTAATTTATAGTTCAATCAGCGAAAAATGGTGGGTATTTAGCAGAAGATTAAAAAAAAAAAAGGGAACCCTAAAAAGGCCCCAAAACTTTTTTACCCTAAAAAAACTAGAAATTTTCTAATCCTAAAAAAAACCCAGAGGGTGAAAAAACACTAAATCTAGGGGAAAAAACCCCAATCTGGCAACACTGCTATCATGCCAGTGATTTTCTTCTAAGAATCGAGTAAGATTGCCTTAAGAATAATTTCTTTCTTCCAGTTGTGAACGCTCAAGATGCTAATATCCAAGGTTTTAAGAAAAAAATGATTTGCAGACTTTCAGTGTATTGTTCTTTGCGGACAAGAAACACTTGATTTGGCTGTTTTATAGCCAACAACTGGACTTACAAGAAGGGGTGGATCCAGAAATTTCCTTCAGAAGGACACTAAAAAACCAAAACTGTTTATAAGGCTTTATAATTGATTTAACTTCCTTATGCTTTGCAGCTAAGGTCAATGAAGATAGGAATTCTACACGTGGAATCTAAATCACCCTCACTTATGTTTATCAAGAAAAAAACTGCTATTATTAGAATAGAATAAAATAGAAAAATAAACTTTATTCTGGGACTAGGTCCCTTAAGAATAACAAGTATGTACAAGTAAAAAAGAAAAAAATGTCTGGCCAAAAACTACATAAATAAAATTCAATTGATATTTACAATAATGTCAATTATAACATATAAGTAAAAAAAAATATAATAAATATAATTGTACAGACAAAAAAATGAAAATAATTAAATAAAGAAAAACAAAGAAAATAAAAAATAATGAAACAATTCAAAGTTAAAAAAACGTTTAAAAAAATTACTCACTTTTAAACAGAATTTCATGATTGGAGGATATCAAAATGATAAAAATAATGAAATGATCCACAGAGTTGATACTTTGTATGATAATTGAAACAAATATTTTCTACTAATCAAGGTATTAATCTTGAATTAAAATTGCACGATTAGACAGTGTCATTTTGGGAGGAGGAGATATTGAAAAAGGTAGAATTTGAATAAGGAGAGAGATGAAGAATGTCAGATATTAGAAGAGAGGGAATTCCAGACAATGGAGCAGGCAAGAAAGGAACGTTCGAATGTACTGGTTCTGTGGGAGGGGGTATAAAGGTCAGAAAGCTGTGATCTTGTTTCCTGTGAGTGGACAGAGGATTAGAATTGAAGGAAGCTGTAGGTGTAGGAAGGGTGCTGGGAATTGATGGTTCGGTATAGGAAAGATCCAAGGAAGTATTATCTGCGAGGGGAGAAGAGCCACTTTAACTTGCTGTGAGATCGCCTCGAGGTACTGAAGACAAATCTTAAAAAGCAGTTCATGATACCCTTCAATCTGTTCTCGAGTTCAACTGAGAGGCCACCGTATACAACACAGCTATAATCAAGTGGGAGAAAATGAGTGAGGGTAAGAGCAGGTTATGGGTGTGTTGTGGAAGATGGCGGGGATGATGGAATAATTTTAGGGTATTTATTGACTGTCGTGAAATTTGGGCAATATGGGATTTTCAGGAAAGGTTTTGGTCAATAGTAATCGCTAAGTTTTTGACAGAGAAGCTGAAAGTGATAGGTTGATCATTTAGGAATAAATTGGAAAAGGGAACGTTGGATCTGAAGAGAGAATTGGAACCAATAAGAATGGCGAGTTTTTGTAGCATTTAACCTTAATTTATTCAGGTTTGTTCAGGCACTGATTCTATCTTGGTCTTCCTGAATATTGGTAAACGCAACTAATAACTCAGAAGGAGGAAAGGATAAATAGATTTGGAAGTCATTGGTGTAAAGGTGGTGGGAACAGTGGTGGATTGAATCGGGAAGATCATTGATATAGGAATTGAAAAGGAGAGGGGAAATGCTAGAACTTTAGGGTACTCCTTAGGACAGGCTAAGGAAGCAAGGAATAATATTCTTATTATTATCTGAGGGATGGGTCAATCCTTTCTCACCGCAACCCTTCCTCACTGCAACCCTTCCTTACCCTGCGGTAAGACCCACTATGGATCTTTTGTCAGATACCCTCTGACTAGAGATCCCATAGGAATTGTATGCTTCTTATGAAGCACATTAATTCCTTAGGTTAAGTCTAGTAATGTCTTCAGGTTTCATTATTGCCTGTTGTAAATTTGGTAGCCTTTGGAATGCAAGAGCTTCACATACAAAAAGAATACGTTCTGCTTTTTATTCTTACTCAAGGCACAGACGACAAGTGGAATCTTCCATTATTTTTATCTTTTTGAGATGATGTCTTTGCAGGCAATGGCCTGTAAGGAGACCCGTTATCGTTCTGAACTCATTGTTTGTCAAGTTTAGATGGAATTTTGCTTTTTCCTTTGACACTTTAATAAAGAGTTTGGATTGTTTCATACCAGGTTTGGAATTGCAGTATACTTACTTCTTCTTTATTTCCCAGGGATCGATTTATCTCCTGATTAAGCTAATGGATATGCTAAAATACGGCTCAGGGTCAAATAGCATAGTTTCTGAGCCCTTCCGTTGTAGGTCATCAGCTATCTCATTACCTTCGATTCCTTCATGTTCCGGAGTCCACATTAGGATGAATACAAGAAGAAAATTGTCCAGGGGTAAGTGGATCTTGAACCTGAGCATTTTAGGTTTTAATTAGGGGAAAAAAAACTTTTAAAAAGTTCATTATATAATTCAAATTTCTAAAACCTAATTAATTTACCAGGAAGGATTCAACTAAAGAAAATTGTATTTCTTACAAGTTCGTGATTTGGTTAATAAATTCTTTTAATGGGAAATGATTTAGTTCAAGATTTCCTTTTAAGTATAAACAACAAGAAAACCTATTAAAAATGATACTTAGAATAAACATTATTAAACTGTTCCTCTGGATCATGCGAGATTCTTTTGTGTTTTCATTTAGCAGAAATGAGTTTCAAAATATAAAATAACTACTTATTTCTATATAAAACAAATATTGTTTTTGTTAAGGAAAAAAAAATATTGTTATATAATATAAAATTATTTCAAAAATTTACAATTTTCTTTTTCTTAAATGGCGCTAGTCCCCCCTCTGGATACGCCAATGGTTACAACTTTTGGAGTTATGAGATTAGACATACAGGCATTGGAATTATGAGAAATCTAAAAATTCTTTTTAAATTATTTAATTATAAAAATGCACTACAATGGTGCTTCTAAGTATTGCTCTAATTAAAAAATAAAATAATAACTGTAGATATTTACATTTTAAAAATAATTAATTTATTTTTAAATCCGACTAAATGTCACTAAAAGAAGAAGGCTTGTTATCTATCAAATGTATGAAATATGTTATATAGGAATAATTGATGTTCTGGTACCACCAGATCACAACTACAATATATTGAAAAGATGCACTATTTTGAAGGTACTGGTACGATCTTCAAATAAGGCCTTTGCCCCTACCAGTGACTTATGGGATTCCTGCAGAGGACAACACGGATATGATCCCACTAGCACAAATTTTAGCTGAGAGTGTGCTCGAGTATTTTAAGTACAACAATAAAGGAAGAACCAGACAAGACATCAATTACAAATGAGAATAATGGAAATTATAAAATACTTTTACATATATCATTAAAGACTGAATGTTATTTATGTTTGATAATTTATACATATTGATTAATATTTATCTAAAATAAAAAACTTCTGTGCATATAGTGCTTTGTGGTACACGATACCTCAAATGTCAATAATAAAAAAACAAAATGAAGCAACTGCAATAGATTTTTTTTTGCATCAATTCTATTAGAATTCTTCATTGGATATAACATCTAATAACTAACAAATTCATGGCTTAATAATAAATAAACGACGTCAAATTTGGAAGAATAAAGAAATCATTAAGAAACTTTGGTAGTAAATAATTACAAAAATGACAATACATTGGCTAATATATGCAGTTTTTTATTGAATTAAGCCATAGATATAATACATAACAATTTCTGTAAACAAAATAATTTTGAGGAAATCAAATTGGAATATAATTATTGAAGCTGTAACTTATTAAGAGCTTATAAGGCCATGTGCCCTTTTTGCAAAGAATGCTTTAATTAATTCAATATGATATCAAGGATATCATATTCTTAATATACTTCCCAATCTTCATACTAGTAGTCATTTCAATTAATAGTGTTCATATATGTATAATGTACTTTATTGTTTTATGTACGAAATACATAATCTTACAATATAATCGTAATTCATGACCTTTCCTTCACTCTTTTCACTTTACGTTAATTTTTCATTTTTTACAATTATATTGATATCTTTTTCTGTTTATACTTCATATATTTTTATCTTGCTTGTCATTTCTGTTTTTTATGTTTTTTTATCATTTTTTACTGATACTGGTACTGCCTCTGTCGTTTTTAATGCTGTTATTTTGTTTTTTATTTTTAGCCCTGATGATGGCCTAAAACTTAGGACGAAACGTTGGGACAAAATAAATAAGTCATCCTTATTAGTGCATTTGTCTTTGACCAACTTCTTTCTTAATTATATATCTACGGTCAACCAAACTTATTCCAATATTGATACTGTACTAATTTTGCTAGAAAGATTTTTAATTTAGAATACCATTTTAGAATGTTATATTTTAGTGTATTTTAGAATTCCATCGTACAGGCGTTTAAAAGTCACTATGTTGAATTTTTTGGCAAAGTTGGTAGAATTTGTTATTTTTCGACCATCGGGTTCACTCTTTTTCTAAATCAAATTTATAATATTGGATATTCATCCGACGTAGAATTTAATGGTCTTTAATTCTTGAATTATAAAAGTTTTCGCTAGGAAGCACCGTTTTGGAGTTATAAATCAAAACCTGAAAATATAAAAAAAAAATTTCCGTTTGATTGGCCGCCATTTTGTATTCCTTCGGCTTCGTGACGGTAGGCGTGTATTATTTAGCTTTTCTTGTTTTCGTGTCCAATTTGCAAAGTCGTTGTCTTAACAACTTCATATTCATGGAAGCTATTTGACTGCGCAAACTTTTTAATAAGTATGAAATTATAATGTGAAAATGTTATTTTGTAAATAAAATGGGAGAGTAAGGGAAAGCCTGACATTTAGTTAAATGAAAGTTTATAAAAATGCATAATGGTGAGAGCATGTTAGAACGTGAGAAATATATGTATAAGAAGCTTGGTTGGGGTGTAGTCAATGAATAAACACATAAATTAAAAAAAACTTATTATATGTGTGTCGACGTTTCGGATTAGGCTTTAAATCATCATCAGGGCGAAGAAAAAAAGAAAATAACAATAGATGTAACAACAGTGGGAATACCAGTAATAGTAAAAAAATAAATAAAAAATTAGAAATTTACAAACAGTAAGATCAGACAGAATGATGGGGGAGGGAGAAAGTATAAAGAGAAATATGCTAATCGTAATGTGAATAATAAGAAATAAAGAAAAATATTTAATGATAATAAAAATAAAGATATTAAAAATATTGTAGAAAGAAAGATAATGAATGATATGAAAGATATAATAAAATATATAAAAACTACTAATTTTACTAACTTTTAGAATCAAGATTTAGGAGTACGAAAAGTATATGAAGATGATTGATAATACAAGTAATGTAAATGATTTCTATGTAAGATATAATAAAATATACAGAAAAATATATGCAAAAAATAACAAAGTAAAATAAAGGTGTTAAATATAAAGTTAAGTAAGCCTAAAGATAGAGTAATTATCATATGTGGGGAAAAAAATAAAACAATAAGAATATAAACAGGATGGAGAGAAAGGAGAAAAAAAAATTAATAACTAGAAAAAAGATCTCAAATATTTTTTACTATTTATAGCGCTGCTACTGTTATTACATCTATCATCTTGTTTTTTTCTTAGCCCTGACGATGATCTAAAACTTAGACCGAAACGTCGGCTCACAATGTAATAAGTTTTTCTTATTTGTATGTTTATTCATTGACCGAACCCCCAACCAAGGTTCTCCTTCATATAAAAGTTTATAGTCGTTTTGACCCTGTTCAATGAGACTGAACAACATAATACAGGCTATCTCTAACTTCATATCTATGGAAGCAATTTGACTACAAAAACTTTTTAATAAGTGTGATATTATTATGCAGAAACGTTATTTTGTAAATAAAAAATGGGAAGGTAAGGGAAAGCCTGACATTTAGTTCAGTAAAAATTTATAGCAGTTTATAAAAATTTATTGTCGTTTTGATCCTGTTCAAGAGACTGAAAAACATACTCGTAATATAGACTATTATTTTAAAGGTTATTATATAAAAAATTAACTCCAAAATTAATTATTAAATCGGGCAAAACCGTGGGGCAACGCTGGCAATAAGCTTAATTATATTATATCATATGTTGAAAATTATATCGTTGTGATGTCATCAACTCAACGTTCGAAATTGGTCAACTTTTATACTCTATCTAATGTACTTCCGCATTAGTCCAAACCCAAAAAATTTTTTTTTTGTAACCTTTAATATGTTTTCTCTGATAAATGAAACCAAATCTTGCTTTCTAGCATTTATAGAAACGGATCAATGAGCGTTGAAAAATAATACCAAAAGCATCTTAATATTTTTCTGTCCTAACACCCAGATGTATGAATATGATTCTTGAAATAATTTTACGACTAAACGACAGTCAAAATTATTCCTTTAGTACTCTTGATGTAAAGCTTTGCAGGATATTGAATAATTTGACAGGTGTTCTTGAGGTAATTTTCAAAAAAGGACCATTAACAACACCTCATAGATGAACAGTAGTGTTAAATTAGCTTTAAACTGTTTAATTGTTTGGTTTAAATTACAACATATGCATTAATGACTTCTCTTTACGATACTTAAAGCCGAGCTGTAACATATATAAGCGGATCTGTAACAATCAAGTAAGTAACAATTCGACAAGATGAAGACTATATTAGTTATCTTACTGTGCGCTTCAATATTGCAGGCTGTACTCTGCACACCTTTTTGGAATGACCAAACAGAAGGTCCTCCAGGTAAACATAAATGGAGTAAAGTAAAGAGGTTACTTCACTTCTTTAATTATTTAGTTTGTTATATGTTACTCTGATATAAATACATTCCCAGGTCAATTTTAACCTTTTCCAAATCAAATGTAAATTTTCCCATTTCAATTGTAACTTTTTTCGAAATCAATGGTAACCCAATCGGACATGAATTAATTCTATTTTATAAATAATTTCGGCATATTCTTTTCTTTTTTTTTCTTATTGTTTTCTAATTTGATCTAGAAAGTTTTCAACAAGATTTTTTAAATAATCTTTAGCTTTTCATCAATGTATTTCAAAGGTTACCTTTAAGAGAATTTCTGGATCAGTTCAGTTGGAACTTAAATGATTAGAATGTTATTTAAAAAAAAAAAAAAATTAATAACCAATAAGTCGAAATGTAAATAATGGATTTATTTATAACAATTTTAATGTTATAGATATTATAACTTCTAAGGATGGGAAGATTGTCCCCAAAAAGTCTCAATTGTTTAATAATTTGATTTATTCAATAAAGTTGTTTTAAATGGAATTAATATTCAATAATGATTATTTTAATTCGTTAATTAGATAATTGATATTCAGTGCTAATTTATACGGAATAAAATTTTTGAAAAAATGTATTTTATTAATTAAAATTTTTTTTTTTGGTAATTTTTAATTAAAACTGCTCTTTGCCGAACTCAATTTCGATAGGTTAATTCGACATTAGCAACTTCGAAAACCAAATGAATGATCACAAAACCTACGAAATCCACACCTCTTTCCCTCCCCTCTCCAAAAAATAATAAATATTTTAAAAAGAATAAATAGCATTTTTTTTTTCAATATTTTTAACTAGCAACTATTGAATTCAACATCAACTATCTGATAAACGAAAATAATGTCGGAGGAATATTCCCAAATAATTTCAGAAGTCATTATTTTAATTAATAATTATTTTTGAATAATAAAATAGACTTTTATATCATACAACCCTGCTTGCATGTCTACTTAAGTTGATGCCTATGAATATTGAACCTTGGTGTAGTAGTCGGGTGCCTTCCACATCCAAATGAAAATTAATAATCTTCTTTACTAATTGATATTCAGTGCTAATTTGTACCGATAAAAAAAATTGAAAAAAATGTATTTATTTATTTATTTATTTTTTTTTTTTGATGGTGTTTGGATTTCATCGATTTGGTGATAGTTTATAATGTTTTCGAGGATTTTGATTCCGTTTTTTTAATTACATTTTTGATCGCGCAATCACATTTCGATTTAATGTTCCTGCTGAAGTTTTCTTCGATATAGGAATAGTGCATTAGTATAGGGATTGATAAATTATTTGCCACTTCTATGAATTTGTTTTATTGAAAACTAATTTCGAATGTTATATATTCATCCTCAGTTCTAAAAACACACAAAAAATTCAAAAATATAGCAGTTCAAAATATTATACATATTAAATTATATAAATCAGTACTATGTTTTAGTATGTTTTAGGTAAACGGTTTAAGGGTCAGAGTTTTCCCAGTAATGTCAGTGAGAAATTACTCACCGACATTACTGGGAAAATCCTGACTTTTAAACAGTTTTCCTAAAACATCCTGCCTATTTCTCGTTCATTGTTAGTACAATGCGAGAAGGAACCAGTACAAACTTTTCTGTTTGATATAATCCATTTGAACCTTGGTGAGTATCAACATGTATTTGATTTCTTGTATTAATTAAATTCATAATTCATAAATGTTTTATAATACTGATTTATATAATTTAATATGTATAATAATGCCAACTACATTTTGAATTGCTTATTTTTAAATTTTTTGTGTGTTTTTAGAACTGAGGATGAATGTATAACATTCGAAACTAGTTTTCAATAAAACAAATTCATAGAAGTGGCAAATAATTTATCAATACCTAATTAGATTGATCTTTCTATACCATCATGCGGATGTCAACTGATAGTGCATTAGGTTTTCGAGAGTTCTGATTAAATTTTTTGAATTAGATTTGTTTTTATCGAGCATGCGCGTTTCGACTTAAAATTACAGTTAACATTTATTTTGGTTGTATATATTGTTTATTAGGTTTTCTTGGACGATAAACGCAAAATAAATTCTCAAATATAAAGGTAGTTCGCTAAATCATCCTTGTTAAATATCAATTAGAAAAACCGAAATCAGATCCTACCAAAACTTAATGAAATGCTCCAATATCGAAGAAAACTTCAAAAGTAACAGCAAAACAAAATGTGCATGCGTGATAAAAAATCATATAATAAATTCGGAAATAAACAACCTAATATACGACAGCAGTATTAAAGAATTTGCAAACTTATAATTAATTAAAAATGCTCTTTGCCGAACTCAATTTCGATAGGTTAATTCGACATTAGCAACTTCGAAAACCAAATGAATGATCACAAAACCTACGAAATCCACACCTCTTTCCCTCCCCTCTCCAAAAAATAATAAATATTTGAAAATGAAAAAATAGCATTTTTTTTTTCAATATTTTTAACTAGCATTGAATATCAACTATCTGATAAACGAAAATATTGTCGGAGGAATATTCCCAAATAATTTCAGAAGTCATTATTTTAATTAATAATTATTTTTCAATAATAAAATAGAATTAATTCACATCTGGTTGGGTTATAATTGAAATAGAAAGGGTTACAATTGACTTGGAAATGCTATATTATCCCTGAATGATTCGTTGTAAATCCTTTTAATTTCAAAAAGTAAAATGATTTCGAAATACAGACAAATTATTATAATAAACATAATTAAATTAATAACAGCAACCACTAGGGAAATAACTTTTATATCATACAACCCTGCTTGCATGTCTACTTAAGTTGATGCCTATGAATATTGAACCTTGGTGTAGTAGTCGGGTGCCTTCCACATCCAAATGAAAATTAATAATCTTCTTTACTCAATACATCAATTTACTTTCAGCATGTCTATACGTGTAGATGCAAAGAGCTTTCTGTATTTTTACATACACATGAAACGATTATTCCCCAAATAATAATATATATATATTTTTTATTATAGGTTTTATTGTATAGAGTAGAACTTTATTATCCTAGCAGAACCTTTCTAATTATAATATATTTTTAAGGTTTCTAGCACTAGTCAATGGGAGAGGGACGACTGAGAGTCGTTAGTATTTGGTGCTTACGTCATCAATATTTGATTTTTAGACATTTCGAATATTTTTTTTCGATATATCGTGAGCGGGGATCGGTAGAGGGAGTGTTTACGTCCCAAAATCAATTGAAACCTAAATTTCAAATTTTGGGCGCTTAAGCCTTTTTCAAAAAACGACGTGGATATGATCATGAACTTCAAATGGAACAATAACAAAACTAAAAAAAAAAAAAAGCTGAAAATACTTAAAATATATTGAAATATTTTTCAGTATTTTGAGCTCTCAATGTTTCAAAACATTTACGGGAATTCACTGAGAGATTTGTGCCGTAAAACTTTCAAAAAATCGTGAGATACCTACTAACGGTCAAGATAAACACATTAATCTTCAGTGGCTTTGCCGTTGTATAAAATCTAGTAATTTTTATTTTTTTTATGTCTTCATGCATTTGGCAAAAATTTCAATGAATTATCTTACATTAATCTATTCAGGGTTATCTAAATGTAAAAGTGGCTAGATCTATATTATACTTATTCATACGATATTCATATGACTTTTCCATCTCAGATATATTGCAATAAAATAATAATGTTTGGTAGCTGATTCGCCAAATTACAACCAACAAGCTGAAGCAGGTGGATCTCAAGTTGGTTTAATCAACTTGCAGTGGAATGGTCCCTCAAATAACGCAGACTCTGATGGCTTTATAATTTCTTAAAGCAAGCACGATTGGAATCAAGATTGAATTGAACCTTTGAATCAAGAAAATGTGTTTATTTGAAAATTATAATCATACATAAACAGAAGCATTTTATTCACCTTTTGAATTGTTTAAGTATACAGTACAAATTTAAAATAATATTAGCAACTAAGTGTTTACAATAGACCGTAAAAAATAAATAAAAAACTAGGAATATTTACGAAATAATAAATTATGGATGAGGAAGATAGATTACACTTGAAGGGAAACGCAATGTCTTCTTCACCAGAGCCACGAGAAATATGCTAATTCCCAGCCCGGATGATATCAACTGGAGGACTTAAGATATTAATCACCTTATCTAGATATGGTGGTAAAGTTTCACGTTAGATGTAAGATGTAAAACTTGATTTCAATTCATTTGAATGACCAAATAAATATCTCCAATAGTCCAATCTTAAATGCATGGACTAATTTCACACATTTGACAAGTAGAGAGGATGCCGAAAGAGTGGTCAGAAGCAACAGTCGTTCCACTCAATAAAAACAAGGGGGATAGGACGGACTGCAAGAACTATAGAGGCATAAGCCTGCTGAACACAGCGTACAAAATTTTCTCTATAGCTCTCTACAACCGCATACTGCCATATGTGGAGCGTAAGCTGGGAGATTACCAAGGAGGTTTTAGGCCTAACAGATCAACCATCGATCAAATCTTCTCCTTGCGACTGATGTGTGAGAAAATGAAAGAATTTCAAAACACTATGTGGCTACTGTTCATTGATTATAAGGCGGCATATGATTCGGTTTTGAGAGAGGAATTGTTCCAGGCAATGAAGGAGATGAATATTCCCTTAAAAATTATCAGACTCGTAATATGCACAATGAACGATACCAGCTGCAAAGTTAGAGTCAATGGCAAGTTAACCAGCGCATTTCAGGTAAACGATGGACTCAGGCAGGGTGACACTCTAGCCCCGCTACTTTTCAACATCATTCTTCAAACTATAGTAGCAAGAGCCTATCTGGATGAGGGAGGTAATATCTTCTACAAAGGGGCCCAATTATTAGCATATGCCGACGATGTGATGATAGCTGGAAGATCTCTTGTTAATGTTTAAAATGCTTTTGGGAAGCTGGAAAGGGAGGCCAGGAGATTTGGCCTAGAAATTAATGAAGAGAAGACAAAGATTATGATCTTGAGGAAAAAGAAACCCATGCGACCCCAGATAAGCTATACAATTGGAAACTACACATTCCAATGTGTTGCTAGTTTTAAGTATCTTGGTGCACAGTTTAATGAAGCATTGGAGGAGGAGGAGGAGATCCAGGCACGCATTATCGCGGCTAATAAAGCTTTTTTCGCAATAGCTCATCTTATGAGAAGTAGATTAGTTAGCCGCTTAACCAAGTTAAGGCTATATAAAACCCTCATTAGATCAGTGGCAGCATATGCAAGTGAGACATGGATATTAAAAAAATCAGCAGCTGAAAAGATCGACATCTTTGAACGCAAAATATTAAGGCGCATTCTGGGACCTGTGAAAGAAAATGGGGTATACCGTCTTAGAAAGAATGGAGAAGTATATTCCCTATATGACGATGTGAAGCTCTCCGACTATGTCAGAATACAACGTCTAAAGTGGTTGGGTCACCTCCATAGAATGGATGATGGCAGAACCGTCAAAGAGCTATATAAGGATTGTCCAGAAGGAGTGAGAGCTCGAGGGAGGCCACGAGGCAGATGGAAGGACAGCGTCTCAGAGGACCTTCGAAATCTTAACATGTCTCTGAGACTTGCTACGGACCAACAAGACTGGGCAAGAGTGATTGAGCAGGCCAAGGACCGCCTTGTGCGTCTGTCGCGCCTATGAAGAAGAAGAAGTCCAATCTTAAATTTATTCCCATCTATAACAGAAAAAACAATTACTCACCGGCATTACTGGAAAAACCATGATCCTTAAACCGTTTACCTAAAAACATGCTACCAACCTTTCGTTCATTGTTAGTTCAATGCGAGAAGAAACCGTCAATGCGAGAAGACCGTCGGGTTCACTCTTTTTCTAAATCAAATTTATAATATTGGATATTCATCCGACGTAGAATTTAATGGTCTTTAATTCTTGAATTATAAAAGTTTTCGCTAGGAAGCACCGTTTTGGAGTTATAAATCAAAACCTGAAAATATCATGAATATGATTCTTGAAATAATTTTACGACTAAACGACAGTCAAAATTATTCCTTTGGTACCCTTGATGTAAAGCTTTGCAGGATATTCAATAATTTGACAGGTGTTCTTGAGGTAATTTTCAAAAAAGGACCATTAACAACACCTCATAGATGAACAGTAGTGTTAAATTAGCTTTAAACTGTTTAATTGTTCGGTTTAAATTACAACATATGCATTAATGACTTCTCTTTACGATACTTAAAGCCGAGCTGTAACATATATAAGCGGATCTGTAACAATCAAGTAAGTAACAATTCGACAAGATGAAGACTATATTAGTTATCCTACTGTGCGCTTCAATATTGCAGGCTGTACTCTGCACACCTTTTTGGAATGACCAAACAGAAGATCCTCCAGGTAAACATAAATGGAGTAAAGTAAAGAGGTTACTTCACTTCTTTAATTAGTTAGTTTATTATTTGTTACTCTGATATAAATACATTCCCAGGTCAATTTTAACCTTTTCCAATTCAAATGTAAATTTTCCCATTTCAATTGTAACTTTTTTCGAAATCAATGGTAACCCAATCGGACATGAATTAATTCTATTTTATAAATAATTTCGGCATATTCTTTTCTTTTTTTTTTTCTTATTGTTTTCTAATTTGATCTAGAAAGTTTTCAACAAGATTTTTTAAATAATCTTTAGCTTTTCATCAATGTATTTCAAAGGTTACCTTTAAGAGAATTTCTGGATCAGTTCAGTTGGAACTTAAATGATTAGAATGTTATTTAAAAAAAAAAAAATTAATAACCAATAAGTCGAAATGTAAATAATGGATTTATTTATAACAATTTTAATGTTATAGATATTATAACTTCTGAGGATGGGAAGATTGTCCCCAAAAAGTCTCAATTGTTTAATAATTTGATTTATTCAATAAAGTTGTTTTAAATGGAATTAATATTCAATAATGATTATTTTAATTCGTTAATTAGATAATTGATATTCAGTGCTAATTTGTACCGAAAAAAAAAATTGAAAAAAATGTATTTATTTATTTTTAATTTTTTTTTTTTTTTTTTTGAGGGTGTTTGGATTTCATCGATTTGGTGATAGTTTATAATGTTTTCGAGGATTTTGATTCCGTTTTTTTAATTACATTTTTGATCGCGCAATCGCATTTCGATTTAATGTTCCTGCTGAAGTTTACTTCGATATAGGAATAGTGCATTAGTATAGGGATTGATAAATTATTTGCCACTTCTATGAATTTGTTTTATTGAAAACTAATTTCGAATGTTATACATTCATCCTCAGTTCTAAAAACACACAAAAAATTCAAAAATATAGCAGTTCAAAATATTATACATATTAAATTATATAAATCAGTAGTATGTTTTAGGTAAACGGTTTAAGGGTCAGAGTTTTCCCAGTAATGTCTGTGAGAAATTACTCACCGGCATTACTGGGAAAACCCTGACTTTTAAACAGTTTTCCTAAAACATCCTGCCTATTTCTCGTTCATTGTTAGTACAATGCGAGAAGGAACCAGTACAAACTTTTCTGTTTGATATAATCCATTTGAACCTTGGTGAGTATCAACATGTATTTGATTTCTTGTATTAATTAAATTCATAATTCATAAATGTTTTATAATACTGATTTATATAATTTAAATAAATTATATAAATTATTATGTATAATAATGCCAACTATATTTTGAATTGCTTATTTTTAAATTTTTTGTGTGTTTTTAGAACTGAGGATAAATGTATAACATTCGAAACTAATTTTCAATAAAACAAATTCATAGAAGTGGCAAATAATTTATCAATACCTAATTAGATTGATCTTTCTATACCATCATGCGGATGTCAACTGATAGTGCATTAGGTTTTCGAGAGTTCTGATTTAGTTTTTTGAATTAGATTTGTTTTTATCGAGCATGCGCGTTTCGACTTAAAATTACAGTTAACATTTATTTTGGTTGTATATATTGTTTATTAGGTTTTCTTGGACGATAAACGCAAAATAAAATCTCAAATATAAAGGTAGTTCGCTAAATCATCCTTGTTAAATATCAATTAGAAAAACCGAAATCAGATCCTACCAAAACCTAATGAAATGCTCCAATATTGAAGAAAACTTCAAAAGTAACAGCAAAACAAAATGTGCATGCGTGATAAAAAATCATATAATAAATTCGGAAATAAACAACCTAATATACGATAGCAGTATTAAAGAATTTGCAAACTAATAATTAATTAGAAATGCTCTTTGCCGAATTCAATTTCGATAGGTTAATTCGACATTAGCAACTTCGAAAACCAAATGAATGATCACAAAACCTACGAAATCCACACCTCTTTCCCTCCCCTCTCCAAAAAATAATAAATATTTGAAAATGAAAAAATAGCATTTTTTTTTCAATATTTTGAATTAGCATTGAATATCAACTATCTGATAAACGAAAATAATGTCGGAGGAATATTCCCAAATAATTTCAGAAGTCATTATTTTAATTAATAATTATTTTTCAATAATAAAATAGAATTAATTCACATCTGGTTGGGTTATAATTGAAATAGAAAGGGTTACAATTGACTTGGAAATGCTATATTTTCCCTGAATGATTCGTTGTAAATCCTTTTAATTTCAAAAAGTAAAATTATTTCGAAATACAGACAAATCATTATAATAAAAATAATTAATTTAATAAAAACCACCACTAGGGAAATAACTTTTATATCTTACAACTCTGCTTGCATGTCTACTTAAGTTGATGCCCATGAATATTGAACTTTGGTGTAGTAGTCGGGTGCCTTCCATATCCAAATGAAAATTAATAATCTTCTTTACTCAATACATCAATTTACTTTCAGCATGTCTATACGTGTAGATGCAAAGAGCTTTCTGTATTTTTACATACTCATGAAACGATTGTTCCCCAAATAATAATATATATATATATTTTTTATTATAGGTTTTATTGTATAGAGTAGAACTTTATTATCCTAGCAGAACCTTTCTAATTATAATATATTTTTAAGGTTTCTAGCACTAGTCAATGGGAGAGGGACGACTGAGAGTCGTTAGTATTTGGTGCTTACGTCATCAATATTTGATTTTTAGACATTTCGAATATTTTTTTTCGATATATCGTGAGCGGGGATCGGTAGAGGGAGTGTTTACGTCCCAAAATCAATTGAAACCTAAATTTCAAATTTTGGGCGCTTAAGCCTTTTTCAAAAAACGACGTGGATATGATCATGAACTTCAAATGGAACAATAACAAAACTAAAAAAAAAAAAAAGCTGAAAATACTTAAAATATATTGAAATATTTTTCAGTATTTTGAGCTCTCAATGTTTCAAAACATTTACGGGAATTCACTGAGAGATTTGTGCCGTAAAACTTTCAAAAAATCGTGAGATACCTACTAACGGTCAAGATAAACACATTAATCTTCAGTGGCTTTGCCGTTGTATAAAATCTAGTAATTTTTATTTTTTTTATGTCTTCATGCATTTGGCAAAAATTTCAATGAATTATCTTACATTAATCTATTCAGGGTTATCTAAATGTAAAAGTGGCTAGATCTATATTATACTTATTCATACGATATTCATATGACTTTTCCATCTCAGATATATTGCAATAAAATAATAATGTTTGGTAGCTGATTCGCCAAATTACAACCAACAAGCTGAAGCAGGTGGATCTCAAGTTGGTTTAATCAACTTGCAGTGGAATGGTCCCTCAAATAACGCAGACTCTGATGGCTTTATAATTTCTTAAAGCAAGCACGATTGGAATCAAGATTGAATTGAACCTTTGAATCAAGAAAATGTGTTTATTTGAAAATTATAATCATACATAAACAGAAGCATTTTATTCACCTTTTGAATTGTTTAAGTATACAGTACAAATTTAAAATAATATTAGCAACTAAGTGTTTACAATAGACCGTAAAAAATAAATAAAAAACTAGGAATATTTACGAAATAATAAATTATGGATGAGGAAGATAGATTACACTTGAAGGGAAACGCAATGTCTTCTTCACCAGAGCCACGAGAAATATGCTAATTCCCAGCCCGGATGATATCAACTGGAGGACTTAAGATATTAATCACCTTATCTAGATATGGTGGTAAAGTTTCACGTTAGATGTAAGATGTAAAACTTGATTTCAATTCATTTGAATGACCAAATAAATATCTCCAATAGTCCAATCTTAAATGCATGGACTAATTTCACACATTTGACAAGTAGAGAGGATGCCGAAAGAGTGGTCAGAAGCAACAGTCGTTCCACTCAATAAAAACAAGGGGGATAGGACGGACTGCAAGAACTATAGAGGCATAAGCCTGCTGAACACAGCGTACAAAATTTTCTCTATAGCTCTCTACAACCGCATACTGCCATATGTGGAGCGTAAGCTGGGAGATTACCAAGGAGGTTTTAGGCCTAACAGATCAACCATCGATCAAATCTTCTCCTTGCGACTGATGTGTGAGAAAATGAAAGAATTTCAAAACACTATGTGGCTACTGTTCATTGATTATAAGGCGGCATATGATTCGGTTTTGAGAGAGGAATTGTTCCAGGCAATGAAGGAGATGAATATTCCCTTAAAAATTATCAGACTCGTAATATGCACAATGAACGATACCAGCTGCAAAGTTAGAGTCAATGGCAAGTTAACCAGCGCATTTCAGGTAAACGATGGACTCAGGCAGGGTGACACTCTAGCCCCGCTACTTTTCAACATCATTCTTCAAACTATAGTAGCAAGAGCCTATCTGGATGAGGGAGGTAATATCTTCTACAAAGGGGCCCAATTATTAGCATATGCCGACGATGTGATGATAGCTGGAAGATCTCTTGTTAATGTTTAAAATGCTTTTGGGAAGCTGGAAAGGGAGGCCAGGAGATTTGGCCTAGAAATTAATGAAGAGAAGACAAAGATTATGATCTTGAGGAAAAAGAAACCCATGCGACCCCAGATAAGCTATACAATTGGAAACTACACATTCCAATGTGTTGCTAGTTTTAAGTATCTTGGTGCACAGTTTAATGAAGCATTGGAGGAGGAGGAGGAGATCCAGGCACGCATTATCGCGGCTAATAAAGCTTTTTTCGCAATAGCTCATCTTATGAGAAGTAGATTAGTTAGCCGCTTAACCAAGTTAAGGCTATATAAAACCCTCATTAGATCAGTGGCAGCATATGCAAGTGAGACATGGATATTAAAAAAATCAGCAGCTGAAAAGATCGACATCTTTGAACGCAAAATATTAAGGCGCATTCTGGGACCTGTGAAAGAAAATGGGGTATACCGTCTTAGAAAGAATGGAGAAGTATATTCCCTATATGACGATGTGAAGCTCTCCGACTATGTCAGAATACAACGTCTAAAGTGGTTGGGTCACCTCCATAGAATGGATGATGGCAGAACCGTCAAAGAGCTATATAAGGATTGTCCAGAAGGAGTGAGAGCTCGAGGGAGGCCACGAGGCAGATGGAAGGACAGCGTCTCAGAGGACCTTCGAAATCTTAACATGTCTCTGAGACTTGCTACGGACCAACAAGACTGGGCAAGAGTGATTGAGCAGGCCAAGGACCGCCTTGTGCGTCTGTCGCGCCTATGAAGAAGAAGAAGTCCAATCTTAAATTTATTCCCATCTATAACAGAAAAAACAATTACTCACCGGCATTACTGGAAAAACCATGATCCTTAAACCGTTTACCTAAAAACATGCTACCAACCTTTCGTTCATTGTTAGTTCAATGCGAGAAGAAACCGTCAATGCGAGAAGACCGTCGGGTTCACTCTTTTTCTAAATCAAATTTATAATATTGGATATTCATCCGACGTAGAATTTAATGGTCTTTAATTCTTGAATTATAAAAGTTTTCGCTAGGAAGCACCGTTTTGGAGTTATAAATCAAAACCTGAAAATATCATGAATATGATTCTTGAAATAATTTTACGACTAAACGACAGTCAAAATTATTCCTTTGGTACTCTTGATGTAAAGCTTTGCAGGATATTCAATAATTTGACAGGTGTTCTTGAGGTAATTTTCAAAAAAGGACCATTAACAACACCTCATAGATGAACAGTAGTGTTAAATTAGCTTTAAACTGTTTAATTGTTCGGTTTAAATTACAACATATGCATTAATGACTTCTCTTTACGATACTTAAAGCCGAGCTGTAACATATATAAGCGGATCTGTAACAATCAAGTAAGTAACAATTCGACAAGATGAAGACTATATTAGTTATCCTACTGTGCGCTTCAATATTGCAGGCTGTACTCTGCACACCTTTTTGGAATGACCAAACAGAAGGTCCTCCAGGTAAACATAAATGGAGTAAAGTAAAGAGGTTACTTCACTTCTTTAATTATTTAGTTTGTTATATGTTACTCTGATATAAATACATTCCCAGGTCAATTTTAACCTTTTCCAAATCAAATGTAAATTTTCCCATTTCAATTGTAACTTTTTTCGAAATCAATGGTAACCCAATCGGACATGAATTAATTCTATTTTATAAATAATTTCGGCATATTCTTTTCTTTTTTTTTCTTATTGTTTTCTAATTTGATCTAGAAAGTTTTCAACAAGATTTTTTAAATAATCTTTAGCTTTTCATCAATGTATTTCAAAGGTTACCTTTAAGAGAATTTCTGGATCAGTTCAGTTGGAACTTAAATGATTAGAATGTTATTTAAAAAAAAAAAAAAATTAATAACCAATAAGTCGAAATGTAAATAATGGATTTATTTATAACAATTTTAATGTTATAGATATTATAACTTATAAGGATGGGAAGATTGTCCCCAAAAAGTCTCAATTGTTTAATAATTTGATTTATTCAATAAAGTTGTTTTAAATGGAATTAATATTCAATAATGATTATTTTAATTCGTTAATTAGATAATTGATATTCAGTGCTAATTTATACGGAATAAAATTTTTGAAAAAATGTATTTTATTAATTAAAATTTTTTTTTTTGGTAATTTTTAATTAAAACTGCTCTTTGCCGAACTCAATTTCGATAGGTTAATTCGACATTAGCAACTTCGAAAACCAAATGAATGATCACAAAACCTACGAAATCCACACCTCTTTCCCTCCCCTCTCCAAAAAATAATAAATATTTTAAAAAGAATAAATAGCATTTTTTTTTTCAATATTTTTAACTAGCAACTATTGAATTCAACATCAACTATCTGATAAACGAAAATAATGTCGGAGGAATATTCCCAAATAATTTCAGAAGTCATTATTTTAATTAATAATTATTTTTGAATAATAAAATAGACTTTTATATCATACAACCCTGCTTGCATGTCTACTTAAGTTGATGCCTATGAATATTGAACCTTGGTGTAGTAGTCGGGTGCCTTCCACATCCAAATGAAAATTAATAATCTTCTTTACTAATTGATATTCAGTGCTAATTTGTACCGATAAAAAAAATTGAAAAAAATGTATTTATTTATTTTATTTTTTTTTTTTTTTGAGGGTGTTTGGATTTCATCGATTTGGTGATAGTTTATAATGTTTTCGAGGATTTTGATTCCGTTTTTTTAATTACATTTTTGATCGCGCAATCACATTTCGATTTAATGTTCCTGCTGAAGTTTTCTTCGATATAGGAATAGTGCATTAGTATAGGGATTGATAAATTATTTGCCACTTCTATGAATTTGTTTTATTGAAAACTAATTTCGAATGTTATATATTCATCCTCAGTTCTAAAAACACACAAAAAATTCAAAAATATAGCAGTTCAAAATATTATACATATTAAATTATATAAATCAGTACTATGTTTTAGTATGTTTTAGGTAAACGGTTTAAGGGTCAGAGTTTTCCCAGTAATGTCAGTGAGAAATTACTCACCGACATTACTGGGAAAATCCTGACTTTTAAACAGTTTTCCTAAAACATCCTGCCTATTTCTCGTTCATTGTTAGTACAATGCGAGAAGGAACCAGTACAAACTTTTCTGTTTGATATAATCCATTTGAACCTTGGTGAGTATCAACATGTATTTGATTTCTTGTATTAATTAAATTCATAATTCATAAATGTTTTATAATACTGATTTATATAATTTAATATGTATAATAATGCCAACTATATTTTGAATTGCTTATTTTTAAATTTTTTGTGTGTTTTTAGAACTGAGGATAAATGTATAACATTCGAAACTAATTTTCAATAAAACAAATTCATAGAAGTGGCAAATAATTTATCAATACCTAATTAGATTGATCTTTCTATACCATCATGCGGATGTCAACTGATAGTGCATTAGGTTTTCGAGAGTTCTGATTTAGTTTTTTGAATTAGATTTGTTTTTATCGAGCATGCGCGTTTCGACTTAAAATTACAGTTAACATTTATTTTGGTTGTATATATTGTTTATTAGGTTTTCTTGGACGATAAACGCAAAATAAAATCTCAAATATAAAGGTAGTTCGCTAAATCATCCTTGTTAAATATCAATTAGAAAAACCGAAATCAGATCCTACCAAAACCTAATGAAATGCTCCAATATCGAAGAAAACTTCAAAAGTAACAGCAAAACAAAATGTGCATGCGTGATAAAAAATCATATAATAAATTCGGAAATAAACAACCTAATATACGATAGCAGTATTAAAGAATTTGCAAACTAATAATTAATTAGAAATGCTCTTTGCCGAACTCAGTTTCGATAGGTTAATTCGACATTAGCAACTTCGAAAACCAAATGAATGATCACAAAACCTACGAAATCCACACCTCTTTCCCTCCCCTCTCCAAAAAATAATAAATATTTGAAAATGAAAAAATAGCATTTTTTTTTTCAATATTTTTAACTAGCATTGAATATCAACTATCTGATAAACGAAAATATTGTCGGAGGAATATTCCCAAATAATTTCAGAAGTCATTATTTTAATTAATAATTATTTTTCAATAATAAAATAGAATTAATTCACATCTGGTTGGGTTATAATTGAAATAGAAAGGGTTACAATTGACTTGGAAATGCTACATTATCCCTGAATGATTCGTTGTAAATCCTTTTAATTTCAAAAAGTAAAATGATTTCGAAAAAAAGACAAATTATTATAATAAACATAATTAAATTAATAAAAGCAACCACTAGGGAAATAACTTTTATATCATATAACCCTGCTTGCATGTCTACTTAAGTTGATGGCTATGAATATTGAACCGTGGTGTAGTAGTCGGGTGCCTTCCACATCCAAATGAAAATTAATAATCTTCTTTACTCAATACATCAATTTACTTTCAGCATGTCTATACGTGTAGATGCAAAGAGCTTTCTGTATTTTTACATACACATGAAACGATTATTCCCCAAATAATAATATATATATATTTTTTATTATAGGTTTTATTGTATAGAGTAGAACTTTATTATCCTAGCAGAACCTTTCTAATTATAATATATTTTTAAGGTTTCTAGCACTAGTCAATGGGAGAGGGACGACTGAGAGTCGTTAGTATTTGGTCTTACGTCATCAATATTTGATTTTTAGACATTTCGAATATTTTTTTTCGATATATCGTGAGCGGGGATCGGTAGAGGGAGTGTTTACGTCCCAAAATCAATTGAAACCTAAATTTCAAATTTTGGGCGCTTAAGACTTTTTCAAAAAACGACGTGGATATGATCATGAACTTCAAATGGAACAATAACAAAACTAAAAAAAAAAAAAAGCTGAAAATACTTAAAATATATTGAAATATTTTTCAGTATTTTGAGCTCTCAATGTTTCAAAACATTTACGGGAATTCACTGAGAGATTTGTGCCGTAAAACTTTCAAAAAATCGTGAGATACCTACTAACGGTCAAGATAAACACATTAATCTTCAGTGGCTTTGCCGTTGTATAAAAACTAGTAATTTTTATTTTTTTTATGTCTTCATGCTTTTGGCCAAAATTTCAATGAATTATCTTACATTAATCTATTCAGGGTTATCTAAATGTAAAAGTGGCTAGATCTATATTATACTTATTCATACGATATTCATATGACTTTTCCATCTCAGATATATTGCAATAAAATAATAATGTTTGGTAGCTGATTCGCCAAATTACAACCAACAAGCTGAAGCAGGTGGATCTCAAGTTGGTTTAATCAACTTGCAGTGGAATGGTCCCTCAAATAACGCAGACTCTGATGGCTTTATAATTTCTTAAAGCAAGCACGATTGGAATCAAGATTGAATTGAACCTTTGAATCAAGAAAATGTGTTTATTTGAAAATTATAATCATACATAAACAGAAGCATTTTATTCACCTTTTGAATTGTTTAAGTATACAGTACAAATTTAAAATAATATTAGCAACTAAGAGTATACAATAGACCGTAAAAAATAAATAAAAAACTAAGAATATTTACGAAATAATAAATTATGGATGAGGAAGATAGATTACACTTGAAGGGAAACGCAATGTCTTCTTCACCAGAGCCACGAGAAATATGCTAATTCCCAGCCCTGATGATATCAACTGGAGGACTTAAGATATTAATCACCTTATCTAGATATGGTGGTAAAGTTTCACGTTAGATGTAAGATGTAAAACTTGATTTCAATTCATTTGAATGACCAAATAAATATCTCCAATAGTCCAATCTTAAATGCATGGACTAATTTCACACATTTGACAAGTAGAGAGGATGCCGAAAGAGTGGTCAGAAGCAACAGTCGTTCCACTCAATAAAAACAAGGGGGATAGGACGGACTGCAAGAACTATAGAGGCATAAGCCTGCTGAACACAGCGTACAAAATTTTCTCTATAGATCTCTACAACCGCATACTGCCATATGTGGAGCGTAAGCTGGGAGATTACCAAGGAGGTTTTAGGCCTAACAGATCAACCATCGATCAAATCTTCTCCTTGCGACTGATGTGTGAGAAAATGAAAGAATTTCAAAACACTATGTGGCTACTGTTCATTGATTATAAGGTGGCATATGATTCGGTTTTGAGAGAGGAATTGTTCCAGGCAATGAAGGAGATGAATATTCCCTTAAAAATTATCAGACTCGTAATATGCACAATGAACGATACCAGCTGCAAAGTTAGAGTCAATGGCAAGTTAACCAGCGCATTTCAGGTAAACGATGGACTCAGGCAGGGTGACACTCTAGCCCCGCTACTTTTCAACATCATTCTTCAAACTATAGTAGCAAGAGCCTATCTGGATGAGGGAGGTAATATCTTCTACAAAGGGGCCCAATTATTAGCATATGCCGACGATGTGATGATAGCTGGAAGATCTCTTGTTAATGTTTAAAATGCTTTTGGGAAGCTGGAAAGGGAGGCCAGGAGATTTGGCCTAGAAATTAATGAAGAGAAGACAAAGATTATGATCTTGAGGAAAAAGAAACCCATGCGACCCCAGATAAGCTATACAATTGGAAACTACACATTCCAATGTGTTGCTAGTTTTAAGTATCTTGGTGCACAGTTTAATGAAGCATTGGAGGAGGAGGAGGAGATCCAGGCACGCATTATCGCGGCTAATAAAGCTTTTTTCGCAATAGCTCATCTTATGAGAAGTAGATTAGTTAGCCGCTTAACCAAGTTAAGGCTATATAAAACCCTCATTAGATCAGTGGCAGCATATGCAAGTGAGACATGGATATTAAAAAAATCAGCAGCTGAAAAGATCGACATCTTTGAACGCAAAATATTAAGGCGCATTCTGGGACCTGTGAAAGAAAATGGGGTATACCGTCTTAGAAAGAATGGAGAAGTATATTCCCTATATGACGATGTGAAGCTCTCCGACTATGTCAGAATACAACGTCTAAAGTGGTTGGGTCACCTCCATAGAATGGATGATGGCAGAACCGTCAAAGAGCTATATAAGGATTGTCCAGAAGGAGTGAGAGCTCGAGGGAGGCCACGAGGCAGATGGAAGGACAGCGTCTCAGAGGACCTTCGAAATCTTAACATGTCTCTGAGACTTGCTACGGACCAACAAGACTGGGCAAGAGTGATTGAGCAGGACAAGGACCGCCTTGTGCGTCTGTCGCGCCTATGAAGAAGAAGAAGTCCAATCTTAAATTTATTCCCATCTATAACAGAAAAAACAATTACTCACCGGCATTACTGGAAAAACCATGATCCTTAAACCGTTTACCTAAAAACATGCTACCAACCTTTCGTTCATTGTTAGTTCAATGCGAGAAGAAACCGTCAATGCGAGAAGACCGTCGGGTTCACTCTTTTTCTAAATCAAATTTATAATATTGGATATTCATCCGACGTAGAATTTAATGGTCTTTAATTCTTGAATTATAAAAGTTTTCGCTAGGAAGCACCGTTTTGGAGTTATAAATCAAAACCTGAAAATATCATGAATATGATTCTTGAAATAATTTTACGACTAAACGACAGTCAAAATTATTCCTTTGGTACTCTTGATGTAAAGCTTTGCAGGATATTCAATAATTTGACAGGTGTTCTTGAGGTAATTTTCAAAAAAGGACCATTAACAACACCTCATAGATGAACAGTAGTGTTAAATTAGCTTTAAACTGTTTAATTGTTCGGTTTAAATTACAACATATGCATTAATGACTTCTCTTTACGATACTTAAAGCCGAGCTGTAACATATATAAGCGGATCTGTAACAATCAAGTAAGTAACAATTCGACAAGATGAAGACTATATTAGTTATCCTACTGTGCGCTTCAATATTGCAGGCTGTACTCTGCACACCTTTTTGGAATGACCAAACAGAAGGTCCTCCAGGTAAACATAAATGGAGTAAAGTAAAGAAGTTACTTCACTTCTTTAATTAGTTAGTTTATTATTTGTTACTCTGATATAAATACATTCCCAGGTCAATTTTAACCTTTTCCAATTCAAATGTAAATTTTCCCATTTCAATTGTAACTTTTTTCGAAATCAATGGTAACCCAATCGGACATGAATTAATTCTATTTTATAAATAATTTCGGCATATTCTTTTCTTTTTTTTTTTCTTATTGTTTTCTAATGTGATCTAGAAAGTTTTCAACAAGATTTTTTAAATAATCTTTAGCTTTTCATCAATGTATTTCAAAGGTTACCTTTAAGAGAATTTCTGGATCAGTTCAGTTGGAACTTAAATGATTAGAATGTTATTTAAAAAAAAAAAAATTAATAACCAATAAGTCGAAATGTAAATAATGGATTTATTTATAACAATTTTAATGTTATAGATATTATAATGTCTGAGGATGGGAACATTTTCCCCAAAA
Source organism: Rhaphigaster nebulosa (assembly GCA_948150685.1). NCBI lineage: Eukaryota > Metazoa > Arthropoda > Insecta > Hemiptera > Pentatomidae > Rhaphigaster > Rhaphigaster nebulosa. Next base: position 3,585,719 of record OX411306.1, read on the forward strand.
AGGCTCAATTGTTTAATAATTTGATTTATTCAATAAAGTTGTTTTAAATGGAATTAATATACAATAATGATTATTTTAATTCGTTAATTTGATAATTGATGTTCAGTGCTAATTTAAACGGAATAAAATTTTTGAAAAAATGTATTTTATTAATTTAATTTTTTTTTTTTGGATGATTTTTGGATTTCATCGATTTGGTGATAGTTCATTTAATTATCGAAGTTGCTAATATCGAAATTTTGTTTGGCAACGAACATTTTTAATTAATTATTAGTTTGCTAAATTCTTCGGTACAGGTATCGATTAGTAAGTTTTCAAAGACGATAGTTTCGAATTTACAAAAGAATTTTCAATGGACCATGCACATTTAAATTTTTTGTAATTCTTCAAGTTTTCTATGATATACGAATCGTTTTTTATGTTTATGAAAATTTTGATTCTGTTTTTTTAATTACATTTTTGATCGCGCAATCGCATATCGATTTAATGTTCCTGCTGAAGTTTTCTTCGATATAAAAACAGTTCATTAGGTTTTCGAGCGTTCTGATTTGTTTTTGTTTTTTTATCGAGCATGCGTGTTTCGAATTAAAATTACAGTTAATATTTATTTTGGTCGTATATATTGTTTATTAGGTTTTCTTGGACGATATACGCAAAATAAAATCTCAAATATAAAGGTAATTCGGTTAATCATCATTTTTAAATATCAACTTGTAGTGGAAGGCACCCGACTATCGGCTTCAACTTCAATAGCAACCCACAAATGCGCTTAAGTAGATATGCAAGTACATTCCGTCCCTTAAGAGGAATGGGATTGTAAGATATCAAGGTTATTCCCGCGGTCTAAGTTTTTATTTAACTAAATTTTATTTTTACATTTTTATGGTTTAAAGCATTTCCTATTTATAAATGTTTACCATACCGACGTCGTTTTTTTTTAAAAAGGCGTAAGCGCCATTTAGCAAACTTTACAGGAAACACATGAAACGGTTATTCCCCAAATAATAATATATATATATTTTTTATTATAGGTTTTATTGTATAGAGTAGAACTTTATTATCCTAGCAGAACCTTTCTAATTATAATATATTTTTAAGGTTTCTAGCACTAGTCAATGGGAGAGGGACGACTGAGAGTCGTTAGTATTTGGTGCTTACGTCATCAATATTTGATTTTTAGACATTTCGAATATTTTTTTTCGATATATCGTGAGCGGGGATCGGTAGAGGTGGTGTTTTACGTCCCAAAATCAAGTGAAACCTAAATTTCAAATTTTGGGCGCTTAAGCCTTTTTCAAAAAACGACATTGATATGATCATGAACTTCAAATGGAACAATAACAAAACTAAAAAAAAAAAAAAGCTGAAAATACTTAAAATATATTGAAATATTTTTCAGTATTTTGAGCTCTCAATGTTTCAAAACATTTACGGGAATTCACTGAGAGATTTGTGCCGTAAAACTTTCAAAAAATCGTGAGATACCTACTAACGGTCAAGATAAACACATTAATCTTCAGTGGCTTTGCCGTTGTATAAAAACTAGTAATTTTTATTTTTTTTATGTCTTCATGCTTTTGGCCAAAATTTCAATGAATTATCTTACATTAATCTATTCAGGGTTATCTAACTGTAAAAGTGGCTAGATCTATATTATACTTATTCATACGATATTCATATGACTTTTCCATCTCAGATATATTGCAATAAAACAATAATGTTTGGTAGCTGATTCGCCAAATTACAACCAACAAGCTGAAGCAGGTGGATCTCAATTTGGTATAATCAACTTGCAGTCGAATGGTGCCTCAAATAACGCAGACTCTGATGGCTTTATATTTTCTTAGAGCAAGCACGATTGGAATCAAGATTGAATTGAACCTTTGAATCAAGAAAATGTGTTTATTTGAAAATTATAACCATACAGAAACAGAAGCATTTTATTCACCTTTTGAATTGTTTAAGTATACAATAAATTTAAAATGATATTACCAACTTAGAGTATACAATAGGCCGTAAAAAATAAATTAAAACTAGAATTATTTTCGAAATAATAAATTATGGATGAGGAAGATAGATTACACTTGAAGGGAAACACAATGTCTTCTTCTCCAGAGCCACGAGAAATATGCTAATTCCCAGCCCTGGTGATATCAACTGGAGGACTTAAGATATTAATCACCTTATCCAGATATAGTGGTAAAGTTTCACGTTAGATGTAAAACTTGATTTCAATTAAAGTTTTAAATTAAGAAAAATGTATTTACTTAAAAATTATAATTACACATAAACAGAGGTATCTGATTCTGCTTATAAATAGTACAAGTTTAAAATGATGCCGTTTAATGAGTGTGAAATTTATCGATTACTCCAGGTGAATTCATATTATGGGAGAAATAGATTTTTCATTGTACGGCTTATATTTTTCAAATATTCTAGAAGTAGTTTTAATGTAATTGGCAATTATACTTCCAAATTGGTTACTTTATTTTCCAAATTTAATACATTACTTAACGTTTAGAGAAAAAAAAAAAAAAAAATTTGATTTTTAGTCAAATAAAATTTAAAAAGTATAAAAACAATTAAATGAACTAGCCTCATACTCATTTTGGAATCTAAAGTGATGGCAGATTTTGATTCAGCACTCATAAAAAACTCTTCTTGGTAAAAAAAAATGTATTTCAGTTCCGAGGGAGCTCCGAATTTTTAAAATCCACGAAATTGTGCTTCGATTTGGAGCTCTATATCTCTTCAGTGGATCCGATATCGACGTTTTTGGACTCGTAAGAAAGAAGATATATATATATATATATAAAGCTATTGCATTATTAAAAGTCTGTGTAAAAAAATGTTATAACAAATTAAAAATAAAATTGACGTTTTTTTGCGGATATCGTTGGTTCTAAAATTCGTAGGAACACCACGGTTAAAGCGAATCGCAAGTTATCAGACGACTATTATATTTAACTATTTTTATAACCATAATTTTAAACACTAGCTTTAACATCAGTAAACTGTCTTTCTCAGTGCTCTCCAATATATTAGACCACACATATTGTACATCGGGGAGTCCCATCATGTGGCATAATAATAATATATAAAACATCAGAATGTTAGTAAAATACTATACCTGTATCAGAAAATAAAAACTAATGACTATAACTTATAAAGAAAGGATTCATGGATGTAAAGATTAACCATTATTGTAATCAATCTTTAAGGAATTCTATTTCACAAAAGTTATAATTTATATCCAATGTAAACTTAGTTATAGACAGAAATGTAAACTACATACCCATAAAATCTTTCCACATATTGATGACAAATAAGCATGGACCCTATTAATAGATGTGAAAATTTTTAGGGATTTAATATATTATTAATAGCTCCGGTGGACCTTGCTGTTTAAGGGAAGGGAGGAGTTATCAGACGACTATTATATTTAAAAATTTTTATAACGATAATTTTAAACACTAGCTTTAATATCAGTATACTGCCTTTTTCAGGGCTCTCCAATTCAACTTAGACCACACATATTGTACATCCGGGAGTCCCATCATGTGGCAACACCTTGTCAATGTCAGGTCGGCTGACCATTGACCAAAGATCTGCTATCTTTCTACCGGAAACCCTTTCAAGCTCCCTCTTATATTCAACAGTTTACTGCTACCATATTCTTGGTCAGATATCAATTGTATACTTTAACTGAACCCTCAGGACAGCCGTCACAAGAAGTTCACACAAGCTTCCAAGAATTGTTCCTGTATAGTCCACCCAAATTCATCCCTCCTTTACTCCTAGTAACTTCATCCCCTCTCCATTCTCTTCCCTATAAAGCCTTCTCTAAATTTAATACAGAGTATTCCATATCAGAGTAAGCCATGATGTAAGATAGCTAAGATATGGTAACTTAGTTTGTAAGAAGTATTTTAAATGTCATTGTAACATTTTGTTCGACAATAAAAGTATATCTTAAAGTCTTCATTGTTGTGTGTTCGTTAATTCGTATAGTTTAAGTGTCTTTGCCGACGACCCACATTTACATTATTCATTGATTAAACAAATGATCATTGTTAAGATTGTTATATTCCCTAGAAAATAAAAAGCATCGAAATCTGAACTTTTTATGCAAAGAAATAGCTCATTGAACTTTGTAGGTGCGTTCTTATCTTCCTACTGCTGCTAGGTAAGGCGAAATTTTCGATGTGTAGTTTTCAACGCTCTTCAAAGACTCCTGTGTCAAAAAAATGCATTTTTTGGCCATTGGTGTGCCTGTGCCACGATTGAACAGGTCAACAGGTTTCATTTTGAACATTAATAAATTCGATTTTATAATTTCAAATTACAATAGCATAGCAAAATAATGTTTTCTGCTCATTTTAATTGTATAAATAAATCACAAAACTGATATAATATTATGTTTTTTGTCGAACTATTCATTAGGCACCTCGTGATGTAATGTTTCAAAAGATATTTAAGAATGAGACGGGTGTCGTTGTAATTGCTGTTAGTAGCGATTTTGAAAAAAAGAATCATTAACAACTCCTCGTAAATGCACAGAAGTGTTAAATTGCCTTTAAACTGTTTAAATTGTTCAGTTTAAATTACCACATATGCATTAATGACTTCTCTTTACGATCCTTAAAGCCGAGCTGTAACATGTATAAGCGGATCTGTAACAATCAAGCAAGTAAGAAGTCGACAAGATGAAGACTGTATTAGTTATCTTACTGTGCGCTTCAATATTGCAAGCTGTACTCTGCACACAGGAGGGAGATGGCCATGATGATTCTCAAAGTAAGCATAAATGGAGTAAAGAGGTTACTTCACTTCTTTAATTATTTAGTTTGTTATATGTTACTCTGATATAAATACATTCCCAGGTCAATTCTAACCTTTTCCAGTTCAAATATAAATTTTTCCATTTCAATTGTAACTTTTTTCGAAATCAATGGTAACGCAATCGGACATGAATTAATTCTATTTTATAAATAATTTCGGCATATTCTTTTCTTTTGTTTTCTAATTTGATCTAGGAAGTTTTCAACAAGGTTTTTGAAATAATCTTTAGCCTTTCATCAATGTATTTCAAAGGTTACTTTTAAGAGAGTTTCTGAATCAGTTCAGTTAGAACTTAGATGATTAGAATGTTATTTTAAAAATATCTGATGTGGACAGCACATGACTTCCTTGTACGCCTATTAAATTATACATCCGTGGCTCAAAAAGTGATACTGAATTTGGTTACTAGTTTCCGAAGATTGACACTCGGCGTACCGACATCCATCTATTGACTGACACACACCCACAAAAAAAACACACTCTTGTTACTGGAGGTCTCATTCCGTTATTATATGTCGTTTTCCTTCAGTAGGTAAATATTTATAAGATATTTCTCCATCTTCCGTGACAACAATAAAACTGTCAATATCACTGGATAAAGCATTGGAAATTGACAGTTTGGACATTTTAAGCGGAAAAACCCACTTAACTAATATCTTATTCTCATGCTGCAGACTTGTTGATCTCACAAATGGGGAGGAAAACCAGTATTTTACACTAAATTTTTTAAAACACTTAAAACAAGTAATAAAAATTTTTTAATGGATTGGAAACCAAATTGCGTTTGTAACCTTTATTACCGAACCATATGATTTCTCTTTTAATTTAAATATAATTTTTGATATAAGCTTATTATGACCTTCAAGTATAGTACCCTTTCCGGCTCACGAGTTTTAACCAAAATCTAGTAAATCCATTTACACCGATATAGAAGTCCTATTTACCAAATTTGAGATGTTTTACATTATATTTTAATATAATTTTTGATGAAAGTGTAATATGACCTTCAAGTAAAGTACCGCTTCCGGTTTTCCAATTAAGACCAAAATCTAGTATGTTATTAAAATCAATAGGTAAATCATAAATACTAAATTTGAGAATTTTTTGTATAGTATTTTAATATAATTTTTATTGGAAATCAATTTTGACCTTCAAGTAAAGTACCAATTCCGGTAATCAAGTAGTGACCAAAAGGGGAGGTTCACAACTTGATTTTTTAAAAATCCTAAATACAAAATTACAACTTTCTACAGCTAACCGTTTTTGAATTATGCGAGATACGAACGTACGTACGTACAGACGCCACGACGAAACTAGTCAAAATGGATTCAGGGATGGTCAAAATGGATATTTCCGTCGAACTATGAAATATTTCCTTTACTTCTTACAAGGAAGTAAAACTTAATAACCAATAAGTCGAAATGTAAATAATGGATTTATTTATAACAATTTTAATGTTATAGATATTATAATGTCTGAGGATGGGAACATTTTCCCCAAAAAGGCTCAATTGTTTAATAATTTGATTTATTCAATAAAGTTGTTTTAAATGGAATTAATATACAATAATGATTATTTTAATTCGTTAATTTGATAATTGATGTTCAGTGCTAATTTAAACGGAATAAAATTTTTGAAAAAATGTATTTTATTAATTTAATTTTTTTTTTTTGGATGATTTTTGGATTTCATCGATTTGGTGATAGTTCATTTAATTATCGAAGTTGCTAATATCGAAATTTTGTTTGGCAACGAACATTTTTAATTAATTATTAGTTTGCTAAATTCTTCGGTACAGGTATCGATTAGTAAGTTTTCAAAGACGATAGTTTCGAATTTACAAAAGAATTTTCAATGGACCATGCACATTTAAATTTTTTGTAATTCTTCAAGTTTTCTATGATATACGAATCGTTTTTTATGTTTATGAAAATTTTGATTCTGTTTTTTTAATTACATTTTTGATCGCGCAATCGCATATCGATTTAATGTTCCTGCTGAAGTTTTCTTCGATATAAAAACAGTTCATTAGGTTTTCGAGCGTTCTGATTTGTTTTTGTTTTTTTATCGAGCATGCGTGTTTCGAATTAAAATTACAGTTAATATTTATTTTGGTCGTATATATTGTTTATTAGGTTTTCTTGGACGATATACGCAAAATAAAATCTCAAATATAAAGGTAATTCGGTTAATCATCATTTTTAAATATCAACTTGTAGTGGAAGGCACCCGACTATCGGCTTCAACTTCAATAGCAACCCACAAATGCGCTTAAGTAGATATGCAAGTACATTCCGTCCCTTAAGAGGAATGGGATTGTAAGATATCAAGGTTATTCCCGCGGTCTAAGTTTTTATTTAACTAAATTTTATTTTTACATTTTTATGGTTTAAAGCATTTCCTATTTATAAATGTTTACCATACCGACGTCGTTTTTTTTTAAAAAGGCGTAAGCGCCATTTAGCAAACTTTACAGGAAACACATGAAACGGTTATTCCCCAAATAATAATATATATATATTTTTTATTATAGGTTTTATTGTATAGAGTAGAACTTTATTATCCTAGCAGAACCTTTCTAATTATAATATATTTTTAAGGTTTCTAGCACTAGTCAATGGGAGAGGGACGACTGAGAGTCGTTAGTATTTGGTGCTTACGTCATCAATATTTGATTTTTAGACATTTCGAATATTTTTTTTCGATATATCGTGAGCGGGGATCGGTAGAGGTGGTGTTTTACGTCCCAAAATCAAGTGAAACCTAAATTTCAAATTTTGGGCGCTTAAGCCTTTTTCAAAAAACGACATTGATATGATCATGAACTTCAAATGGAACAATAACAAAACTAAAAAAAAAAAAAAGCTGAAAATACTTAAAATATATTGAAATATTTTTCAGTATTTTGAGCTCTCAATGTTTCAAAACATTTACGGGAATTCACTGAGAGATTTGTGCCGTAAAACTTTCAAAAAATCGTGAGATAGCTACTAACGGTCAAGATAAACACATTAATCTTCAGTGGCTTTGCCGTTGTATAAAAACTAGTAATTTTTATTTTTTTTATGTCTTCATGCTTTTGGCCAAAATTTCAATGAATTATCTTACATTAATCTATTCAGGGTTATCTAACTGTAAAAGTGGCTAGATCTATATTATACTTATTCATACGATATTCATATGACTTTTCCATCTCAGATATATTGCAATAAAACAATAATGTTTGGTAGCTGATTCGCCAAATTACAACCAACAAGCTGAAGCAGGTGGATCTCAAGTTGGTATAATCAACTTGCAGTCGAATGGTGCCTCAAATAACGCAGACTCTGATGGCTTTATATTTTCTTAGAGCAAGCACGATTGGAATCAAGATTGAATTGAGCATTTAAATCAAGAAAATGTGTTTATTTGAAAATTATAACCATACATAAACAGAAGCATTTTATTCACCTTTTGAATTGTTTAAGTATACAATAAATTTAAAATGATATTACCAACTAAGAGTATACAATAGGCCGTAAAAAATAAATTAAAACTAGAATTATTTTCGAAATAATAAATTATGGATGAGGAAGATAGATTACACTTGAAGGGAAACACAATGTCTTCTTCTCCAGAGCCACGAGAAATATGCTAATTCCCAGCCCTGGTGATATCAACTGGAGGACTTAAGATATTAATCACCTTATCCAGATATAGTGGTAAAGTTTCACGTTAGATGTAAAACTTGATTTCAATTAAAGTTTTAAATTAAGAAAAATGTATTTACTTAAAAATTATAATTGCACATAAACAGAGGTATCTGATTCAGCTTATAAATAGTACAAGTTTAAAATGATGCCGTTTAATGAGTGTGAAATTTATCGATTACTCCAGGTGAATTCATATTATGGGAGAAATAGATTTTTCATTGTACGGCTTATATTTTTCAAATATTCTAGAAGTAGTTTTAATGTAATTGGCAATTATACTTCCAAATTGGTTACTTTATTTTCCAAATTTAATACATTACTTAACGTTTAGAGAAAAAATAAAAAAAAATTTGATTTTTAGTCAAATAAAATTTAAAAAGTATAAAAACAATTAAATGAACCAGCCTCATACTCATTTTGGAATCTAAAATGATGGCAGATTTTGATTCAGCACTCATAAAAAACTCTTCTTGGTAAAAAAAAATGTATTTCAGTTCCGAGGGTGCTCCGAATTTTTAAAATCCACGAAATTGCGCTTCGATTTGGAGCTCTATATCTCTTCAGTTGATCCGATATCGACGTTTTTGGACTCGTAAGAAAGAAGATATATATATAAAGCTATTGCATTATTAAAAGTCTGTGTAAAAAAATGTTATAACAAATTAAAAATAAAATTGACGTTTTTTTTGCGGATATCGTTGGTTCTAAAATTCGTAGGAACACGGTTAAAGCGAATCGCAAGTTATCAGACGACTATTATATTTAACTATTTTTATAACGATAATTTTAAACACTAGCTTTAACATCAGTAAACTGCCTTTCTCAGTGCTCTCCAATATATTAGACCACACATATTGTACATCGGGGAGTCCCACCATGTGGCATAATAATGATATATAAAACATCAGTATGTTAGTAAAATACTATACCTGTATCAGAAAATAAAAACTAATGACTATAACTTATAAAGAAAGAAACATGGATGTAAAGATTAACCATTATTGTAATCAATCTTTAAGGAATTCTATTTCACAAAAGTTATAATTTATATCCAATGTAAGCTTAGTTATAGACAGAAATGTAAACTACATACCCATAAAATCTTTCCACATATTGATGACAAATAAGCATGGACCCTATTAATAGATGTGAACATTTCTAGGGATTTAATATATTATTAATAGCTCCGGTGGACCTTGCTGTTTAAGGGAAAGGAGGAGTTATCAGACGACTATTATATTTAACAATTTTTATAACGATAATTTTAAACACTAGCTTTAATATCAGTAAACTGCCTTTTTCAGAGCTCTCCAATTCAACTTAGACCACACATATTGTACATCCGGGAGTCCCACCATGTGGCAACACCTTGTCAATGTCAGGTCGGCTGACCATTGACCAAAGATCTGCTATCTTTCTACCGGAAACCCTTTCAAGCTCCCTCTTATATTCAACAGTTTACTGCTACCATATTCTTGGTCAGATATCAATTGTATACTTTAACTGAACCCTCAGGACAGCCGTCACAAGAAGTTCACACAAGCTTCCAAGAATTGTTCCTGTATAGACCACACAAATTTATCCCTCCTTTACTCCTAGTAACTCCATCCCCTCTCCATTCTCATCCCTATAAAGCCTTCTCTAAATTTAATACAGAGTATTCCATATCAGAGTAAGCCATGATGTAAGATAGCTAAGATATGGTAACTTAGTTTGTAAGAAGTATTTTAAATGTCATTGTAACATTTTGTTCGACAGTAAAAGTATATCTTAAAGTCTTCACTGTTGTGTGTTCGTTAATTCGTATAGTTTAAGTGTCTTTACCGACGACCCACATTTACATTATTCATTGATTAAACAAATGATCATTGTTAAGATAGTTATATTCCCTAGAAAATAAAAAGCATCGAAATCTGAACTTTTTATGCAAAGAAATAGCTCATTGAACTTTGTAGGTGCGTTCTTATCTTCCTACTGCTGCTAGGTAAGGCGAAATTTTCGATGTGTAGTTTTCAACGCTTTTCAAAGACTCCTGTGTAAAAAAAAATGCATTTTTTGGCCATTGGTGTGCCTGTGCCACGATTGAACAGGTCAACAGGTTTCGTTTTGAACATTAATAAATTCGATTTTATAATTTCAAATTACAATAGCCTAGCAAAATAATGTTTTCTGCTCGTTTTAATTGTATAAATAAATCACAAAACTGATATAATATTATGTTTTTTGTCGAACTATTCATTAGGCACCTCGTGATGTAATGTTTCAAAAGATATTTAAGAATGAGACGGGTGTCGTTGTAATTGCTGTTAGTAGCGATTTTGAAAAAAAGAATCATTAACAACTCCTCGTAAATGCACAGAAGTGTTAAATTGCCTTTAAACTGTTTAAATTGTTCAGTTTAAATTACCACATATGCATTAATGACTTCTCTTTACGATCCTTAAAGCCGAGCTGTAACATGTATAAGCGGATCTGTAACAATCAAGTAAGTAACAAGTCGACAAGATGAAGACTGTGTTAGTTATCTTACTGTGCGCTTCAATATTGCAAGCTGTACTCTGCACACAGGAGGGAGATGGCCATGATGATTCTCAAAGTAAGCATAAATGGAGTAAAGAGGTTACTTCACTTCTTTAATTATTTAGTTTGTTATATGTTACTCTGATATAAATACATTCCCAGGTCAATTCTAACCTTTTCCAGTTCAAATATAAATTTTTCCATTTCAATTGTAACTTTTTTCCAACTCAATGGTAACCCAATCGGACATGAATTAATTCTATTTTATAAATAATTTCGGCATATTCTTTTCTTTTCTTTTCTAATTTGATCTAGAAAGTTTTCAACAAGGTTTTTGAAATAATCTTTAGCCTTTCATCAATGTATTTCAAAGGTTACTTTAAAGAGAGTTTCTGAATCAGTTCAGTTAGAACTTAGATGATTAGAATGTTATTTTAAAAATATCTGATGTGGACAACACATGACTTCCTTGTACGCCTATTAAATTACACATCCGTGGCTCAAACAGTGATACTGAATTTGGTTACTAGTTTCCGAAGATTGACACTCGGCGTACCGACATCCATCTATTGACTGACACACACCCACAAAAAAAACACACTCTTGTTACTGGAGGTCTCATTCCGTTATGATATGTCGTTTTCCTTCAGTAGGTAAATATTTTCCAAGATATTTATCCATCTTCCGTGACAACAATAAAACTGTCAATATCACTGGATAAAGCATTGAAAATTGACAGTTTGGTCATTTTAAGCGGAAAAACCCACTTAACTAATATCTTATTCTCATGCTGCAGACTTGTTGATCTCACAAATGGGGAGGAAAACCAGTATTTTACACTAAATTTTAACACTTAAAACAAGTAATAAAAATTTGTAATTGGATTGGAAACCAAATTGAGTTTGTAACCTTTATTACCGAAACATATGATTTCTCTTTTAATTTAAATATAATTTTTGATATAAGCTTATTATGACCTTCAAGTAAAGTACCCTTTTCGGCTCACGAGTTTTAACCAAAATCTAGTAAATCCATTTACACCGATATAGAAGTCCTATTTACCAAATTTGAGATGTTTTACATTATATTTTAATATAATTTTTGATGAAAGTCTAATATGACCTTGAAGTAAAGTACCGCTTCTGGTTTTTCAATTAAGACCAAAATCTAGTATGTTATTAAAATCAATAGGTAAATCATAAATACTAAATTTGAGAATTTTTTGTATAGTATTTTAATATAATTTTTGTTGGAAATCAATTTTGGCCTTCAAGTAAAGTACCAATTCCGGTAATCAAGTAGAGACCAAAAAGGGAGGTTCACAACTTGATTTTTTAAAAATCCTAAATACAAAATTACAATTTTCTACAGCTAACCGTTTTTGAATTATGCGAGATACGAACGTACGTACGTACAGACGCCACGACGAAACTAGTCAAAATGGATTCAGGGATGGTCAAAATGGATATTTCCGTCGAACTATGAAATATTTCCTTTACTTCTTACAAGGAAGTAAAACTTAATAACCAATAAGTCGAAATGTAAATAATGGATTTATTTATAACAATTTTAATGTTATAGATATTATAATGTCTGAGGATGGGAACATTTTCCCCAAAAAGGCTCAATTGTTTAATAATTTGATTTATTCAATAAAGTTGTTTTAAATGGAATTAATATTCAATAATGATTATTTTAAATCGTTAATTTGATAATTGATATTCAGTGCTAATTTATACGGAATAAAATTTTTGAAAAAATGTATTTTATTAATTAAAATTTTTTTTTGGAGGATTTTTAGATTTAATCGATTTGGTGATAGTTCATTTAATTATCGAAGTTGCTAATATCGAAATTTTGTTTGGCAACGAACATTTTTAATTAATTATTTGTTTGCTAAATTCTTCGGTACAGGTATCGATTAGTAGGTTTTCAAAGACGATAGTTTCGAATTTACAAAAGAATTTTCAATGGACCATGCACATTTTAATTTTTTGTAATTCTTCAAGTTTTCTATGATATACAAATCGTTTTTTATGTTTATGAAAATTTTGATTCTGTTTTTTTAATTTCATTTTTGATCGCGCAATCGCATATCGATTTAATGTTCCTGCTGAAGTTTTCTTCGATATAGAAACAGTTCATTATGTTTTCGAGCGTTCTGATTTTTTTTTTTTTTTTATCGAGCATGCGTGTTTCGAATTAAAATTACAGTTAACATTAATTCTGGTCGTATATATTGTTTATTAGGTTTTCTTGGACGATATACGCAAAATAAAATCTCAAATATAAAGATAATTCGGTAAATCATCATTATTAAATATCAATTAGAAAAACCGAAATCTTATCCTACCAAAACCTAATGAAATGCTCCAATATCGAAGAAAACTTCAAAAGTAACAGCAAAACAAAATGTGCATGCGTGATAAAAAATCATATAATAAATTCGGAAATAAACAACCTAATATACGATAGCAGTATTAAAGAATTTGCAAACTAATAATTAATTAGAAATGCTCTTTGCCGAACTCAATTTCGATAGGTTAATTCGACATTAGCAACTTCGAAAACCAAATGAATGATCACAAAGCCTACGAAATCCACTCCTCTTTCTCTCCCCTCTCCAAAATATAATAAATATTTGAAAATGAAAAAATAGCATTTTTTTTTTTCAATATTTTTAACTAGCATTGAATATCAACTATCTGATAAACGAAAATATTGTCGGAGGAATATTCCCAAAATATTTCAGAAGTCATTATTTTAATTAATAATTATTTTTGAATAATAAAATAGAATTAATTCACATCTGGTTGGGTTATAATTGAAATGGAAAGGGTTACAATTGACTTGGAAATGCTACATTATCCCTGAATGATTCGTTGTAAATCCTTTTAATTTCAAAAACTAAAATGATTTCGAAATACAGACAAATCATTATAATAAAAATAATTAATTTAATAAAAACCACCACTAGGGAAATAACTTTTATATCATACAACCCTGCTTGCATGTCTACTTAAGTTGATGCCTATGAATATTGAACTTTGGTGTAGTAGTCGGGTGCCTTCCACATCCAAATGAAAATTAATAATCTTCTTTACTCAATACATCAATTTACTTTCAGCATGTCTCTACGTGTAGATGCAAAGAGCTTTCTGTATTTTTACATGCACAGAAGTACATGAAAGGGGTCGTAACTTGTAGTGGAAGGCACCCGACTATCGCCTTCAACTTCAATAGCAACCCACAAATGCGCTTAAGTAGATATGCAAGTACATTCCGTCCCTTAAGAGGAATGGGATTGTAAGATATCAAGGTTATTCCCGCGGTCTAAGTTTTTATTTAACTAAATTTTGTTTTTACATTTTTATGGTTTAAAGCATTTCCTATTTATAAATGTTTACCATACCGACGACGTTTTTTTGAAAAAGGCGTAAGCGGCATTTAGCAAACTTTACAGGAAACACATGAAACGGTTATTCCCCAAATAATAATATATATATATATATTTTTTATTATAGGTTTTATTGTATAGAGTAGAACTTTATTATCCTAGCAGAACCTTTCTAATTATAATATATTTTTAAGGTTTCTAGCTCTAGTCAATGGGAGAGGGACGACTGAGAGTCGTTAGTATTTGGTGCTTACGTCATCAATATTTGATTTTTAGACATTTCGAATATTTTTTTTCGATATATCGTGAGCGGGGATCGGTAGAGGGAGTGTTTACGTCCCAAAATCAATTGAAACCTAAATTTCAAATTTTGGGCGCTTAAGCCTTTTTCAAAAAACGACGTGGATATGATCATGAACTTCAATTGAAACAATAACAAACATAAAAAAAAAAAAAAAGCTGAAAATACTTAAAATATATTAAAATATTTTTCAGTATTTTGAGCTCTCAATGTTTCAAAACATTTACGGGAATTCACTGAGAGATTTGAGCCGTAAAACTTTCAAAAAATCGTGAGATACCTACTAACGGTCAAGATAAACACATTAATCTTCAGTGGCTTTGCCGTTGTATAAAAAATAGTAATTTTTATTTTTTTTATGTCTTCATGCTTTTGGCCAAAATTTCAATGAATTATCTTACATTAATCTATTCAGGGTTATCTAAATGTAAAAGTGGCTAGATCTATATTATACTTATTCATACGATATTCATATGACTTTTCCATCTCAGATATATTGCAATAAAACAATAATGTTTGGTAGCTGATTCGCCAAATTACAACCAACAAGCTGAAGCAGGTGGACCTCAATTTGGTTTTATCAACTTGCAGCGGAATGGTGCCTCAAATAACGCAGGATCTGATGGCCTTATATTTTCTTAGAGCAAGCACGATTGGAATCAAGATTGAATTGAACCTTTAAATCAAGAAAATGTGTTTATTTGAAATTATAACCATACATAAGCAGAAGCATTTTATTCACCTTTTGAATTGTTTAAGTATACAATAAATTTAAAATGATATTACCAACTAAGAGTATACAATAGGCCGTAAAAAATAAATAAAAACTAAGATTATTTTCGAAATAATAAATTATGGATGAGGAAGATAGATTACACTTGAAGGGAAACGCAATGTCTTCTTCACCAGAGCCACGAGAAATATGCTAATTCCCAGCCCTGATGATATCAACTGGAGGACTTAAGATATTAATCACCTTATCTAGATATGGTGGTAAAGTTTCACGTTAGATGTAAGATGTAAGATGTAAAACTTGATTTCAATTCATTTGAATGACCAAAATAAATATCTCCAATAGTCCAATCTTAAATTTATTCCCATCTATAACAGAAAAAACAATTACTCACCGGCATTACTGGAAAAACCCTGATCCTTAAACCGTTTACCTAAAAACATGCTACCAACCTTTCATTCATTGTTAGTTCAATGCGAGAAGGAACCAGTACAAACTTTTCTGTTTGATATAATCCATTTAAACCTTGGTGAGTACCAACATGTATTTGATTTCTTTTCTTAATTAAATTCATAATTCATAAATGTTTTATAATACTGATTTATATTACATCTAATTTAATATGTATAATAATAATACCAACTATATTTTGAATTGCTTATTTTTGAATTTTTTGTGTGTTTTTAGAACTGACTATGAATGTATAACACTCGAAACTAGTTTTCAATAAAACAAATTTATAGAAGTGGCAAATAGTTTATCAATCTCTAATTAGATTGATCCTTCTATACCATCATGCGGATGTCAACTAATTAAGTTCCAATTGCATCATCGTAAAGTAAACAAAATTCCCTTTATATTTCTTAAATATAAAGTTCGGCTTAAATAAATCTATTGTAAGGAAGCTTTCGGGGGGACTAATAGCGAAATGTTTTATTTTATTTTTAAGATCAGACTTTAGTCGAGAATGATTGTTTCAGCCTCCTGCTGGGGTACAGGTACCCCATTTTCAGGAAAACTATATTCATTTAGTTTTAATTCCGTATGAAATAAAAAAATATCCGTTAATGAACCAAAACAATTTTTAAATTGAATTCTATCTAAAAATAAACTTTTGAATTAAGAAAAATGTATTTACTTAAAAATTATAATTGCACATAAACAGAGGTATCTGATTCAGCTTATAAATAGTACAAGTTTAAAATGATGCCGTTTAATGAGTGTGAAATTTATAAATGAAAACGTTATTTTGTAAATAAAATGGAAGAGTAAGGAAAACAAACTTGGAAACCTGAATTATATTTAAATGCAAGTTTATTGCAGTTTATAAAAATTTAAAATTGTTGTTATCCTGTTCTTTGAAAATATCTGTAGTTAAAGGTTTAATAATCTTATCCTTTATTTTAGAGGTATCGATTACTCCAGGTGAATTCATATTATGGGAGAAATAGATTTTTCATTGTACGGCTTATATTTTTCAAATATTCTAGAAGTAGTTTTAATGTAATTGGCAATTATACTTCCAAATTGGTTACTTTATTTTCCAAATTTAATACATTACTTAACGTTTCGGAGTATAAAAAAAAAATTGATTTTTAGTCAAATAAATTTTAAAAAGTATAAAAACAATTAAATGAACTAGCCTTATACACATTTTGGAATATAAAATGATGGCAGATTTTGATTCAGCACTCTTATGTTGAAAAATTCTTGGTAAAAAAAAAATTATTTCAGTTCCGAGGGTGCTCCGAATTTTTAAAATCCACGTAATTGCGCTTCAATTTGAAGCTCTCTATCTCTTCAGTGGATCCGATATCGACGTTTTTGGACTCGTAAGAAAGAAGAGAGTTTCTTCTTTCCATATATATATAATACCATATATAATATATATATTATATAATATCATATATAATATATAATACCATATATATATAAAGCTATTGCATTATTAAAAGTCTGTGTAAAAAAATGTTATAACAAATTAAAAATAAAATTGACGTTTTTTTGCGGATATCGTTGGTTCTAAAATTCGTAGGAACACCACGGTTAAAGCGAATCGCAAGTTATCAGACGACTATTATATTTAACAATTTTTATAACGATAATTTTAAACACTAGCTTTAACATCAGTAAACTGCCTTTCTCGGTGCTCTCCAATATATTAGACCACACATATTGTACATCGGGGAGTCCCACCATGTGGCATAATAATAATATATAAAACATAGTATGTTAGTAAAATACTATACCTGTATCAGAAAAAAAAAACTAATGACTATAACTTATAAAGAAAGGATTCATGGATGTAAAGATTAACCATTATTGTAATCAATCTTTAAGGAATTCTATTTCACAAAAGTTATAATTTATATCCAATGTAAACTTAGTTATAGACAGAAATGTAAACTACACACCCATAAAATCTTTCCACATATTGATGACAAATAAGCATGGACCCTATTAATAGATGTGAAAATTTTTAGGGATTTACTATATTATTAAAAGTTCCGGTGGACCTTGCTGTTTAAGGGAAGGGAGGAGTTATCAGACGACTATTATATTTAACAATTTTTATAACGATAATTTTAAACACTAGCATTAATATCAGTAAACTGCCTTTTTCAGGGCTCTCCAATTCAACTTAGACCACACATATTGTACATCCGGGAGTCCCACCATGTGGCAACACCTTGTCAATGTCAGGTCGGCTGACCATTGACCAAAGATCTGCTATCTTTCTACCGGAAACCCTTTCAAGCTCCCTCTTATATTCAACAGTTTACTGCTACCATATTCTTGGTCAGATATCAATTTTATACTTTAAATGAACCCTCAGGACAGCCGTCACAAGAAGTTCACACAAGCTTCCAAGAATTGTTCCTGTATAGACCACCCAAATTTATCCCTCCTTTACTCCTAGTAACTTCATCCCCTCTCCATTCTCATCCCTATAAAGCCTTCTCTAAATTTAATACAGAGTATTCCATATCAGAGTAAGCCATGATGTAAGATAGCTAAGATATGGTAACTTAGTTTGTAAGAAGTATTTTAAATGTCATTGTAACATTTTGTTCGACAGTAAAAGTATATCTTAAAGTCTTCACTGTTGTGTGTTCGTTAATTCGTATAGTTTAAGTGTCTTTACCGACGACCCACATTTACATTATTCATTGATTAAACAAATGATCATTGTTAAGATAGTTATATTCCCTAGAAAATAAAAAGCATCGAAATCTGAACTTTTTATGCAAAGAAATAGCTCATTGAACTTTGTAGGTGCGTTCTTATCTTCCTACTGCTGCTAGGTAAGGCGAAATTTTCGATGTGTAGTTTTCAACGCTTTTCAAAGACTCCTGTGTAAAAAAAAATGCATTTTTTGGCCATTGGTGTGCCTGTGCCACGATTGAACAGGTCAACAGGTTTCGTTTTGAACATTAATAAATTCGATTTTATAATTTCAAATTACAATAGCCTAGCAAAATAATGTTTTCTGCTCGTTTTAATTGTATAAATAAATCACAAAACTGATATAATATTATGTTTTTTGTCGAACTATTCATTAGGCACCTCGTGATGTAATGTTTCAAAAGATATTTAAGAATGAGACGGGTGTCGTTGTAATTGCTGTTAGTAGCGATTTTGAAAAAAAGAATCATTAACAACTCCTCGTAAATGCACAGAAGTGTTAAATTGCCTTTAAACTGTTTAAATTGTTCAGTTTAAATTACAACATATTCATTAATGACTTCTCTTTACGATCCTTAAAGCCGAGCTGTAACATGTATAAGCGGATCTGTAACAATCAAGTAAGTAAGAAGTCGACAAGATGAAGACTGTGTTAGTTATCTTACTGTGCGCTTCAATATTGCAAGCTGTACTCTGCACACGGGAGGGAGATGGCCATGATGATTCTCAAAGTAAGCATAAATGGAGTAAAGAGGTTACTTCACTTCTTTAATTATTTAGTTTGTTATATGTTACTCTGATATAAATACATTCCCAGGTCAATTCTAACCTTTTCCAGTTCAAATATAAATTTTTCCATTTCAATTGTAACTTTTTTCGAAATCAATGGTAACCCAATCGGACATGAATTAATTCTATTTTATAAATAATTTCGGCATATTCTTTTCTTTTGTTTTCTAATTTGATCTAGGAAGTTTTCAACAAGGTTTTTGAAATAATCTTTAGCCTTTCATCAATGTATTTCAAAGGTTACTTTTAAGAGAGTTTCTGAATCAGTTCAGTTAGAACTTAGATGATTAGAATGTTATTTTAAAAATATCTGATGTGGACAGCACATGACTTCCTTGTACGCCTATTAAATTATACATCCGTGGCTCAAAAAGTGATACTGAATTTGGTTACTAGTTTCCGAAGATTGACACTCGGCGTACCGACATCCATCTATTGACTGACACACACCCACAAAAAAAACACACTCTTGTTACTGGAGGTCTCATTCCGTTATGATATGTCGTTTTCCTTCAGTAGGTAAATATTTATAAGATATTTCTCCATCTTCCGTGACAACAATAAAACTGTCAATATCACTGGATAAAGCATTGGAAATTGACAGTTTGGACATTTTAAGCGGAAAAACCCACTTAACTAATATCTTATTCTCATGCTGCAGACTTGTTGATCTCACAAATGGGGAGGAAAACCAGTATTTTACACTAAATTTTTTAAAACACTTAAAACAAGTAATAAAAATTTTTTAATGGATTGGAAACCAAATTGCGTTTGTAACCTTTATTACCGAACCATATGATTTCTCTTTTAATTTAAATATAATTTTTGATATAAGCTTATATGTATATGATTTTGCTTTTGATATGACCTTCAAGTATAGTACCCTTTTCGGCTCACGTGTTTTAACCAAAATCTAGTAAATCCATTTACACCGATATAGAAGTCCTATTTACCAAATTTGAGATGTTTTACATTATATTTTAATATAATTTTTGATGAAAGTCTAATAAGACCTTGAAGTAAAGTACCGCTTCCGGTTTTCCAACTAAGACCAAAATCTAGTATGTTATTAAAATCAATAGGTAAATCATAAATTCTAAATTTGAGAATTTTTTGTATAGTATTTTAATATAATTTTTGTTGGAAATCAATTTTGACCTTCAATTAAAGTACCGATTCCGGTAATCAAGTAGTGACCAAAAAGGGAGGTTCACTACTTGATTTTTAAAAAATCCTAAATACAAAATTACAACTTTCTACAGCTAACCGTTTTTGAATTATGAGAGATACGAACGTACGTACGTACAGACGCCACGACGAAACTAGTCAAAATGGATTCAGGGATGGTCAAAATGGATATTTCCGTCGAACTATGAAAACCAAAAATTTTCGCGATTACAATATTTCCTTTACTTCTTACAAGGAAGTAAAACTTAATAACCAATAAGTCGAAATGTAAATAATGGATTTATTTATAACAATTTTAATGTTATAGATATTATAATGTCTGAGGATGGGAACATTTTCCCCAAAAAGGCTCAATTGTTTAATAATTTGATTTATTCAATAAAAATGTTTTACATGGAATTAATATTCAATGATGATTATTTTAATTCATTAATTAGATAATTGATATTTAGTGCTAATTTATACGGATTAAAATTTTTGAAGAAATGTATTTTATTAATTTAAATTTTTTTTTTTTTTGGATGATTTTTGGATTTCATCGATTTGGTGAGAGTTCATTTAATTATCGAAGTTGCTAATATCGAAATTTTTCTTGGCAACGAACATTTTTAATTAATTATTAGTTTGCTAAATTCTTCGGTACAGGTATCGATTAGTAGGTTTTCAAAGACGATAGTTTCGAATTTACAAAAGAATTTTCAATGGACCAAGCACATTTTAATTTTTTATAATTCTTCAAGTTTTCTATGATATACGAATCGTTTTTTATGTTTATGAAAATTTTGATTCTGTTTTTTTAATTTCATTTTTGATCGCGCAATCGCATATCGATTTAATGTTCCTGCTGAAGTTTTCTTCGATATAGAAACTGTTCATTAGGTTTTCGAGCGTTCTGATTTGGTTTTTTTTTTATCGAGCATGCGCGTTTCAAATTAAAATTACAGTTAGCATTTATTTTGGTTGTATATATCGTTTATTAGGTTTTCTTGGACGATAAACGCAAAATAAAATCTCAAATATAAAGGTAATTCGGTAAATCATCATTTTTAAATATCAATTAGAAAAAACGAAATCAGATCCTACCAAAACCTAATGAAAGGCCCCTATATCGAAAAAACTTCAAAAGTAACAGCAAAACAAAATGTGCATGCGTGATAAAAAATCATATAATAAATTCGGAAATAAACAACCTAATATACGACAGCAGTATTAAAGAATTTGCAAACTAATAATTAATTAAAAATGCTCTTTGCCGAACTCAATTTCGATAGGTTAATTCAACATTAGCAACTTCGAAAACCAAATGAACGATCACAAAATCTATGAAATCCACTCCTCTTTCCCTCCCCTTTCCAAAAAATAATAAATATTTGAAAAAGAATAAATAGCATTTTTTTTTTCAATATTTTTAACTAGCAACTATTGAATTGAATATCAACTATCTGATAAACGAAAATAATGTCGGAGGAATATTCCCAAATAATTTCAGAAGTCATTATTTTAATTAATAATTATTTTTGAATAATAACATAGACTTTTATATCTTACAACCCTGCTTGCATGTCTACTTAAGTTGATGCCTATGAATATTGAACTTTGGTGTAGTAGTCGGGTGCCTTCCACATCCAAATGAAAATTAATAATCTTCTTTACTCAATACATCAATTTACTTTCAGCATGTCTCTACGTGTAGATGCAAAGAGCTTTCTGTATTTTTACATGCACAGAAGTACATGCAAGGGGTCGTAACTTGTAGTGGAAGGCACGCGACTATCGCCTTCAACTTCAATAGCAACCCACAAATGCGCTTAAGTAGATATGCAAGTACATTCCGTCCCTTAAGAGGAATGGGATTGTAAGATATCAAGGTTATTCCCGCGGTCTAAGTTTTTATTTAACTAAATTTTGTTTTTACATTTTTATGGTTTAAAGCATTTCCTATTTATAAATGTTTACCATATCGACGTCGTTTTTTTTTAAAAAGGCGTAAGCGGCATTTAGCAAACTTTACAGGAAACACATGAAACGGTTATTCCCCAAATAATAATATATATATATTTTTTATTATAGGTTTTATTGTATAGAGTAGAACTTGATTATCCTAGCAGAACCTTTCTAATTATAATATATTTTTAAGGTTTCTAGCACTAGTCAATGGGAGAGTATCGACTGAGAGTCGTTAGTATTTGGTGCTTACGTCATCAATATTTGATTTTTAGACATTTCGAATATTTTTTTTCGATATATCGTGAGCGGGGATCGGTAGAGGGAGTGTTTACGTCCCAAAATCAATTGAAACCTAAATTTCAAATTTTGGGCGCTTAAGCCTTTTTCAAAAAACGACGTGGATATGATCATGAACTTCAAATGAAACAATAACAAACATAAAAAAAAAAAAAAAAAAAATGAAAATACTTAAAATATATTGAAATATTTTTCAGTATTTTGAGCTCTCAATGTTTCAAAACATTTACGGGAATTCACTGAGAGATTTGTGCCGTAAAACTTTCAAAAAATCGTGAGATACCTACTAACGGTCAAGATAAACACATTAATCTCCAGTGGCTTTGCCGTTGTATAAAAAATAGTAATTTTTATTTTTTTTATGTCTTCATGCTTTTGGCCAAAATTTCAATGAATTATCTTACATTAATCTATTCAGTGTTATCTAAATGTAAAAGTGGCTAGATCTATATTATACTTATTCATACGATATTCATATGACTTTTCCATCTCAGATATATTGCAATAAAATAAAAATGTTTGGTAGCTGATTCGCCAAATTACAACCAACAAGCTAAAGCAGGTGGATCTCAAGTTGGTATAATCAACTTGCAGCGGAATGGTGCCTCAAATAACGCAGACTCTGATGGCTTTATATTTTCTTAGAGCAAGCACGATTGGAATCAAGATTGAATTGAACATTTAAATCAAGAAAATGTGTTTATTTGAAATTATAACCATACATAAGCAGAAGCATTTTATTCACCTTTTGAATTGTTTAAGTATACAATAAATTTAAAATGATATTACCAACTAAGAGTATACAATAGGCCGTAAAAAATAAATAAAAACTACGATTATTTTCGAAATAATAAATTATGGATGAGGAAGATAGATTACACTTGAAGGGAAACACAATGTCTTCTTCTCCAGAGCCACGAGAAATATGCTAATTCCCAGCCCTGATGATATCAACTGGAGGACTTAAGATATTAATCACCTTATCTAGATATAGTGGTAAAGTTTCACGTTAGATGTAAAACTTGATTTCAATTAAAGTTTTAAATTAAGAAAAATGTATTTACTTAAAAATTATAATTGCACATAAACAGAGGTATCTGATTCAGCTTATAAATAGTACAAGTTTAAAATGATGCCGTTTAATGAGTGTGAAATTTATAAATGAAAACGTTATTTTGTAAATAAAATGGAAGAGTAAGGAAAACAAACTTGGAAACCTGAATTATATTTAAATGCAAGTTTATTGCAGTTTATAAAAATTTAAAATTGTTCTTATCCTGTTCTTTGAAAATGTCTGTAGTTAAAGGTTTAATAATCTTATCCTTTATTTTAGAGGTATCGATTACTCCAGGTGAATTCATATTATGGGAGAAATAGATTTTTCATCACGGCTTATATTTTTCAAATATTCTAGAAGTAGTTTTAATGTAATTGGCAATTATACTTCCAAATTGGTTAATTTATTTTCCAAATTTAATACATTACTTAACGTTTCGGAGTATAAAAAAAAAATTGATTTTTAGTCAAATAAATTTTAAAAAGTATAAAAACAATTAAATGAACTAGCCTTATACACATTTTGGAATCTAAAATGATGGCAGATTTTGATTCAGCACTCTTATGTTGAAAAATTCTTGGTAAAAAAAAAATTATTTCAGTTCCGAGGGTGCTCCGAATTTTTAAAATCCACGTAATTGCGCTTCAATTTGAAGCTCTCTATCTCTTCAGTGGATCCGATATCGACATTTTTGGACTCGTAAGAAAGAAGAGAGTTTCTTCTTTCCATATATATATAATACCATATATAATATATATTATATAATACCATATATAATATATATTATATAATACTATGGATAATATATATTATATAATGCCATATATAATATATATATATAATATATATAACATCGGATTTACAATGGACCATGCACATTTCAATTTAATATTACTGCTGAAGTATTCTTGGATATAGGGGTCGTTTATCAGCTATTCAAGGGTTCTGATTCCATTTTGAATTGTATTTTTGACCGCGCATGCGCATTTCGATTTATTGTTACTGTTGATGTTTTCTTCGATATAGGGGTAGCTAGGTAACTAGGGTAACTAGGGGTATAGGGATAGCTCATTGGATTTTCGAAGGTTCTGATTCCGTTTATTAATTGGATTTTTTTGTCGAGCATGCGCATTTTGAATTACCGTTAGAGTTGATTTTTTTTTTTGTTGATTTAGGTATCGTTTATTAGGTTTTCAAAGATAATATACGCAAAACAACGTCAAATTTAATGGTAATAAAAAATGGAATTTGTCGAATAATAATTAATTAGAAATGCTCTGTGCCGAACAGAATTTCGATAGTCAATTCGACATCAGCAACTTTGAAAGCCTAATTAAAAATTACCAAAGCTATGAAATTCACACCCCCTCCCCACTCCAAAAAATTGAAAATAAATAAATAAAATTTTCTGTTTTTCTCGACAATTTCAACTAATTGAAATAAACACTGAATATCAATTGTGTAATAAACAAAATTGAAATGGAAATGGTTACAATTGAAATGGATATGGTTAAAATTTACATGGAAATGCTGAAGTATTGCTGAGTGATTCGCTGATAATTATTCTAATGTCAAATACTAAAATGATAACATAATATAGAAAAGTCATAAAAAACATATATCTATTTTTTTTATTTTTTTTTAAATGTCCTCATACATTTGGTCAAAGATTAATGTAGTTTAAAATTTCAATGAATTATCTTATATTAATTTATTGAGGGTTATCAGAATGTAAATATGGCTAGATCTATGTTATATTAATTTATACGATATCCATATTACTTTTTCATCTCAGATAAATTGTAATAAAATTATTATGTTCGGCAGGTCAGTTTGCTTTCAAGTTTCAACGTGCCCAGGCCGGATATAATCAAACCAAGATAGTCCAAAGACAAGGAAATAATCAGGAAGAAATATTTTAAATCAATAAAAATATATTTATTTGAAAATTAAAATTATACATAAATATTCGCTTTTAAAATATTTTAAGTTTGAAACACTAGTCACTAAGAGTATACTGTAAACTCTAGTGAAATATAAAAAGCATAAAACGTGTTCTAAAATAATAAATTAAGATAATGCAAAGTATAGAGGCCATGAAACTAGCTTATAGAGAAATATCAAGCGAGGACTTATGATATAAGTCGTCAAATCTAGCTGGTGACCAAAAGTTTCACATTAAATGTAAAACTTGATTTCAATTCAGGTTTTGAATCAAGAAAAATGTATTTACTTGAAAATTATAAGTATACATAAAAAGGAGTATCTGATTTACCTTTTATATAGTATAAATTTAAAATGATGCCAGTAAGTAAGTGTAAATCGTTATAAGATACAAAAAGCACAAAAATTTTATGTTTTTTAAAGTAAGTCATGTTTTTCGTTGAATAGGAAGCAATTGCTCAAAGCAATTAAAGGTAATTAAGTTCCAATTTCACCATATTAAAGTAGACTTAATCCACTTTAAGAAATATTGCTTGGATTAACTAAATCCATTGTAAGGAGCTTTTTGGGAGGACCAATAGTGAATTTTTTTATTTATTTTTCTTAAAAACACTCTTTTACTGGTGAATGTTTTTCTCACTCGGGCTACCGCTACCCAACATTCACAGGAAAACTTCTCCTTTCATTAGGCTTTAACTTCGTATGAATGAAGTTGAGGTTTTTTTTTGGAATGGGTCTAGAATTGGCACATGATTTGCTAAAAAGTGAGGGATGGAATTTAGCTTTTTCTGAAAGAGGAAGGATTTGAGAATGAAATTTATTAAATTCACTTTGTTTCTAATTAAAAAAATAACACCAAATACAGAATAAAAAGCTTCTTTGTTAAATAAAAGAAGACTTTAAACAAAATTTTTTATTACTTAACCAAAACAATTGTGAAATTAAATATGAAATGAAACAGTCCCTAAAAATAAAAATAATTAAAACATTTACAGATTATAATGAATAATTAAGAAATATTTAAAAGAAGAAAATAATTTTACCATCGCAATAACAATAAATATACAAACCATAAAAAGGCCAGAGAGGACACTAATTGCTCTTGTACTCATTAAAATAGCACATGCCGTTGCTTTATTCTCTTGCTCATTATATTTTGTATTTTATGTTAGTACTATGATGAAATAATTTTCTTCTTTTAAATTTTTAAGCATAATTCATTTTAATTTGTCGAAGATTATTTTAAATCTTTTTACACCCTCATTCTTATTGTTGTAGTTCAATTTTTCCAAAAATGTCATTTGACCATTTAAATGTGGGTTATTTTTCCTATGTGTGAATTGAACAGAAGGATTGCTGGTCTTTAAAAGTCTTTCTAGTGGATGGATCTACCAGATCATCCCATAAGTAATGCCAGTATTTAATTACGTGATACATGTAGGAAAAAATTAATGAAACACGTTAAATCTAAAATATAATTAAATAATCTTCATCAATGAATCACTTTTTAAAAGGAACTTTATTAAAAGAATATAATGTCCAATCTATGGACTATCACTAGAACATAATAACTAGGCAATTATCTACAAATGAATGAACGACCGCTTAATGAGGGGACTGGATATAAAGAAAGGAGACAGGATGTGAGCCAGCATTAATAGTGCATCTCTCAGCTCTCTTAATTCCTCCTATGGGAAGATCTCGCAATACTCCTGGATTACGATAATACTTAGACTTAGACCATGGTTGATACTGGACTTCAAAGTTTACCTTAGCTGGGGTTAACTTACTAGAAGTATAAGTTACAACCTGTTGAGGAGCTGAAGGTTTTACATTTCCCTTCTTATATTTAAAATAATACAATAAAATTGAAATAGTTATACAAATAATAATAGTACATATAGTATACAAACAAATATGGGGGATGTATGGGATATAATTTATTTTAATATATTCCAGTACAGAAATATTAACTTTCTCTAAATAACTTAAGTTAAAAGTGTTATAAATTGGTTTAAATTCATGATGTGAAATATGTACATAAGTTTTGTTAAAGGTATACAATCAGTTATGCTCACACTGACTATTGATACAGCTGGTAGGAGATTTTCCTACTTTGATCAACTTTTTTAAGTATTTGTTATAAAGAATATTAGATTGGCATTCTTTTAAAATATAGTTGTTATAAGAAGAATTATTGATAATATTTTTAATGCATAAATCACTAGCTTATTCTAATTATTGACAATAATATTCAGAAGAGTACATACATTACTCTTCTAAATAACTAGTTGATTCTTAATTTCTAATTCTTTATATACATTGAGAATTAACTGTGGCACAGGGATTACTAAATATCCTGTAAAATTGGAACTTTACAAATACATGAAATGTTGTACTGTAATATGAACAATATATTTTAGTATTGTCCCAAATGATATTAGTTTTAGATGAAATCAATTTAACTTCTTGTGGTTTGTCTTTAATAACATCCATCAACAATGAATGAATTATTCCTGATTTACAAAATTCCATAGATAGTGAATTTATTTTATTTTCAATCAATTGCATATGTAGGTATAAATCATAAGCATTGTCTTCGAATGTTAAGTTGTTTATAGCATCTTTTATTTATTTATTTATTTTAATTTGTTTAAGAAAGTTTTTGTTAATAACTTGTACTCGAAGCGTGTTAGTTACTGTGAAGAATAGCTGAAGTATGACTACTGCGCTGATCATCTTCTGAAACATGAAAATATTGTTTCGTTTTCTTATTTGGTCTTTTAAAATTGTCAACATGCTCTTTGTTAATTTTAATTTTGTTATACAAATTTTTACTCTTTCCTTTTATATGAGGAGTTTTAATATAAGAGAATTCATCAGTTATGTCTGGTGGATCTTCTCTGTTTTCATTCAGTTTTTCAGTACGTTTTTCTTTTTCTGTTTGAAGTTTCTCCTGAATTGTTTTCTGGAATTTCTTAAAGTGTGTGAAATAGTAATGAATATACATCTCTTGTATATCATCCGTTTCATATGTATCATTAAATTTTCCAAATGTCATTTCATTAGGAGTTAATTTTAAATATTGATTTAAGGAGTTATTATATGCTTTTTATTGTTATTATATGTTATTACACTAGTTTTTAGTTTTCGTTCAAATTGATATTGTTTCTGAGTATTTATGTTTAATCTTATTATTTCTGTTACATTTATTTAGAGTTCCTAAAGAGTTTGAATTATTTCTACTAGTATAGTGATTGTTAATATTAAAAGCTCTGCAAAATTGTTTTATAATTATATTGTCAAATTCTTTTCCTTGATCCGCTATTATTCTTTCCGGTGGTGGATATAACATACAATATTTTTATAATGTTTGACATACAGACATTGCGTTTTTAGAATTAATTATTTGAGTGTATAATCTTTTTGAAAAATTATCTATACTTGTAAAAATTATATTTTTGTCTTAAAAAAACAAATCAATCATTATTTCTTGGAAAGGTCTTATTTGAAATAGCATGAATAGGTTTCCTATCTTATTTGCTAATTTTACATATATCGCATTGATTTGTTAATTCCGTTATTTTATCCTTCATATTTGGAAAATAGATCTCTCTTTTTTAAATTATCGTAAGTTTCTAAAATTCCTCTGTGGCAGGTTTTCCCAATGTGATAGTTGAGAATCTTCTGTTTCTGTTCTCCTGAGTCAGTAATGTCTTTACATAATAAGGAGTATTTTTTCAATTTTTAATTTCGTTCTAAATTCTTTTTCAACAATATTTTGTATTTGTTTAAAATAGTCTTCTAGAGTATGTTTAGTTGCTGCGAATTCAGATTCACAATATATTTCATATGTTTTTCCTGGTTCTAATATTTTCAATTAAATTTGGTTGACTTCACCTTTGTTGTTAATGTGCAGAGTGTAACTAATTTTTTCAAATATTTTGTTAGTTTCAACTTTATTTGTTAAACCTTTCTTAACAATGCTTTGTCTTTTTTCTACATTTATGCACTTGTCATTGTCAACTATCCAAAAACGTCCATTATTACTTAGTTGAGAATTTTGAGTCATTATACTCTGATTAGCTTCTGGATTTCCAGCAGTTTCTTCTGGAGGTTCTAAATCAACGATTTCTTCTACAGAAGGTTCAGTGTTTCTTTCCCATGCTATTCCCTCTTGTAATAGTTGTTGTATAAAGGCTTCATATTCTGGAGATGAAGAATCTGATATATTTATTTTGGGTAGTTCTTCAGTTTCCATATTTTCTTTAACGTTTATTTCATTTCTTCTTGAAACTGACTGTTCCATGGTTTATTTTGCCTTCAATATGTTTCATATCGAATTCAGTTTCCAAAGTAGTTTCCAAATCCGCTTCATAATCCTTGAATTTCCATTGTTCATAGAAAATACCCATAGGAGTGATTTGTGACCTGTTTGTAATAAAAATCAAGATCCATATAAGTAAGGTTTGAATAATTGTGTGATATATACTATACTTAACATTCTTTTTCTATGATTAAGTAGTTTTCTTCCGTTTTTGAGAAAACTCTCGAACCATAAGCGACTGGAAGATTTACCCCATCCATAATTTGACTATGCACAGCTCCTACAGCTTGATTACTTGCGTCGGTCGTTAAAATAAATTGTTTATTCCAGTCAGGATAGGTCAATATGGGCGTATTCGACATCATATTTATTAAGTTTTCAAAGGCATTTTTAAATTCTGAAATGTCATATTTTTTAGTGTTAATAGCTGCTGACAAGTAATGTTTGCATAATTCCTTATAAATTTACGATAATAGCCCGTCATACCCAAGAATCTTCGAAGTGATTTTTCGTCATTGGGAAGTTTCATTTTTAAAATATCTTCAATTTTTTTTGGATCCGTTTTTAAACCATTACGTGTTACGATATACCCTAAAAATTATAGTTCTGTTTTAAAAAATTCTGTTTTATCTAATTGAATGTTTAAATTATGTTGTTTTAATACTAGTTCAATGTCTTTAGGTGTTCTTTTTCATCCTTTCAGTAAATGATTATATCATCTACATAAGCTATTGCTCTTGGTAAATTAGTTATTGCCATATTCATCATTCTTTGAAATGTCGGTGGGGCATTACAAAGTTCAAAAGGCATTCTTAGAAATTCATAATGACCGTCTTCGTGCTGAAGGCTGTTTTAGCAAAATATTTTAAATTAATCTAGCAATTGATCCACTAATATTTGATGAAACCCTGATGTGAGATCTATAGTGCTAAAATATTTTGCTCCCTTGAGTCTATATAAGACATTCTCAATATTGAGCAAAGGAAATTTATCTTTCACAGTTTCTTGGTTTAATTTGCGATAGTCTATGACCATGCGTCCCTTTTTCTTTTTCACTTGCATCCATATTTTTCGGCACTATCCGCCACTGTGGATTGAATTGTATTGAATTGTAAGGAGAGTTACTCGGCTGAATATACCGTATTTTAATAATTTTGATACTTCATTATTTATTTGTTCTTTAAATTGCTCGGGATACCTATAGTTCCGAGTGTAAATGGGATTTTCGTTATTTGTTACAATTTTATGTTTTACTAAATCCGTCGGTTTTAATTTTTCATTATCCTTTTTTATAATCTCTCCGTTTTTAGAAATTAATTTAGTTTATTTATTCGTAGTTTCGTTGTCAAGATGCTCATGTCTATAATAACACTTTTTATTTTATTTAAATTTGTCATTAAGTGACGTTCACTAATTAGGATGATCGAATTTAAATACCTTATAGCCGATCACTATGTGATCATTTACGCAATTTAATTCTTTCATTGTTTCGTATCCTAAGAGAAAATCATACTTATCATTAACCGGATAAACTAAAAATTCAATTTTTTTTTTAATTCCTAGAGAACCTGTCATATTTAAATTGAATGAATATTTTCCGTTATCTATTCCCGTTGGTATTGAGATAGAAAAAGGTCGTTCAGTCGTTTTTAAATTATATTGTTCAATTATTCTGGGATGAAAATAATTTTTAGAAGTTCCTGTGTCTATTAACCAAATTTTATGCGTAAAATCTTTTATACTGGGAAGTTTAGATGTGTCAGGCAATTGATAAATAGGATTTATTGTTCTAGTTCCTCTTCGTATGTTTGTATCGGTGGCGGATCGTTGTCGTTCCGACCCATGTCTAAAAAATTATCAAAGCGACTTGTTAGATTATGAATTTCTTCTCTTAACTTTTGGTCCTCTTGCTTTAATTGCAAAAGTTCGTCGTTTTCTTTGTGACGTGCTTTGTCGAACACGGTTCTCATTGAAACTGTTTCAGATTATTCAGTTTTTTCAAAGTGGTGTTGCTGTCTAAACTGTCCTGAGTTAGGATTGTTAAAATATTGTAGTTGAGCTTGCGGATTCCCTTGTTGGTTATAAATAGGGTTTTTGATAATTATTTTGAGGTTGATAATTGTTATAAGGACGTTGATATTTTTGTCACGGTTTGTAATGTTGATTATTATATTATGGATGTTTATATTGAGTAAACTGTCGTTGGTCTGTTTTATGTTGTGGTTGTTGTTGCCTAGGTTTAAATTGTTGCTGTTGCGGCTTGTGATTATTAAAGTTTTGTTTATTTATTTTGTTGATCAAGGAAAAAAAAATTGTAACTCCTCCCTCAAAATTTGAGGTTTTACCTTTCAAGATACTTAGAATCCAAATATCGAATAAAAAAAAAAATCCGTCCGCAAAAATCCGACCGATTTTCTTGAGATTCGGTACCAATGTTCGTTTTTGTTTGGTGCTTTTATTGTTTTTAAACGAAAACTAATGAAATTCTCTACAAAACAAATCAAAAATTACTTCAATCGGACCATTATTAGCTGAGATATAGCGTAATGAACTTCGTAGACTGATTCTTCGGCGCGGCTGGTCATCCTGGCCCTGGGCCTCCTGACTTATCTATTGGGCTTCTGACTTCATCGTATCTCTCTGCTGTATCCTTCCTTGGATTATTTCTGCACTTCCTTTAGCTTCCTTAGTTTCTCCTTTTTTTTTCCTACTGAAGTGCACATCAAATATTTCCTCAGTATCATTTCACCCTCACATTACATGTTCTAACCATCACAGTCGACTTGCATTGACACAGTTTTTAAATTAACACTCCCAGTTGTGCACTCTCACGGCAATCATCTTGTGATAAGCTTCAAATGCCTTTTCATTTGGTGACACCCTGACCCTTAAACCGTTCACCTATAAACATCCTACCTACCTTTCGTATATTGTTAGTTCAATACGAGAAGAAACAAGTACAAACTTTTCTGTTTGATATAATCCATTTAAATCTTGGTGAGTGCCAACATGTATTTGATTTCTTCTCTTAATTAAATTCATAATTCATAAATATTTTATAATACTGATTTATATTAATCTAATTTAATATGTATAATAATACTAAATTATATTTTGAATCGCTTATTTTTGAATTTTTAGAACTGAGGATGAATGTATAACATTCGAAAATAGTTTTTCAATAAAACAAATTTATAGAAGTGGCAAATAATTTATCAATCCTTAATCTAAGTCCTATCGCGTTCATATGCTTTTGCGCGACAGCCTCCACGGCAGATATACTGTCCTCGGCATTAGTCGGCCTCGGCGGCATGCAGGTGGACACGAGGGCGAACGTAATGGCGCCCCATCTCACATAACATGCCGCCTGATCTGCCGTGGTGAAGTTCTTCGATTTCATCACGTCGAGGGCAGGATTGACAATCACTATTGCCGCTCTGGGCCTCCTCTCTCCACTGCTCAGAGCGCTAATAAAATAATTTTTAGTATTTTATCATCAATGTTAATAATCATCACAAATTAAAATGAATAATGATTAAATATCTAAAAGAAGAATATTATTTCAGGATAGTACAAAAAAAAAAAAAAAATGCAACAAAAATATCACCAGAAACAGGATTACCTTAAATTGCTTTTGAGTAATCGCTTCCGTTTCAACAAAAACGTGACTTACTTTAAAAAAACACAAAGTTTTATGTCTTTTGTATTTAATAACGATTTACTGTGTACTCTTACTTACTTGCTTCATTTTAAACTGTTACTATTTAAAAGCTGAATCAGATTCCTCCGTTTATGTGTAATTATAATTTTTAAGTAAATACATTTTTCTTGATTTAATACTTGAATTGATATAAAGTTTTACATCTGACGTGAAACTTGATCATCACTTAGACCATTTTTTTACCAACACCCAGATATAAGAACTTATATCTTAAGTCCTAACTTGATATCAAGTGTAAGCTAGACACTACAGGCCATGATAGATTCACTTTGCATTATTCTAATTTATTATTTTAGAAAACCTTTTGTGATTTAAATATTCTATTACGGTTAACTGCTATACTCTGGAACAGATACCGGAACAGATACCGATTCAAACAAATAATTTTAAAGGTGAATGAAATGCTTCTGTTCATATGTAATTTTAACTTTCAAGTGAATACATTTGTCTTGATTTTATAACTTGAATTCAATTCAGATCGCTTGTAGCGCTCTGAATTTGATCGCTCCGGGTATGATCGTCCTGGGTATGATCGCTCTGGGTATGATTGTCCCGGGTATGTTCGCTCTGGGTTTGATCGTACTGGGCAAGATCGCCTTGGGTATGATCGTCCTGAGTATGATCGCCCTCATTTTGATCGCTCTGGTTTTAATTATGCACCACACGGCCGTTTTGCCGAATCGTACCAACAGCCCCACCTGCACCTGCTCGTCCACCATTTTGACTATTGCCTCCTTTGCCAGCATGTGCTGAGGCAACTTGGACATGGTCACCAGATTGACCTGCCAAACATAATCATTTTATTACAATTTATCTGAGATGGAAAAGACGTGTGAATATCGTATAAATTTATATAATATAGATGTTGCCACATTTACATTTAGATTATCCTCAATAGATTACCATAATACATCAGATATTACGTTGAAATTTTGGACTGAATTATGAAACCATTTTGATAAGATCTATGAGTTTTCTATTAAAATGACTTTTTTGCATTATGTTATAATTTTAGTTTTAGACATTAAAAAGATTATCAGCGAGTCATTAAGGGATACTACTATTGTGTTTTCAAGTCAATTTTAACTTTTTCCATTTCAATTGTAACCTTTTCCATTTCAATTGTAACCTTTTCCATTTCAATTGTTACCCTACCGGACATGAATCAATTCTTTTTTATTATGTTTATTTTTAAAAAAAATATTATTTTAATTAATATAATGACAATTGAAATAATTTCGGCATATTTTTTGATTCATTAAATATCCAGTTCTTAATTTAACCAGTTGAAATTATATTAAAAAAAAAAAAAAATAAACTGTTGTTTATTTATTTTTAATTTTTTGGAGAGGCATGAGGGTGTATGTAGATTTCATAGATTTGGTGATCGTTCATTAGGTTTTCGAAGTTGCGAATGTCGAATTGATTATCGAAATTTTGTAGGGCAATGACCATTTCTAATTAATTATTAGTTTGCAAAATTCCTCGGTAGTGTCATCGTTTATTAGGGTCACGTCTGTTCAGATTAAATTTTTTTGAATTGCATTTTTGATCGCGCATGCGCATCCCGCTTTACTGTTTCTTCGGTATAGTGATCGTTGTTCAGGTTTTCGAAGGACCTGATTCCGGTTTTTCGATTGGATTTTTACCAAGGATGCGCATTTCGAATTGCCATTGCATTTGACATTTTTTGCTTATATCGTCTATGAAAAGCTAAAAAAAAAAAGAAAATCAATTCGAATGCGGATTATCGATAAAAAATCAAATTAAAAAAAACGAATCAGAACCCTCGGAAACCTAATGAACTATACCTATATCGAAGAAAACTTCAACAACAATACTCAATCGAAAGCCGCATACGCGATCAAAAATCCAATTCAAAAAATGGAATCAGAATCCTTATAACCGTAATATACAATCAATATATCGTATTAAACTTCAAGAGTAATAGTAAATCTAAACGCGCATGCGCGAACAAAAATCAAGTTAAAAATATCTGATGTGGACAACACATGACTTCCTTGTACGCCTATTAAACTATAAATCGCTGGCTCGAAAAGTGATCCTCAATTTGGTTACTAGTTTCCGAAGATCGCAGTATCACAAAAACAACACTCGGCTTCGCGATATCCATCTATTGACACACACACACAAATACCGAGGAAAACCAGTATTTTACACTCAATTTTAACACTTAAAACAAGTAATAAAAATGTTTAATTGGATTGGAAACCAAATTGCGTTTGTAGCCTTTATTACCGAAACATATGATTTATGTATTTAATTTAAATATAATTTTTGATGTATGCTTATTATGATCTTCAAGTAAAGTACCGTTTTCGGCTCACCAATTTTAACCAAAATATAGTAAATATATTCATATCGATATAAAAGTCCTGTTTACCAAATATGAGATGTTTTACATTATATTTTAATATAATTTTTGATGAAAGTCTAATATGACCTTTAAGTAAAGTACCGCTTCCGGTATTCCAATTTAGACCAAAATCTAGTATGTTATTTAAATAAATATATAAGTAATAAATGCTAAATTTGAGAAGTTTTTCATAGTATTTTAATATAATTTTTGATGGAAATCAATTATGACCTTCAAGTAAAGTACCACTTCCGGTGATCAAGCAGTGACCAAAGGGGAGGTTCACAACTAGATTTTACAACAATCCTAAATACAAAATTTCAACTTTCTATGGCTAACCGTTTTTGAGTTATGCGAGAGACGAACGTACCAACGTACGTACGTACAGACGTCACGACGAAACTAGTCAAAATGGATTCGGGGATGGTCAAAATGGATATTTCCGTTGAAATCTGAAAACCGAAAATTTTCGCGATAACAAAATACTTCCTTTACTTCGTACAAGGAAGTAAGAAATTAAAATAGATTTTTTCCAAAATTTTAATAAACCAAATTATTGAATAATTGTGACGTTTCGGGGACAATATCTTCATTTATAAATTAATAAATATTTTACATTTACATCTTATAGGTTATTAATTTTTGTTAAATTTACATTTTAATCATCTATGTCCCAACAGAACTGATCCAGAAACTCTCTTAAGATTAACCTTTGAAATAATCTGATGAAAAGCTAATGAATTTATGAAAATCTTCTTGAAACCTTCCTAGATAAAATTAGAAAACAATAAAGAATATACCGATATTATATCATAAGTCATTATTTTAATTAAAATAATTATTTTCTGTAATGAATTAATTGATGTTCGGTTGGGTTACAATTGATTTGTAAAAATTTACTACTGAAATGGGAAAATTTACGTTTGAATTTCAAAAAGGTTACCATTGACTTGAGAATGCTCTATTTACACCAGAGTAACATCTAAAGTAGTGAAGTAACTGCTTTAATTTACTCTATTTATGCTTACGTTTTGTGCAGAGTACAGCCTGCAACATTAAAGCGCAAACTAAGATAACTAACACAGCCCTCATCTTTTCGACTTGTGCTCTTGTTTGTCACAGATCCGCTTATATATGTTACAGCTCGGGTTTAAGGATCGTAAAGAGAAGTCATTAATGCATATGTGGTAATTTAAACTGAACAATTAAACAGTTATAGGGCAATTTAATACTTTTGCACATTTACGAGGAATTGCTAATGATTCTTTTTTTGAAAATCACTGCTAATATCAATAACAATAAAACCTGCCTAATTACTGAATATCTTTTAAAACATTAAATCGCGAGTACCTACGGAATAATTCTGATTGTTGCTTAAAATTTAGAATTAAATTTTTACTTTCACTTAGCTATGTATACTAAGGGAAAGTATTGTGATGGTGAAAAATTTTCGAATTCGAGATTTCAACGGAAATACATGTTTTAAGGTCTCCTGAGTCCAAATAACCATGTCTCACAAAATGGTCTGTGGGTGTGTGTGTATGTGAACACCCTAGCTCAAAAACGAAATGTTGTATGAAATTACGCATTTAAGGGATGTTACCTCAACTTTTCCGCTGAAATCGACAATCATTAACGATTTTGAAAAAACTTGCCTAAATTCTTCTCCTTAGAATCCTGTAACTTTTCATTTATGTAAGAAATCACCAAGAAAATTCAGAGAAAAAAAGATGTGACGAAAAAAATTTTTATTTGCGCATAACTCAAAAAGTATGGATTTTATGATAAATGATATAAAAGGTAATTAAATTCTCTTAAAAACCCAAAAAGAATTATCTAAATCGGACCAGTATTAGCAAAGATTGTATTGAACTATAACAGTGTATGCGAACTGTTTAGTTCAAAAACGAAAAGTTGTATGAAACTTAAATTACGTATTTAAGATAATTATATGTCTGGGATATTACAGCAAAAGATTAGGTAAAATCAATTAACCGGAAGTGCCACTTTATACCATGGATTTTACACATTTTTACAATTTTCTCTAAAAAGGCTTTCACGATTTTGATTAAACTCGTCATATCAATTCAATGGTCTTAGATATCAGCTAGGTCTTATCCTCATTAAAATAGTGTGACAGACTTAAATGCCGAATTTTGAAATTGGCTTCCTCTAAAGTAACTTTAATTTTGTTTATTTGGTATAATTAACCATATCTTATTGTTAGTAGTAACATAATATGGATTAATATAAAGTATGAAAGAATTTTATGATAAACTACAAGAAAAAAAAAATCCGTGAGCAGTGGAACTCCGTCATTAAAGTCGCATTTTAACTTTAAAAAATATATTATAAAAATGGAAGGAGTAAGAAAAAAATTCGAGATCCACAAAAGACAGTTCCCTAACAAACCGAAATTTACCTGTATTTTTATTATAAGGTTCTGCATCTCCGCTAACCTTCGATACAAATATATATATGTAATTCTGTGATTTAGAAATAATACGACCGTAAACGTTTGCTAAAACAAAATAGTTTATTTAGTAACTTTTAATACAATCAATTAAGTTATTATTTCCAAATAATACAAAATACACAAACTTACCTAAAACAAAATAGAATTGTATACGAGTCTTTTACTCCCTAAATCACTATAATATATTTTACTGACAAGCGTGCTGATTAGTACAACCTTCATTTATAACAAAAGCCAATAAACAGCTGTTCAATGCCATTTAAAAGTAAATGATCTGAATTAATAATTAATCTTGTTAATTATTAATTTACACCTCCGGTGGTCGGAGACTCATTTCCTACAGGAAAAGAGTAAGGCACTAGCTTACAACTATGAAAATAGTTTGTAGCACTGTGTTTTTTATCGCATTCTATTTCATAAATGCTTGAAGAAATGCGTCGTTTAATACAAAAGGGTCCATTTCTGACTGCATCCAGTTTATTCCTGTTTAATCTAGCGCCATTTGTTATATATACAAAATCACCTTCTTTAAATTCGTGAATTTTTCTGTTTTTATCTATTCGATTCTTATTTTTTTCAAAAATTTTTCTGGAATTTTCAAGTGCTTCCCGACGATCCTTTATTAAATCAGAGCCTCGTTCCAATTCAGTCGGTACTATTTCTGATCTAATACCTAGTAAGAGGTAAGCAGGTGAGAATTTAGTCGTTCCATGAATAGTACTGTTGTATTCCTCAACACACAACTCAGCAACCTTAGTCCAGGGCACGCTAGAATTACTCTCATTAATCGGCAGCGTATTCTGTTTACCAAAGTTTGGTTTAAACGTTCGTTTAAACCATTAGATTGTGGGTTATCCACTGTAGTGAAAAGCAACTCGATCTTCTTGTTGTCTAAGAACATTTTAAATTTTTTTGAATTGTAAGCTCCATACTGGTCCACTAGTAACACTTTGATATTATTTTCCCCTGTCAGTGGGTTTAGGAGTTTGATAAAATCTTTCGCATCCCGACTTCTCGATGTTCTAATCCACGCGTATCGAGAAAAATGGTCTACTAGTAAATGCATGTATTTTTTTACTGACCCGTTACCGGCGAATCCTCCAACTGTGTCAATGGACATGATGTGGAACGGGTATTCTGCTGGA
Organism: Rhaphigaster nebulosa; assembly: GCA_948150685.1. Classification (NCBI taxonomy): domain Eukaryota; kingdom Metazoa; phylum Arthropoda; class Insecta; order Hemiptera; family Pentatomidae; genus Rhaphigaster; species Rhaphigaster nebulosa. Next base: position 3,625,658 of record OX411306.1, read on the forward strand.
CCCAATGTCGATAACATACCGATTGCTCTTCCTGTTCTAGTCTTGTTTTTGATACATATCTCACAGGACTTGCAATATTGATTTATAAGTTCATCCATGTTTTTAAAATAGTAAAATTGTCTCAATTTCTCAGCGATCTGACTAGTACCAATATGGCCATAAAACAGATGTATTTTTTTTATCATATCAAGCCCAAATTTTTCAGACACATAAATCCGCTTTCTGTTATTTAACATCTTGAAACTAATGTTACCGTCTCTTAAAACCTTCTTTGACATTTCAATTTCATCTTTAATTGTGTTTTGATCCTTCATGATGTCATCTAATTGAACCATATTGATTACCTTTAAACAGTCGTCGCCGTTATCAAAACATTCTAATACTGGGTTCCTCGATAATGTGTCCGCTTCGACATTATCCTTCCCTTCTTTATAAATTACCTTGAAATTATACTGGGATAAATACAGCATTAAGTCCCCTAACGCCTCATCAGTTCTTGATTTTGCTTTTAGATTAATCAGTGGTTTATGATCTGATGTTACTATGAAAGTTTTTCCTATTAAATAGTATTGCCAATATATAATGGCCTCTTTTATAGCGAGACACTCCAAATACATTATTTCTTTTTTCATCTGGCTTGGTGTAAGCTTTTTTGAAAAGTAAGCCACAGGATGTAACATTCCATTTTCTTGAACTTGTTTTAAAACTGCTCCCAGTCCTGATCGGCTTGCATCCACTTCTATTACTATATCTTTGTCTTCATTGTAAATCGCTAAAATTGGTGGTGAACATAAGTATTGTTTAACCTCTTGAAAACAAATTTCACAATCATCCGTCCAAACAAATTTTTCATTCTTCTTCAACAAATTATGTAAGGGAGCTAATCGTTGAGTACAATGGTCAACAAATTTGTGATAGAAATTAATCTTTCCTAATAACTGGCGAACCATTTTTCTTGTTGTTGGGCGTTTAAATTCCTTAATTGCAACAAGATTATCATTAATCGGTCGAACTTTACCATTTTCTATCACATGCCCAAGATACTTTATAGATCGCGTAGCAAAGTTACATTTAAGTAATTTTAATTTAATTCCCTCTTTCCTGATTGTTTCAAAAACTAACCTTATGTGTTTTAAATGTTCCTCAAAAGACTTCGAAAATATTAAAATGTCATCTATATAATTAACACAAAATTTTCCCAAATTATGTTTACGTAAAATACCTGATAACACCCTTTGAAAAATTGCTGGTGAATTTTTATATCCGAAGGGGAGTACTTTCCATTGCCAATGACCTTTCTGTGTTATGAAAGCTGTCTTCTTCCTGTCCTTTACTCGAATTGGTATAGACCAAAAAGCCGAGTTAATGTCCAATGCCGTGAACCAACTGCAGTCGCCAACATTCACAACCAGATCTTCAATTCTAGGAAATGGCTGAGATTCGGTAACCACTAGTTTATTTAATTCTCGGAAATCAACACATAATCGAGTTCTTCTTCCATCTTCTTTTTTAAAAGCTAAGGTTACAGGGGATGCGAATGGAGAACTCGATTCTTCTATTAAATCATTCTCCAACAATTTTGAAATTTGTAAATCTATTTCCTCTTGGTCTGGGAATGAACATCTATAAGGTTTTTTCGCTATTCCCCATTGAACCAACATCAAATTTATTAGTAGCAAAACACATTTTATATGCTTCTAGTAAACCAATTATTTTGTGCTTTTTATCGTTCTCTAAATGATCCAATTTTTCTTCAACCGAATTTTTATCAAAAAATGTTTCAATTTTCCCAACTTTATTATTCATGCTGTTCAAATCGATTAGTTTATTACCCACTTTCTGTTTAATTCGTAAGTTTTCATCCTGAATTAATTTGAACTTTTTTATTGCATCCAAACCAAGTAACAAATCGTAACTAAAGTTATTATTTTTTATGACAAATAGGTCCAATTTATCTTCTATTTCTCCAATTTTTAAATGTAGATTAGCCCGGCCTTTACAAAAATTCACACCACTTATAGTCTTTAGGATACTTTTGTTGGCATACAATTTTGATTTGAGTATACCGACAAGATTTTCATTAATTAAAGAGCAGGTAGAGCCATTATCATAAACGGCTTTAACTAGTTTATTTTGGTCCACAATTACTTTAACTTTAATTAATGAACATTGTGTGAATTTTTCCGGGCTAATTAGTTTTTTGTATTGCTATCATTATTTTGCATATCAATCCATAAATCTTCATTGTTATTGCCCTCATCTTCTTCAGTCAAATTGATCCAGTGTTTGGATTGTAATGTTTTGTTTTCCCATATTTGTTGTGAGTGAAAGCGATTTTTATAACCTAATTTTAGGCATATTGGACAAGGTATTCTTTCCGAGTTCATTGGCTTCCTTGATTTATTATTTCTGCATATTTCAGGTGGGTGGAAACGATTTTTATAGCCTAATGCTTCGCATATTCTGCACGGTTTTCTTTCTGAATTATTTGATTTTCTTTTCTCAATTTCAATCTTCGTTTTATCATTGTTTTGTTTTTCATCTATATTTATTTTTATCATGTATGAGTCATCAAACCTTTTTAGTTCTTTCACTAGGTCATTCAGACTCTCAATTTTTTCTCTGTCTAACCTATCTTGAACTTCCAGAGGCAGGTTATAAACTATTTGATATATTCTAAACATTTCAGGCATATTTTTGTCAGCTTCCAGAAGTAAACGTTCTTTTTTAAATACAAAATCAATCAAAGAACCAAATAAATATTTGTAATTAAACGCCAAGCGAATAGAGGTCCAATTTTTCTTTCCATATACTAATAAAAACGAATTTTTCCAATTTTCCCAGTCCTTCAATGGTATCTTAATGAGGTTTGCACTGTACCATTCTTTTACATTCCCTTCTATAAATAATTTTAGAGTTTCTACCCTCATGTCATCAACAATTTGAAATCTATTGCATTCTTTCTCGAATGAAGAAATCCAGGTTAGAGCTTCTTGTTTTCCATTAAATTTGTTTAACAAAAATTTTTGTTCAATTTCACTTAACGGCACTTGATTAGTAGTTGAAATCCGATTCTCTAATTCCCTGATTCGTTTAATTAAAAAAATTTCATTATTTTTGGTTTCCTCTAAAGCAGTACTTAATGCACCAGCCTCATTTTGATTATATTCTTCTAAATACTGATCCCGGACACAAAAATTTTCGTCCTCGTCTAAATATTTTTTTTGCAATTCGAGTTTAAATGGAATAGCAATTTTTCTATAACCACCTACCTTCGTGATGGATTTACAACTGTTTAACACATTTTTGCTTGACAGTAGTTCCTCATGCTGATCCAAACTCTTTAGTTCATCAGGTATCAAAAACCAAACTATTTTGTCCAAAGATAAGGCATTTAATTGGTATTCATTTTCTCCTTTCTTTACTAAATGGATATGCAATTTCCTTCGTGGATCCATTCTACAGAACGTATACAATTTGTAATTCTGTGATTTAGAAATAATACGACCGTAAACGTTTGCTAAAACAAAATAGTTTATTTAGTAACTTTTAATACAATCAATTAAGTTATTATTTCCAAATAATACAAAATACACAAACTTACCTAAAACAAAATAGAATTGTATACGAGTCTTTTACTCCCTAAATCACTATAATATATTTTACTGACAAGCGTGCTGATTAGTACAACCTTCATTTATAACAAAAGCCAATAAACAGCTGTTCAATGCCATTTAAAAGTAAATGATCTGAATTAATAATTAATCTTGTTAATTATTAATTTACATATATATATATATATATATATGTGTGTGTGTTTTAAAAAATCGGAAAACCCGGGGGGTTGGGGAAGCCAAGTCGAGACCCCCAAAAGATACTTCCCCAACACCAACTCAATTCACATACAAATTTTCAGCCCTATAAACTAATATGGTGGAGATGTAGCGATGTGCAAAATTCAAACAGCTCACCGGGAGGATGTATATCGTCTATGAAAAGCTAAAAAAAAAAGGAAATCAATTCGAAATGCGGATTATCGATAAAAAATCAAATTAAAAAAACCGAATCAGAACCCTCGGAAACCTAATGAACTATACCTATATCGAAGAAAACTTCAACAACAATACTCAATCGAAAGCCGCATACGCGATCAAAAATCCAATTCAAAAAATGGAATCAGAATCCTTATAGCCGTAATATACAATCAATATATCGTATAAAACTTCAAGGGTAATAGTAAATCTAAACGCGCATGCGGGAACAAAAATCAAGTTAAAAATATCTGATGTGGACAACACATGACTTCCTTGTACGCCTATTAAACTATAAATCGGTGACTCAAAAAGTGATCCTGAATATGGTTACTAGTTTCCGAAGATCACAGTATCTCAAAAACAATACTCGGCGTCGCGACATCCATCTATTGACATACACACACACAAATAGGGAGGAAAACCAATATTTTACACTAAATTTTAACACTTAAAACCAGTAATAAAAATGATTAATTGGATTGGAAACCAAATTATGTTTGTAACCTTTATTACCGAAACATATGATTCATGTATTTAATTTAAATATAATTTTTGATGTAAGCTTATTATGACCTTCAAGTAAAGTACCCTTTTCGGCTCACCAATTTTAACCAAAATATATTAAATACATTCAAATTGATATAAAAGTCCTATTTACCAAATTTTAGATAATTTACATTATATTTTAATATAATTTTTGATGAAAGTCTAATATGACCTTCAAGTAAAGTACCGCTTCCGGTTTTCCAATTTAGACCAAAATCTAGTATGTTATTTAAATCAATATATAATTTTTAAATACTAAATTTGAGAAGTTTTGTATAGTATTTTAATATAATTTTTGATGGAAATCAGTTATGACCTTCAAGTAAAGTACCACTTCCGGTGATTAAGCAGTGACCAAAAAGGGAGATTCACAACTAGATTTTACAGCAATCCTAAATACAAAACTTCAACTTTCTACGGCTAATCGTTTTTGAGTTATGCGAAATATGAACGAACGTACGTACGAACGTACGTACGAACGTACGTACGAACGTACGTACAGAGGCCACGACGAAACTAGTCAGAATGGATTCAGGTATGGTCAAAATGGATATTTCCGTTGAAATCTGAAAATCAAAAATTTTCGCGAATACAATACTTCCTTTACGTAGTACAAGGAAGTAAAAAGGCTATGTTTTTATTATTTTCTGTTTTCTTTTGCATTTATTTTGATTTACATTTATACGTATATTTTATTCTTTGCAATTATCTATTTTTATCATTTTTTTTTACCTTTTGTTTACTATCGCATGACTATTAATTATTAATCTTTTTGGGTAGATGTTATTAGTCAATATTTTGTTAACTTCAGATGTCAAATCCTGTAGAGAGCAAACTTTGCGAACATGCGATAAATATTCCAGAAAATTAGTGGCGTAAAAATTGCTATGCCATTCCAACTTTTTCATAACACATTAGATATTGTGAAAAAAATATGGTTATACATTTAATAAAATTTAAAAAATATGTAGGTATGTGATAGTATATAAATTACATCATGTATTTTAGATGTTTGATAATAGAAAAGGTGTAGTCCGAAAGGTGATTAATGCCGAATAAGAAGTATGAAAGCATTAATAAATACTTCCGAAAAAATAAAATATCTTATAAATAAAACTTTTGAAACCTTTTCGAAAAATAGAGTTCATGGCTACCATAATATTTATTTTGGGTTTTAAAAGCTCTTGATAACAGCAGATTATAGAAATAATATTAATTGCAAAGATAAAAAAAGAAATTATAGAATTAAAAATTAAGTATTTGATTAAATAATAAAAATTACAATTCTGTTAAAAATAATAAAAACATTCAGGATCGCTTGCTACCTTTTTAGCTATTAGGCATTTAATTCTCTCCCATGCGCCGTTCATCCAACGATGCAATTTACCACAGTTTTAGAAAAGTAAATGCACTAACTAATTACATCGATTCTGGGGTCTGAAGACCCTCCCTTAGGAGTTTAAAAAAAAGTAAGAAAACAAATAAATATATCGACTTAAAATACGACGTAAATTTAATTAAGTGCAGGTAAAAAAATAATAAATAAATGAGAAAATACTCGAATCGAAAAACACATAAAATACATCACAAAAAAAAAAAAATCAATAAAAACATTGTGTAAATATTATTAATAGAATCTAACTATAATAGTATGAAATTAAAAACAATTACATTATTATTTATTAACATAATTCAAATATCTTAATATCAACAGCTCAATTTTGAGGGGTTTTAAAGGTAGGCAAATATTTAAAAAAATCGGAAAACCCAGAGGGATGGGGGAACCAAGTCGAGACCCCCAAAAGATACTTCCCCAACACCAACTCAATTCACATACAAATTTTCAGCCCTATAAACTAATATGGTGGAGCTGTAGAGATGCGCAAAACTTAAAAAAACGCCGAAATTTCAGGTAAACATACCGAAATTTTGACTGGAATTTACTCATTCTTTAATGGTATCTGCCTGGAAGAAAGTCCTACATACCGAGTTTGGGCCATCATTTGACCCAAAGGGGGCCGCTGGAGGCGCTAAAACGTAGCGGTGGAAAAAAATATATTATAGACAACTACGTAAGAGTGATCTAGTGGTTATGAAACGGATGGAAAACGCAGTCCCGCCGCTCACCGCCGACCTTTGAACCACTGATATAGTCTATATTTTTCGGGGAAAATACAATTAAAAAGGGAAAAATATTTTCCCAGGTTGAAAACAAATTTCCGGAAATAAGTGTAGTAATATAGAGGTATAATATACCGATGGAAAGCTATAGATTTTAGAAAAATTAATATGTAACCAGTAAAGTCGTATAAGGTAATGGAGGGACGAAAACGGAGTATAAACTTTATTTTAGTTGATAAATTCTACTCTAATATTATTTAATGGAAAATATTTGTTTCCATGGAAACTGAATGGAATTTCAATAGAAATCAAATGAAAAAAATTATTTTTAGTTTAACAAGCTAAAAGTATATACTGCACAGAATTGTAATACTACTTATTTAAAAAAATATTTTATTGTACTTTTGCGAGAAAAGACATAATAAAATGGTCATATTTCAAGTAGTGATTTTTTTTTACTTCCTTGTACAAAGGTAAAGGAAGTATTGTAATCGCGAAAATTTTCGATTTTCAAATTTCAACGGAAATATCCATTTTGACCGTACCTGAATCAATTTTGACTAGTTTCGTCGTGGCGTCTGTACGTTCGTTCGTACGTATCTCGCATAACTCAAAAACGGTTAGTCGTAGAAAGTTAGAATTTTGTATTTAAGATTGCTGTAAAATCTAGTTATGAACCTCCTGTTTTGGTCACTACATGATTAAAGTACACCGGAAGTGGTACTTTACTTGAAGGCCTTATTGATTTTCATCAAGACTTACATATTAATATAAATAACATAATAAATTTTGGTGAACATTGGAAGACCGGATTGGTATTTTACTTGAAGGTTATATTGGACTTTCATCAAAATTATATTAAAATATAACATAATAATAAAACTTCTCAAATTTGGTGATAGGACTTTTATATCAATATGAATGTATTTACTAGATTTTGGTGAAAATTGGTGAGCCGAAAAGGGTACCTTACTTGAAGGTACCACCGATTTATAGTTTAATAGGCGTACAAGGGTATCATGTGTTGTCTACATCAGAAAATTTTAATTTCAATTTACATTCAAACAATCGGAGATCACAACATCATCTGCTCATTTTATTTGAATAAATAAATTAGAAAAATTATATAATATTAGATTTTCGCTCGAATTTTGAACACTGGGCGATCCGAGTCAATATAATTACCATCTATACTAAATTTTCCACAATATTGATTCTAAAACACATAGGAACTCCACGGTTACAGCAAATTGCGTAGTTTAAGGGCCTTTACCGACGACCCGCGTTTACATTTTTCATCGAATATGAAAAACAAAACAAAAAAAAAATTGAAATTTGGAACTCTGTTTTTTCGATGTATGTCGGAGGTGGCTAATAGCGATGTGAAATTTCCAAATTATTCAGTAATGAGGCAGGTGTTCTTGTTATTGATATTAGAAGTGATTTTCAAAAGAGGATCATTAACAACTCCTCGTAAATGTGCAAAAGTGTTAAATTGTCTTAAAACTGTTTAATTGTTCAGTTTAAATTACCACATATGCATAAATGACTTCTCTTTATGATCCTTAAAGCCGAGCTGTAACATATATAAGCGGATCTGTAACAGTCAAGTAAGTAACAAGTCGACAAGATGAAGACTGTGTTAGTTATCTTACTGTGCGCTTCAATATTGCAAGCTGTACTCTGCAGACGCAATTCTTATCAAGGTAAGCATAAATGGAGTAAAGTAAAGCTCCTTTAATTATTTAGTTTGTTAGATGTTACTCTTGAGCATTCAAAAGTCAATTTTTTCAACCTTTTCTAATTCAAATGTAACTATATTCTAATTCAAACTTTTTACAAATGGATTGTAACCCATCCAGACACAAATTCTACTTTATTATTGAAAAATAATTATTTTAATTAAAATAATGACTTTTGAAATAGTTGTGGTATATTCTTAATTGCTATCAATTTTATCTGGGTAGTTTTCCAGAAGGTTTTCTTAAAATCAATAGCTTTTCATCACATTATTTCAAAGGTTAATAAGAGAATTTCTGGATCAGTTCGGTTGGGGCTTAAATGATTACAATGCTAATTTTAAAAAAATGAATAACCAATAAGACGAATTGTAAATAATGTATTAATTTATAACAATTTTAATGTTATTGATAATATTTAAAGATAATTTAACGTCTGAGGACGGAGAGATTGTCTCCGAAACGTCACAATTATTCAATAATTTGAAAGTTGTTTTAAATGGAATTAATATTCAACTATGATTATTTTAATTCGTTCATTAGATAATTGATATTCAGTGCTAATTAGAACTGATTAAAATTTTTGAAAAAAATATATCATATAATTATTTTTAAATATTTGTTATTTTATATTTTACGGAAGGGTGAAGTGCGGATTTCATAGATTTGGTGATCGTTCATTATTTGAATTGAATTTTTGATTACGCATGCGCTTTTTCATTCAGTATTGTTGTCGAAGTTTTCTTCGATATAGGCATAGTTCATGAGGTTTTCGAGGGTTCTGATCCCTTTTTTGAATTTGATTCTTTATCGAGAATGCGCATGCGCGATCGAAAATGCAGTTCAAAAAACGAAATCAGAACCTAATAAACGATCCACAGAAACGAAAGAAAACGTCAACGGTAACGGAAAATCGAAATGTGGATGCGCGATCGAAAATCCAACAGTGAAAGAAAATATAAAATAGTGTCCTTGAGAAACTAAAAAGCGATGCCTCTACCGAGGAATTTTGCAAACAGATTTTGAGCACCCAATTCAGAGGGGTTTTAGAGGAGAGCAAATATTTAAACAAATCGAAAAACCCGGGGAAGTGTGGGAACCAAGTTGAGACCCCCAAAAGATACTTCCCTAACATAAACTCAATTCAAATACAAATTTTCAACCCTATAAACTCAATACGTGGAGCTGTAGAGTTGCGCAAAACTTAAAAAACGCCGAAATTTTGACTGGAATTTACCCATTCTTTAATGGTATCTGCCTGGAAGAAAGGCCTATATACCGAGTATGAGCTCATTTGAACCAAAGGGTGCTAAAATGTAGCGGGGGAAAAAATATGTATCAGACAACTCCATAAGAGTGATCTAGGGATTATGAAACGGATGGAAAACGCAGTCCCGCCGCTCATCGCCGACCTTTGAACCACTGATATAGACCATATTTTTCGGTGAAAATACCACTAAGAAAAGACGAATTGGAATCGAAAATGTTATTATCGACTTGGAAATTCAATAGTAGTATTCCTTAATGACTCGCTGATAATCTTTTTAATGTCTAAAACTAAAATAATAACATAGTGCAAAAAAGCCATTTTAATAAAAACTCATAAATCTTTTCAAAATGGTCTCATAACTCAGGCCAAAATTTCAACGTAATATCTTATGTATTAATCTATTGAGGATAAACTAAATGTAAATATGGCAAGGTCTATATTATATTAATTTATACGATATTCACACTATCTTCCATCTCAGATAAATAGTAATAAAATGATTATGTTTGGCAGATCAATCAAGTGGCAATTACCAAGGTGCCTACGCAGGTGGTGGCAATGGAGGCGATAGTTATGGTGAAGGGCAAGGGGGGGCTGGTGGAGATGGTGGTTGGATAAATCAGGAAGCCGATACTAATCAGACTCAAAACCATGGCGATCAATCTCAGAGCACTACAAGCAAACCTACCCAGAGCGATCAATCTCCGAGCACTACAAGCGAACCTACCCAGAGCGATCAAACTCAGAGCACTACAAGCGAACCTACCCAGAGCGAACAAACCCAGAGCACTACAAGCGAACCTACCCAGAGCGTTCAAACTCAGAGCACTACAAGCGATCCTACCCAGAGCCATCAAACTCAGAGCACTACAAGCGAACCTACCCAGAGCGATCAAACTCAGAGCACTACAAGCGAACCTACCCAGAGCGAACAAACCCAGAGCACTACAAGCGAACCTACCCAGAGCGATCAAACTCAGAGCACTACAAGCGAACCTACCCAGAGCGAACAAACCCAGAGCACTACAAGCGAACCTACCCAGAGCGTTCAAACTCAGAGCACTACAAGCGATCCTACCCAGAGCCATCAAACTCAGAGCACTACAAGCGAACCTACCCAGAGCGAACAAACCCAGAGCACTACAAGCGAACCTACCCAGAGCGTTCAAACTCAGAGCACTACAAGCGGACCTACCCAGAGCGTTCAAACTCAGAGCACTACAAGCGAACCTACCCAGAGCGATCAAACTCAGAGCACTACAAGCGATCCTACCCAGAGCGATCAAACTCAGAGCACTACAAACCATCCATGTTAAATTCAAGAATTTAATAAAATCAAGAATTATGTATTCAATTGAAAATTAAAATTACACATGAGCATTTCATTCACCTTTAGAATTATTTTAGTTTGAAACGATACCAGTTACTATGAGTATGCCTTTAACCGTAGTAGAATATTTAAAGCACGAAAGGTTTTCTAAAATAATAATTTAAGATAATGCAAAGCGACTCCGTAGAGGCCATGAAATAAACTTACACTTAGTAAAATTATGGAACGTATGGTCAACAAAAGATTAATGTGGATAATAGAGAATAACAATTTAATACAACCATTTCAATCTGGGTTCCGCAAAGGACGATGCACAATAGATCATCTGGTTGCATTAGAGGCCGAAGCCCAATATGCCTTCATCAACGCTCAACAGATGATCGCTGTATTCTTTGATATGAAGGAGGCTTTTGATAGCATAAACCACGCAGTAATTCTCAATAAGTTATCATCTATAGGAATCAGAGAGCAAATGTTCTATTTTATCAAACAGTTTCTTTCAAACCGTCACTTCAGAGTTAGAATAGGATGCGAACTATCTGAGAACCATGAACAGGTCAACGGTGTCCCACAAGGCTGTGTCCTTAGCCCCACTCTATTCTGCCTTGCAATAAATGACCTGGGACTCAGCTTACCTAGGGATGTCAAACCACTCTTGTTCGGAGATGATCTAGCCATTATTTGTCGATCTGATAACATTACCACCATACAACTTAAATTACAGGAAGCCATCAATAGAATTAATAACTGGTCCCTCTCCATTGATCTTCGTTTCTTTACCGAAAAAACTAAATGTTTACATTTCAGCAGAAAGAGAAATACTCCTACCTCTCCCGAACTACTTTTAGGTAATTCCTCGATCCCATATACAAACAACCATAGATTCTTAGGGATGATTTTTGACCGAAAACTGACTTGGGAACCACACGTCTCTACACTAAAACTAACTGCAACAAAAAAATTAAATATACTACGATTTCTCAGCGGTACTTCCTGGGGCTCAGATAGAATCACTCTGCTAAAACTTTACCGATCTTTAGTATGCTCGAAATTAGATTATGGGTGTTTTATCTATGGTTCTGCCCGCTACCGGATCCTTAATAAACTCGATACTGTCCATCATACCGGAATTCGCATCGCGACCGGCGCGTTTAGAACCAGTCCTATTCTCAGTCTGTGTTCCGAAGCAGGACTACCGCCTCTTTTATTCAGAAGAAAAAACTGGCAATAAACTATATCTCTAAACTCTTCCCTCAAACGGAACACCCAACACATAGGTACATTTTCAAACCAAAATTCTCCAAAACTTTTGAAAAAAAAATTAATCCAACACTTCCTTTATCAGAGAGAATTTCTTCCGCTACATCGTTCCTTAAAGGAATTCCTTTATATAAACCTGAAATTCATACTCCTCCATGGACGCACAAACGACCAAAAATTATGTTACATTTATCACGACTACCCAAAAACAAAACATCGCCCTTGGAATACAAAACTGAATTTTCCCGCCTCCTCCAGAATATTCCGGAACCATTCTTAATCTATACAGATGGATCTAAATCCTCCGACTCTACAGCATCTTCCTTCGTTACCCATAGCTCAACCCACAAAATAAAACTACATAAACTGTGCAGCATTTATACCGCCGAACTCCATGCAATAGTCTCAGCCCTTCACTTCTCAATGTCAATATCGCCTACAACCATCGCAATAATAACTGACTCTTTAAGTTCACTAAAAGGTTTAAATAATACATATCCAAAACACCCTACATTACTTAAAATCTATACTTACATCCATATGCTCGAAAACCTAAGAAAATCGGTATACTTCGTATGGGTGCCAAGCCACGTAGGAACAGTCGGTAACGAGCTCGCGGACCTAGCAGTCAAACAGGCACTTACTCTTCCAGGTCGAGGCGCTGCCATTTTAACACCTCTAGAACTCAGTCTTCCCCTCAAAAGAGAAATTACTGATGGGTGGCAGTAACTCTCATGTGGAATGAGAGCCCACCAAGTAAACTGAAGGCCATTAAAACATCAGTCAAGCCATGGACCACGTCAAATCGTTCTAATCGTAGAGAAGAAAGAGCAATAACCAGACTGAGAATAGGACACACCAATTTGACCCATTCCTATCTTATTAGCAAGCAACCGCCACCGAAATGCCAACACTGTCAAAACACCCTCACGGTCAGTCATTTCTTTCAGGAATGCCCATTTTATATTTCGGTTCTAGCCAGGTCAGGACTTACAGGAGTATTAACATGCATTTGATGTCTTGTCTTAATTAAATTCATAATTCATAAATGTATTATAATACTATTTCATATTACATTAAATGTAATATGCATAATAGTACCAAACTGTATTTTGAATCGCTTATTTTTATGTGTTTTAAGAACTGAAGATGAATGCATAAAATCCTAGTTTTCAATAAAAACAAAATTATAGAAGTAGCAAATAATTTATCAATCCCTAATTAAGCTTACACTTGAAGGGAAATACGATGTATTCACCAGAAATATGCTAATACCAGCCCTGATTATCATCATTATATCTAGATGGTTTGTAGACTTAATCCACTTTAAGAAATATTGATTGGATTAACTAAATCCATTGTAAGGAAGCTTTCAGGAGTAATAGTGAATTTTTTTTTTTTTAAATCACTGTTTACTGGCGAATGTTTTCCTCACCCGGGCTACAGCTACTCCATTTTTAGGAAAACTTATTTCATTAACCAATAATTTCTTATGTATAAAGTTCAGGGCTTTTTTTTTTTGGATTGGCCTATTAAATTCACCTTTTTACTTCCTTGTACGAAGTAAAGGAAGTATTGTAATCGCGAAAATTTTCTGTTTTCAGATTTCAACGGAAATATCCATTTTGACCATCCCTGAATCCATTTTGACGTACGTAAATTGGTATCTCGCATAACATAAAAACGGTGAGCCGTAGAAAGTTGACATTTTGTATTTAGGATTTTTGTAAAATCTAGTTGTGAATCTTTTTGGTCACTGCTTGATCATCGGAAGTGGTAATTTACTTGAAGGTCATAATTGATTTCCATAAAAAATTATATAAAAATATTATGCAAAACTTCTCAAATTAGGTATATAAGACTTACATATCAATATAAATAACATAATAAATTTTGGTTAACATTGGAAGACCGGATTGGTACTTTACTTGAAGGTTATATTAGACATTCATCAAAATTATATTAAAATATAATATAAAACATTTCAAATTTGGTAAATAGGACTTTTATATCAATATGAATGTATTTATTAGATTTTGGTTAAAATTGGTGAGCCGAAAAGGGTACTTTACTTGAAGGTCATAATAAACTTACATTCAATATATAATTATATTAAAATTACATGTAGATATGATTATGATACTGGTTACCCTCCCCATTTGTGAGGCGAACAATGCTGCTGCAGGAGAATAAGTTATGTGGGTTCCTCCGCTTAAAATGTCAAAACCGTCGATTTCAGTGACATTGACAGTTCTAATGTTGTCACGGGACAGGAAGAAATCTCTTGGAAACTAGATACCTTCTGAAAGAAAACGACATATAATAACGGAATGAGACCTTCAGAAACAAGAGTATCTGTGTCTGTGTCAATAGATGGAGGTCGCGACGGCGAGTGTCGTTTTTGAGATACTGCAATCTTCTGAATCTAGTAACCAAATTCAGGATCACTTTTCGAGCCACCGATTTATAGTTTAATAGGCGTACAAGGGTATCATGTGTTGTCTACATCAGAAAATTTTAATTTCAATTTACATTCAAACAATCGGAAATCATAACGTTATCGGCTCATCTTATTTGAATAAATAAATTAGAAAAATGATATAATATTAGATTTTCGCTCGAATTTAGAACACTGGGCGATCCGAGTCAATATAATTACTACCAATACTAAATTTTCCACAATATTGATTCTAAAACACATAGGAACTCCACGGTTACAGCAAATTGCGTAGTTTAAGGGCCTTTACCGACGACTGCGTTTACATTTTTCATCGAATATGAAAAACAAAGCAAAAAAACAATTGGATTTCGGATCTCTGTTTTTTCGTTGTATGTCGGAGGTGGCTAATAGCGATGTGAAGTTTCAAAACTATTCAGTAATGAGGCAGGTGTTACTGTTATTGATATTAGAAGTGGTTTTCAAAAAAGAATCATTAACAACTCCTCGTAAATGTGCAAAAGTGTTAAATTACCTCTAAACTGTTTAATTGTTCGGTTTAAATTACCACATATGCATTAATGACTTCTCTTTACGATCCTTAAAGCCGAGCTGTAACATATATAAGCGGATCTGTAACAGTCAAGTAAGTAACAAGTCGACAAGATGAAGACTGTGTTAGTTATCTTACTGTGCGCTTCAATATTGCAAGCTGTACTCTGCAGACGCAATTCTTATCAAGGTAAGCATAAATAGAGTAAAGTAAAGCTCCTTTAATTATTTAGTTTGTTAGATGTTACTCTTGAGCATTCCAAAGTCAATTGTAACCGTTCCCAATTCAAATGTAACAATGTAACTTTTTACATAAATTTGTTTTATTGAAAACTAGTTTCGAATGTTATACATTCATCCTCAGTTCTAAAAACACACAAAAATTCAAAAATAAGCAATTCAAAATATAGTTGGTATTATTATACATATTAAATTATATAAATCAGTATTATAAAACATTTATGAATTATGAATTTAATTAAGAAAATAAATCAAATACATGTTGGTACTCACCAAGGTTTAAATGGATTATGTCAAACAGAAAAATTGGTACTGGTTCCTTCTCGCATTGTACTAACAATGAACGAGAAATAGGCAGGATGTTTTAGGTAAACATTTTAAGGGTCAGGATTTTTCCGGTGAGCAATTGTTTTTTCTGTTATAGATAAGAATAAATTTAAGATGGCACTATTGGAGATATTTATTTCATCATTTAAGCAAAAATCTGGATTGGATTTGAAGGATTTTATTATTTCAAGTGCTTCATATATATTTAATTTGAGGCTGTTTTCAACGTGATGTATTAATTTAACTCCTGATTCTTTGATGAATTTATGATTATTTTCATTTAAATGAATTGCAAAGTTGGAATTATCTGTCTTATGTTCCTGGAATTATGGAATTATGCACGTATATGTCCCTTTAATCTCTGATTTAGCGATCTTCCAGTTTTTCCCGTGTATTTGGCTGCACAATCATTACAATGTAGTTCGTATTTAATTTATATATTTAGTTGTACGGGAAAAACTGGAAGATCACTAAATCAGAGATTAAAGGAACATATACGTGCATATAATAATAAGACAGATAATTCCAACTTTGCAATTCATTTAAATGAAAATAATCATAAATTCATCAAAGACTCAGGAGTTAAATTAATACATCACGTTGAAAACAGCCTCAAATTAAATATATATGAGGCACTTGAAATAATAAAATCCTTCAAATCCAATCCAGATTTTTGCTTAAATGATCAAATAAATATCTCCAATAGTTCCATCTTAAATTTATTCTTATCTATAACAGAAAAAACAATTGCTCACCGGAAAAACCCTGACCCTTAAAATGTTTACCTAAAACATCCTGCCTATTTCTCGTTCATTGTTAGTACAATGCGAGAAGGAACCAGTACCAATTTTTCTGTTTGATATAATCCATTTAAACCTTGGTGAGTACCAACATGTATTTGATTTCTTGTCTTAATTAAATTCATAATTCATAAATGTTTTATAAAACTGATTTATATAATTTAATATGTATAATAATCCCAACTATATTTTAAATTGCTTATTTTTGAATTTTTTGTGTGTTTTTAGAACTGAGGATGAATGTATAACATTCGAAGCTAGTTTTCAATAAAACATATTTATAGAAGTGGCAAATAATTTATCAATCTCTAATTTGATTGATCCTTCTATACCATCATGCGGATGTCAACTTACTTTTTACAAATCGATTGTAACCCATCCAACAATAAATTCTACTTTCTTATTGAAAAATAATTATTTTAATTAAAATCATCAGCTTATTTCAGAGGTTAATAAGAGAATTTCTGGATTAGTTCAGTTGGGACTTAGATGATTAGAATGCTAATTTAAAAAAAAAAATAATAATCTATAAGACGAATTGTAAATAATGTATTAATTTATAACAATTTTAATATTATTGATAATATTTAAAGATAATTTAACGTCTGAGGACGGAGAGATTGTCTCCGAAACGTCACAATTATTCAATAATTTGAAAGTTGTTTTAAATGGAAGTAATATTCAACTATGGTTATTTTAATTCGTTCATTAGATAATTGATATTCAGTGCTAATTAGAACTGATTAAAATTTTTGAAAAAAAAAAGTATTTTATTTAGTTTGAAATATTTGTTATTTTATATTTTACGGAGGGGTGAAGTGAAGATCTCATAAATTTGGTGATCGTTCATTAGGTTTTCGCACTTGTTAATGCCGAATTTACTATTGAAATTTTGTTCGGCAAAGGATATTTCTAATAAATTATTAACTTGGAAAATTCATCGGTATAGGTATCGTTTAGTAGGTTTTCAAAGGGTTCTGATTCCATTTTTTGAATTGGATTTTTGATTGCGCATGCGCCTTTCCATTTAGTATGGTTGTTGAAGATTTCTTCGAAATAGGCATAGTCCATAAGGTTTTCGAGGGTTCTGATTACGTTTTTTTAATTTGATGTTTATCAAAAATGCGCATTTCGAATCACTATTACTGTTAAAGTTTCATACGATATAGTGATTATATATTACGTTTTTAAGGGTTCTGAATCCATTTTTTGAATTTGAATTTTTGATTAAGCATGCGCCTTTCCATTGCATAGTTCATGAGGCTTTCGAGGGTTCTAATCCCGTTTTCTGAATTTAATTCTTTATCGAGAATGCGCATTTCGATTTACCCTCACACTTGATTTTTTTTTTTTTGTTTTAGATATAGTTTATTAACTTTTCTTAGGCGATATACACAAAAAAATGTCAAATACAATTTGAAAATAGAAATTAGAAATGCACATCCTTGGTAAAAATCCAATTGAAAAAACGGAATCAGGCCATTCGAAAGCCTGAAAGAACGATCTCTGAAAGAACTTCAAGGATACGAGTAAAGTGGGATGCGCATGCGCGATCAAAAATGCAGTTTAAAAAACGGAATGAGAACCTAATAAACGATCCACAGAAACGAAAGAAAACGTCAACGGTAACGGAAAATCGAAATGTGGATGCGCGATCGAAAATCCAATAGTGAAAGAAAATAGAAAATAGTTATCTTGAAAAACTAAAAAGCGATGCCTCTACCGAGGAATTTTGCAAACAGATTTTGAGCACCCAATTCAGAGGGGTTTTAGAGGAGATCAAATATTTAAACAAATCGAAAAACCCGGGGAAGTGGGGGAACCAAGTTGAGACCCCCAAAAGATACTTACCTAACATAAACTCAATTCAAATACAAATTTTCAACCCTATAAACTCAATAGGTGGAGCTGTAGAGTTGCGCAAAACATTTAGAAACGCCGAAATCTTGACTGGAATTTACCCATTCTTTAATGGTATCTGCCTGGAAGAAAGTCCATATACCGAGTATGAGCTCATTTGAACCAAAGGGTGCTAAAATGTAGCGGGGGAAAAAATATGTATCAGACAACTCCATAAGAGTGATCTAGGGATTATGAAACGGATGGAAAACGCAGTCCCGCCGCTCATCGCCGACCTTTGAACCACTGATATAGACCATATTTTTCGGTGAAAATACGACTAAGAAAAGACGAATTGGAATCGAAAATGTTATTATCGACTTGGAAATTCAATAGTAGTATTCCTTAATGACTCGCTGATAATCTTTTAAATGTCTAAAACTAAAATAACATAGTGCAAAAAAGTCATTTTAATAAAAAACTCATACATCTTTTCAAAATGGTCTCATAGTTCAAGCCAAAATTTCAACGTAATATCTTATGTATTAATCTATTGAGGATAAACTAAATGTAAATATGGCAAGGTCTATATTATATTAATTTATACGATATTCACACGTCTCTTCCATCTCAGATAAATTGTAATAAAATGATTATGTTTGGCAGGTCAATTAAGTAGCAATTACCAAGCTGCCTCTGCAGGTGGTGGCAAAGGAGGCGATAGTTATGGTGAAGGGCAAGGGGGGGCTGGTGGAGCTGGAGGTTTGATAGGACAGGAAGCCGATAATAATCAGAATCAAAACCAGGGCAATCAATCTCAGAGCACTACAAGCGATCCTACCCAGAGCGTTCAAACTCAGAGCACTACAAGCGATCCTACCCAGAGCCATCAAACTCAGAGCACTACAAGCGAACCTACCCAAAGCGATCAAACTCAGAGTACTACAAGCGAACCTACTCAGAGCGTTCAAACTCAGAGCACTACAAGCGAACCTACTCAGAGCGATCAAACTCAGAGCACTACAAGCGAACCTACCCAGAGCGATCAAACTCAGAGCACTACAAGCGAACCTACCCAGAGCCATCAAACTCAGAGTACTACAAGTGAACCTACTCAGAGCGTTCAAACTCAGAGCACTACAAGCGATCCTACCCAGAGCGATCAAACTCAGAGCACTACAAGCGATCCATGTTAAATTCAAGTTCTAAAATCAAGAATTATGTATTAACTTTAAAATTAAAATTACACATGAGCATTTCATTCACCTTTAGAATTATTTTAGTTTGAAACGATACCAGTTACTATGAGTATGCCTTTAACCGTAGTAGAATATTTAAAGCACGAAAGGTTTTCTAAAATAATAATTTAAGATAATGCAAAGCGACTCCGTAGAGGCCATGAAACAAACTTACACTTAGTAAAATTATGGAACGTATGGTCAACAAAAGATTAATGTGGGTAATAGAGAATAACAATTTAATACAAACATTTCAATCTGGGTTCCGCAAAGGACGATGCACAATAGATCATCTTGTTACATTAGAGGCCGAAACCCAATATGCCTTCATCAACGCTCAACAGATGATCGCTGTATTCTTTGATATGAAGAAGGCTTTTGATAGCATAAACCACGCAGTAATTCTCAATAAGTTATCATCTATAGGAATCAGAGAGCAAATGTTCTATTTTATCAAACAGTTTCTTTCAAACCGTCACTTCAGAGTTAGAGTAGGATGCGAACTATCTGAGAACCACGAACAGGTCAACGGTGTCCCACAAGGCTGTGTCCTTAGCCCCACTCTATTCTGCCTAGCAATAAATGACCTGGGACTCAGCTTACCTAGGGATGTCAAACCGCTCTTGTTCGCAGATGATCTAGCCATTATTTGTCGATCTGAAAACATTACCACCATACAACTTAAATTACAGGAAGCCATCAATAGAATTAATAACTGGTCCCTCTCCATTGATCTTCGTTTCTCTACCGAAAAAACTAAATGTTTACATTTCAGCAGAAAGAGAAATACTCCCACCTCTCCCGAACTACTTTTAGGTAATTCCTCGATCCCATATACAAACAACCATAGATTCTTAGGGATGATTTTTGACCGAAAACTGACTTGGGAACCACACGTCTCTACACTAAAACTAACTGCAACAAAAAAATTAAATATACTACGATTTCTCAGCGGTACTTCCTGGGGCTCAGATAGAATCACTCTGCTAAAACTTTACCGATCTTTAGTATGCTCGAAATTAGATTATGGGTGTTTTATCTATGGTTCTGCCCGCTACCGGATCCTTAATAAACTCGATACTGTCCATCATACCGGAATACGCATCGCGACCGGCGCGGTTAGAACCAGTCCTATTCTCAGTCTGTGTTCCGAAGCAGGACTACCGCCTCTTTTATTCAGAAGAAAAACTGGCAATAAACTATATCTCTAAACTCTTCCCTCAAACGGAACACCCAACACATAGGTACATTTTCAAACCAAAATTCTCCAAAACTTTTGAAAAAAAAATTAATCCAACACTTCCTTTATCAGAGAGAATTTCTTCCGCTACATCGTTCCTTAAAGGAATTCCGTTATATAGACCTGAAATTCATACTCCTCCATGGACGCACAAACCACCAAAAATTATGTTACATTTATCACGACTACCCAAAAACAAAACATCGCCCTTGGAATACAAAACTGAATTTTCCCGCCTCCTCCAGAATATTCCGGAACCATTCTTAATCTATACAGATGGATCTAAATCCTCCGACTCTACAGCATCTTTCTTCGTTACCCATAGCTCAACCCACAAAATAAAACTACATAAACTGTGCAGCATTTATACCGCCGAACTCCATGCAATAGTCTCAGCCCTTCACTTCTCAATGTCAATATCGCCTACAACCATCGCAATAATAACTGACTCTTTAAGTTCACTAAAAGGTTTAAATAATACATATCCAAAACACCCTACATTACTTAAAATCCATACTTACCTCCATATGCTCGAGAACCTAAGAAAATCGGTATACTTCGTATGGGTGCCAAGCCACGTAGGAATAGTCGGTAACGAGCTCGCGGACCTAGCAGCCAAACAGGCACTTACTCTTCCAGGTCGAGGCACTGCCATTTTAACACCTCTAGAACTCAGTCTTCCCCTCAAAAGAGAAATTACTGATGGGTGGCAGTAACTCTCATGTGGAATGAGAGCCCACCAAGTAAACTGAAGGCCATTAAAACATCAGTCAAGCCATGGACCACGTCAAATCGTTCTAATCGTAGAGAAGAGAGAGCAATTATCAGACTGAGAATAGGACACACCAATTTGACCCATTCCTATCTTATTAGCAAGCAACCGCCACCGAAATGCCAACACTGTCAAAACATCCTCACGGTCAGTCATTTCTTTCAGGAATGCCCATTTTATATTTCGGTTCTAGCCAGGTCAGGACTTACAGGAGTATTAACATGCATTTGATTTCTTGTCTTAATTAAATTCATAATTCATAAATGTATTATAATACTATTTCATATTACATTAAATGTAATATGCATAATAGTACCAAACTGTATTTTGAATCGCTTATTTTTATGTGTTTTAAGAACTGAAGATGAATGCATAAAATCCTAGTTTTCAATAAAAACAAAATTATAGAAGTAGCAAATAATTTATCAATCCCTAATTAAGCTTACACTTGAAGGGAAATACGATGTATTCACCAGAAATATGCTAATACCAGCCCTGATTATCATCATTATATCTAGATGGTTTGTAGACTTAATCCACTTTAAGAAATATTGATTGGATTAACTAAATCCATTGTAAGGAAGCTTTCAGGAGTAATAGTGAATTTTTTTTTTTTTAAATCACTGTTTACTGGCGAAAGTTTTCCTCACCCGGGCTACAGCTACTCCATTTTTAGGAAAACTTATTTCATTAACCAATAATTTCTTATGTATAAAGTTCAGGGCTTTTTTTTTTTTGGATTGGCCTATTAAATGCACCTTTTTACTTCCTTGTACGAAGTAAAGGAAGTATTGTAATCGCGAAAATTTTCTGTTTTCAGATTTCAACGGGATTATCCATTTTGACCATCCCTGAATCCATTTTGACGTACGTAAATTGGTATCTCGCATAACTTAAAAACGGTGAGCCGTAGAAAGTTGACATTTTGTATTTAGGATTTTTGTAAAATCTAGTTGTGAAACTCTCTTTTTGGTCACTGCTTGATAGCCGGAAGTGGTACTTTACTTGAAGGTCATAATTGATTTCCATAAAAAATTATATTAAAATATTATGCAAAACTTCTCAAATTGGGTAAATAAGACTTACACATCAATATAAATAACATAATAAATATTGGTTAACATTGGAAGACCGGATTGGTACTTTATTTGAAGGTTAAATTAGATTTTCATCAAAATTATATTAAAATATAATATAAAACATTTCAAATTTGGTAAATAGGACTTTTATATCAATATGAATGTATTTACTAGATTTTGGTTAAAATTGGTGAGCCGAAAAGGGTACTTTACTTGAAGGTCATAATAAACTTACATTAAAAATTATATTAAAATTACATGTAGATATGATTATGATACTGGTTACCCTCCCCATTTGTGAGGCGAACAATCCTGCTGCAGGAGAATAAGTTATGTGGGTTCCTCCGCTTAAAATGTCAAAACCGTCGATTTCAGTCACATTGACAGTTCTAATGTTGTCACGGGACAGGAAGAAATCTCTTGGAAACTAGATACCTTCTGAAAGAAAACGACATATAATAACGGAATGAGACCTTCAGAAACAAGAGTATCTGTGTCTGTGTCAATAGATGGAGGTCGCGACGCCGAGTGTCGTTTTTGAGATACTGCAATCTTCTGAATCTAATAACCAAATTCAGGATCACTTTTCGAGCCACCGATTTATAGTTTAATAGGCGTACAAGGGTATCATGTGTTGTCTACATCAGAAAATTTTAATTTCAATTTACATTCAAACAATCGGAGATCATAACGTTATCGGCTCATCTTATTTAAATAAATAAATTAGGAAACTGATATAATATTAGATCTTCGCTCGAATTTTGAACACTGGGCGATCCGAGTCAATATAATTACCACCTATACTAAATTTTCCACAACATTGATTCTAAAACACAAAGGAACTCCACGGTTACAGCAAATTGCGTAGTTTAAGGGCCTTTATCGACGACCCGCGTTTACATTTTTCATCGAATATGAAAAACAAAGCAAAAAAAAATTGGATTTCGGATCTCTGTTTTTCCGATGTATGTCGGAGGTGGCTAATAGCGATGTGAAGTTTCAAAACTATTCAGTAATGAGGCAGGTGTTACTGTTATTGATATTAGAAGTGGTTTTCAAAAAAGAATCATTAACAACTCCTCGTAAATGTGCAAAAGTGTTAAATTACCTCTAAACTGTTTAATTGTTCGGTTTAAATTACCACATATGCATTAATGACTTCTCTTTACGATCCTTAAAGCCGAGCTGTAACATATATAAGCGGATCTGTAACAGTCAAGTAAGTAACAAGTCGACAAGATGAAGACTGTGTTAGTTATCTTACTGTGCGCTTCAATATTGCAAGCTGTACTCTGCAGACGCAATTCTTATCAAGGTAGGCATAAATGGAGTAAAGTAAAGATCCTTTAATTATTTAGTTTGTTAGATGTTACTCTTGAGCATTCCAAAGTCAATTGTAACCGTTCCCAATTCAAATGTAACTTTTTACATAAATTTGTTTTATTGAAAACTAGTTTCGAATGTTATACATTCATCCTCAGTTCTAAAAACACACAAAAATTCAAAAATAAGCAATTCAAAATATAGTTGGTATTATTATACATATTAAATTATATAAATCTGTATTATAAAACAATTATGAATTTAATTAAGAAAATAAATCAAATACATGTTGGTACTCACCAAGGTTTAAATGGATTATGTCAAACAGAAAAATTGGTACTGGTTCCTTCTCGCATTGTACTAACAATGAACGAGAAATAGGCAGGATGTTTTTAGGTAAACATTTTAAGGGTCAGGGTTTTTCCGGTGAGCAATTGTTTTTTCTGTTATAGATAAGAATAAATTTATGATGGCACTATTGGAGATATTTATTTCATCATTTAAGCAAAAATCTGGATTGGATTTGAAGGATTTTATTATTTCAAGTGCTTCATATATATTTAATTTGAGGCTGTTTTCAACGTGATGCATTAATTTAACTCCTGAGTCTTTGATGAATTTATGATTATTTTCATTTAAATGAATTGCAAAGTTGGAATTATCTGTCTTATGTTCCTGAAATTATGGAATTATGCACGTATATCTCCTTTAATTTCTGATTTAGCGATCTTCCAGTTTTCCCGTTTATTTGGCTGCACAATAATTACAATTTAGTTCGTATTTAATTTATATATTTAGTTATACGGGAAGAACTAAATTGTAATTATTGTGCAGCCAAATACACGGGAAAAACTGGAAGATCGCTAAATCAGAGATTAAAGGAACATATACGTGCATATAATAATAAGACAGATAATTCCAACTTTGCAATTCATTTAAATGAAAATAATCATAAATTCATCAAAGACTCAGGAGTTAAATTAATACATCACGTTGAAAAGAGCCTCAAAGTAAATATATATGAAGCACTTGAAATAATAAAATCCTTCAAATCCAATCCAGATTTTTGCTTAAATGATCAAATAAATATCTCCAATAGTTCCATCTTAAATTTATTCTTATCTATAACAGAAAAAACAGTTGCTCACCGGAAAAACCCTGACCCTTAAAATGTTTACCTAAAACATCCTGCCTATTTCTCGTTCATTGTTAGTACAATGCGAGAAGAAACCAGTACAAACTTTTCTGTTTGATATAATCCATTTAAACCTTGGTGAGTACCAACATGTATTTGATT
Organism: Rhaphigaster nebulosa; assembly: GCA_948150685.1. NCBI lineage: Eukaryota > Metazoa > Arthropoda > Insecta > Hemiptera > Pentatomidae > Rhaphigaster > Rhaphigaster nebulosa. Next base: position 3,651,102 of record OX411306.1, read on the forward strand.
TCTTGTCTTAATTGAATTCATAATTCATAAATGTTTTATAATACTGATTTATATAATTTAATATGTATAATAATACCAACTATATTTTGAATTGCTTATTTTTGAATTTTTTGTGTGTTTTTAGAACTGAGGATGAATGTATAACATTCGAAGCTAGTTTTCAATAAAACAAATTTATAGAAGTGGCAAATAATTTATCAATCCCTAATTAGATTGATCCTTCTATACCATCATGCGGATGTCAACTAACTTTTTACAAATAGATTGTAACCCATCCGGACATAAATAAATTCTACTTTATTATTGAAAAATAATTATTTTAATTAAAATAATGACTTTTGAAATAGTTGTGGTATATTCTTAATTGTTATCCAATTTTATCTAGGTAGTTTTCCAGAAGGTTTTCTTAAAATCATTAGCTTTGAAAGTTGTTTTAAATGGAAGTAATATTCAACAATGATTATTTTAATTCGTTCATTAGATAATTGATATTCAGTACTAATTAGAACTGATTAAAATTTTTGAAAAAAAAAGTATTTTGTTTAGTTTGAAATATTTGTTATTTTATATTTTACGGAGGGGTGAAGTGAAGATTTCATAGATTTGGTGATCGTTCATTAGGTTTTCGCACTTGTTAATGCCGAATTTACTATTGAAATTTTGTTTGGCAAAGAATATTTCTAATAAATTATTAACTTGGAAAATTCATCGGTATAGGTATCGTTTAGTAGGTTTTCAAAGGGTTCTGATTCCATTTTTTGAATTGGATTTTTGATTGCGCATGCGCCTTTCCATTTAGTATGGTTGTTGAAAATTTCTTCGAAATAGGCATAGTCCATAAGGTTTTCGAGGGTTCTGATTACGTTTTTTTAATTTGATTTTTATCAAAAATGCGCATTTCGAATCACTATTACTGTTAAAGTTTCATACGATATAGTGATTATATATTACGTTTTTAAGGGTTCTGAATCCATTTTTTGAATTTGAATTTTTGTATAAGCATGCGCCTTTCCATTTAGTATGGTTGTTGATGTTTTCTTCGATACAGGCATAGTTCATGAGGCTTTCGAGGGTTCTGATCCCGTTTTTTGAATTTAATTCTTTATCGAGAATGCGCATTTCGATTTACCCTCACACTTGATTTTTTTTTTTTGTTTTAGATATAGTTTATTAACTTTTCTTAGGCGATATACACAAAAAAATGTCAAATACAATTTGAAAATAGAAATTAGAAATGCACATCCTTGGTAAAAATCCAATTGAAAAAACGGAATCAGGCCATTCGAAAGCCTGAAAGAACGATCTCTGAAAGAACTTCAAGGATAAGAGTAAAGTGGGATGCGCATGCGCGATCAAAAATGCAGTTTAAAAAACGGAATGAGAACCTAATAAACGATCCATAGAAACGAAAGAAAACGTCAACGGTAACGTAAAATCGAAATGTGGATGCGCGATTGAAAATCCAATAGTGAAAGAAAATAGAAAATAATATCCTTAAAACAATAAAAAGCGATGCCTCTACCGAGGAATTTTGCAAACAGATTTTGAGCACCCAATTCACAGGGGTTTTAGAGGAGAGCAAATATTTAAACAAATCGAAAAACCCGGGGAAGTGGGGGAACCAAGTTGAGACCCCCAAAAGATACTTACCTAACATAAACTCAATTCAAATACAAATTTTCAACCCTATAAACTCAATAGGTGGAGCTGTAGAGTTGCGCAAAACATTTAGAAACGCCGAAATCTTGACTGGAATTTACCCATTCTTTAATGGTATCTGTCTGGAAGAAAGTCCATATACCGAGTATGAGCTCATTTGAACCAAAGGGTGCTAAAATGTAGCGGGAGAAAAAATATGTATCAGACAACTCCATAAGAGTGATCTAGGGATTATGAAACGGATGGAAAACGCAGTCCCGCCGCTCATCGCCGACCTTTGAACCACTGATATAGACCATATTTTTCGGTGAAAATACGACTAAGAAAAGACGAATTGGAATCGAAAATGTTATTATCGACTTGGAAATTTAATAGTAGTATTCCTTAATGACTCGCTGATAATCTTTTAAATGTCTAAAACTAAAATAACATAGTGGAAAAAGTCATTTTAATAAAAAACTCATGCATCTTTTCAAAATGGTCTCATAGTTCAGGCCAAAATTTCAACGTAATATCTTATGTATTAATCTATTGAGGATAAACTAAATGTAAATATGGCAAGGTCTATATTATATTAATTTATACGATATTCACACGTCTCTTCCATCTCAGATAAATTGTAATAAAATGATTATGTTTGGCAGGTCAATTAAGTAGCAATTACCAAGCTGCCTCTGCAGGTGGTGGCAAAGGAGGCGATAGTTATGGTGAAGGGCAAGGGGGGGCTGGTGGAGCTGGAGGTTTGATAGGACAGGAAGCCGATAATAATCAGAATCAAAACCAGGGCAATCAATCTCAGAGCACTACAAGCGATCCTACCCAGAGCGATCAACCTCAGAGCACTACAAGCGACCATACCCAGAGCGATCAAACTCAGAGCACTACAAGCGATTCTACCCAGAGCGATCAAACTCAGAGCACTACAAGCGGTTCTACCCAGAGCGATCAAACTCAGAGCACTACAAGCGTTCCTACCCAGAGCGATCAAACTCAGAGCACTACAAGCGATCCTACCCAGAGCCATCAAACTCAGAGTACTACAAGCGAACCTACCCAGAGCCATCAAACTCAGAGCACTACAAGCGAACCTACCCAGAGCGATCAAACTCAGAGCACTACAAGCGAACCTACCCAGAGCGATCAAACTCAGAGTACTACAAGTGAACCTACTCAGAGCGTTCAAACTCAGAGCACTACAAGCGAACCAACCCAGAGCGATCAAACTCAGAGCACTACAAGCGTTCCTACCCAGAGCGATCAAACTCAGAGCACTACAAGCGCACCTACCCAGAGCGATCAAACTCAGAGCACTACAAGCGTTCCTACCCAGAGCGATCAAACTCAGAGCACTACAAGCGAACCAACCCAGAGCGATCAAACTCAGAGCACTACAAGCGTTCCTACCCAGAGCGATCAAACTCAGAGCACAACAAGCGAACCTACCCAGAGCGATCAAACTCAGAGCACTACAAGCGATCCTACCCAGAGCGATCAAACTCAGAGCACTACAAGCGATCCATGTTAAATACAAGTTCTAAAATCAAGAATTATGTATTAACTTTAAAATTAAAATTACACATGAGCATTTCATTCACCTTTAGAATTATTTTAGTTTGAAACGATACCAGTTACTATGAGTATGCCTTTAACCGTAGTAGAATATTTAAAGCACGAAAGGTTTTCTAAAATAATAATTTAAGATAATGCAAAGCGACTCCGTAGAGGCCATGAAACAAACTTACACTTAGTAAAATTATGGAATGTATGGTCAACAAAAGATTAATGTGGGTAATAGAGAATAACAATTTAATACAACCATTTCAATCTGGGTTCCACAAAGGACGATGCACAATAGATCATCTGGTTGCATTAGAGGCCGAAGCCCAATATGCCTTCATCAACGCTCAACAGATGATCGCTGTATTCTTTGATATGAAGAAGGCTTTTGATAGCATAAACCACGCAGTAATTCTCAATAAGTTATCATCTATAGAAATCAGAGAGCAAATGTTCTATTTTATCAAACAGTTTCTTTCAAACCGTCACTTCAGAGTTAGAGTAGGATGCGAACTATCTGAGAACCACGAACAGGTCAACGGTGTCCCACAAGGCTGTGTCCTTAGCCCCACTGTATTCTGCCTAGCAATAAATGACCTGGGACTCAGCTTACCTAGGGATGTCAAACCGCTCTTGTTCGCAGATGATCTAGCCATTATTTGTGGATCTGATAACATTACCACCATACAACTTAAATTACAGGAAGCCATCAATAGAATTAATAACTGGTCCCTCTCCATTGATCTTCGTTTCTCTACCGAAAAAACTAAATGTTTACATTTCAGCAGAAAGAGAAATACTCCCACCTCTCCCGAACTACTTTTAGGTAATTCCTCGATCCCATATACAAACAACCATAGATTCTTAGGGATGATTTTTGACCGAAAACTGACTTGGGAACCACACGTCTCTACACTAAAACTAACTGCAACAAAAAAATTAAATATACTACGATTTCTCAGCGGTACTTCCTGGGGCTCAGATAGAATCACTCTGCTAAAACTTTACCGATCTTTAATATGCTCGAAATTAGGCTATGGTTGTTTTGTCTATGGTTCTGCCCGCTACCGGATCCTTAATAAACTCGATACCGTCCATCATACCGGAATTCGCATCGCGACCGGCGCGTTTAGAACCAGTCCTATTCTCAGTCTGTGTTCCGAAGCAGGACTACCGCCTCTTTTATTCAGAAGAAAAAAACTGGCAATAAACTATATCTCTAAACTCTTCCCTCAAACGGAACACCCAACACATAGGTACATTTTCAAACCAAAATTCTCCAAAACTTTTGAAAAAAAAATTAATCCAACACTTCCTTTGTCAGAGAGAATTTCTTCCGCTACATCGTTCCTTAAAGGAATTCCTTTATATAAACCTGAAATTCATACTCCTCCATGGACGCACAAACCACCAAAAATTATGTTACATTTATCACGACTACCCAAAAACAAAACATCGCCCTTGGAATACAAAACTGAATTTTCCCGCCTCCTCCAGAATATTCCGGAACCATTCTTAATCTATACAGATGGATCTAAATCCTCCGACTCTACAGCATCTTCCTTCGTTACCCATAGCTCAACCCACAAAATAAAACTACATAAACTGTGCAGCATTTATACCGCCGAACTCCATGCAATAGTCTCAGCCCTTCACTTCTCAATGTCAATATCGCCTACAACCATCGCAATAATAACTGACTCTTTAAGTTCACTAAAAGGTTTAAATAATACATATCCAAAACACCCTACATTACTTAAAATCCATACTTACCTCCATATGCTCGAAAACCTAAGAAAATCGGTATACTTCGTATGGGTGCCAAGCCACGTAGGAATAGTCGGTAACGAGCTCGCGGACCTAGCAGCCAAACAGGCACTTACTCTTCCAGGTCGAGGCACTGCCATTTTAACACCTCTAGAACTCAGTCTTCCCCTCAAAACAGAAATTACTGATGGGTGGCAGTAACTCTCATGTGGAATGAGAGCCCACCAAGTAAACTGAAGGCCATTAAAACATCAGTCAAGCCATGGACCACGTCAAATCGTTCTAATCGTAGAGAAGAAAGAGCAATAACCAGACTGAGAATAGGACACACCAATTTGACCCATTCCTATCTTATTAGCAAGCAACCGCCACCGAAATGCCAACACTGTCAAAACACCCTCACGGTCAGTCATTTCTTTCAGGAATGCCCATTTTATATTTCGGTTCTAGCCAGGTCAGGACTTACAGGAGTATTAACATGCATTTGATTTCTTGTCTTAATTAAATTCATAATTCATAAATGTATTATAATACTATTTCATATTACATTAAATGTAATATGCATAATAGTACCAAACTGTATTTTGAATCGCTTATTTTTATGTGTTTTAAGAACTGAAGATGAATGCATAAAATCCTAGTTTTCAATAAAAACAAAATTATAGAAGTAGCAAATAATTTATCAATCCCTAATTAAGCTTACACTTGAAGGGAAATACGATGTATTCACCAGAGCCACGAGAAATATGCTAATACCAGCCCTGATTATCATCATTATATCTAGATGGTTTGTAGACTTAATCCACTTTAAGAAATATTGATTGGATTAACTAAATCCATTGTAAGGAAGCTTTCAGGAGTAATAGTGAATTTTTTTTTTTTTTTTAATCACTGTTTACTGGCGAATGTTTTCCTCACCCGGGCTACAGCTACTCCATTTTTAGGAAAACTTATTTCATTAACCAATAATTTCTTATTTATAAAGTTCAGGGCTTCTTTTTTTTTTTTTTTTTTTTTTTGGTTTGGTCTATTAAATTCACCTTTTTACTTCCTTGTACGAAGTAAAGGAAGTATTGCAATCGCGAAAATTTTCTGTTTTCTGATTTCAACGGAAATATCCATTTTGACGTACGTAAGGTGGTATCTCGCATAACTTAAAAACGGTGAGCCGTAGAAAGTTGACATTTTGTATTTAGGATTTTTGTAAAATCTAGTTGTGAATCTTTTTGGTCACTGCTTGATCACCGGAAGTGGTAATTTACTTGAAGGTCATAATTGATTTCCATAAAAAATTATATAAAAATATTATGCAAAACTTCTCAAATTAGGTATATAAGACTTACATATCAATATAAATAACATAATAAATTTTGGTTAACATTGGAAGACCGGATTGGTACGTTACTTGAAGGCTATATTAGACATTCATCAAAATTATATTAAAATATAATATAAAACATTTCAAATTTGGTAAATAGGACTTTTATATCAATATGAATGTATTTACTAGATTTTGGTTAAAATTGGTGAGCCGAAAAGGGTACTTTACTTGAAGGTCATAATAAACTTACATTCAATATATAATTATATTAAAATTACATGTAGATATGATTATGATACTGGTTACCCTCCCCATTTGTGAGGCGAACAATGCTGCTGCAGGAGAATAAGTTATGTGGGTTCCTCCGCTTAAAATGTCAAAACCGTCGATTTCAGTGACATTGACAGTTCTAATGTTGTCACGGGACAGGAAGAAATCTCTTGGAAACTAGTTACCTTCTGAAAGAAAACGACATATAATAACGGAATGAGACCTTCAGAAACAAGAGTATCTGTGTCTGTGTCAATAGATGGAGGTCGCGACGCCGAGTGTCGTTTTTGAGATACTGCAATCTTCTGAATCTAATAACCAAATTCAGGATCACTTTTCGAGCCACCGATTTATAGTTTAATAGGCGTACAAGGGTATCATGTGTTGTCTACATCAGAAAATTTTAATTTCAATATACATTCAAACAATCGGAGATCACAACGTTATCGGTTCATCTTATTTGAATAAATAAATTAGAAAAATTATATAATATTAGATTTTCGCTCGAATTTAGAACACTGGGCGATCCGAGTCAATATAATTACCACCTATGCTAAATTTTCCACAATATTGATTCTAAAACACATAGGAACTCCACGGTTACAACAAATTGCGTAGTTTAAGGGCCTTTACCGACGACCCGCGTTTACATTTTTCATCGAATATGAAAAACAAAACAAAAAAACAATAGGATTTCGGATCTCTGTTTTTCCGATGTATGTCGGAGGTGGCTAATAGCGATATGAAGTTTCAAAACTATTCAGTAATGAGGCAGGTGTTACTGTTATTGATATTAGAAGTGGTTTTCAAAAAAGAATCATTAACAACTCCTCGTAAATGTGCAAAAGTGTTAAATTACCTCTAAACTGTTTAATTGTTCGGTTTAAATTACCACATATGCATTAATGACTTCTCTTTACGATCCTTAAAGCCGAGCTGTAACATATATAAGCGGATCTGTAACAGTCAAGTAAGTAACAAGTCGACAAGATGAAGACTGTGTTAGTTATCTTACTGTGCGCTTCAATATTGCAAGCTGTACTCTGCAGACGCAATTCTTATCAAGGTAAGCATAAATGGAGTAAAGTAAAGCTCCTTTAATTATTTAGTTTGTTAGATGTTACTCTTGAGCATTCCAAAGTCAATTGTAACCGTTCCCAATTCAAATGTAACTTTTTACATAAATTTGTTTTATTGAAAACTAGTTTCGAATGTTATACATTCATCCTCAGTTCTAAAAACACACAAAAATTCAAAAATAAGCAATTCAAAATATAGTTGGTATTATTATACATATTAAATTAGATGTAATATAAATCAGTATTATAAAACATTTATGAATTATGAATTTAATTAAGGAAATAAATCAAATACATGTTGGTACTCACCAAGGTTTAAATGGATTATATCAAACAGAAAATCTGATTTAGCGATCTTCCAGTATTTCCCGTGTATTTGGCTGCACAATAATTACAATTTAGTTCGTATTTAATTTATATATTTATAACTGGAAGATCGCTAAATCAGAGATTAAAGGAACATATACGTGCATATAATAATAAGACAGATAATTCCAACTTTGCAATTCATTTAAATGAAAATAATCATAAATTCATCAAAGACTCAGGAGTTAAATTAATACATCACGTTGAAAAGAGCCTCAAAGTAAATATATATGAAGCACTTGAAATAATAAAATCCTTCAAATCCAATCCAGATTTTTGCTTAAATGATCAAATAAATATCTCCAATTGTTCCATCTTAAATTTATTCTTATCTATAACAGAAAAAACAATTGCTCACCGGAAAAACCCTGACCCTTAAAATGTTTACCTAAAACATCCTGCCTATTTCTCGTTCATTGTTAGTACAATGCGAGAAGAAACCAGTACAAACTTTTCTGTTTGATATAATCCATTTAAACCTTGGTGAGTACCAACATGTATTTGATTTCTTGTCTTAATTAAATTCATAATTCATAAATGTTTTATAATACTGATTTATATAATTTAATATGTATAATAATACCAACTATATTTTGAATTGCTTATTTTTGAATTTTTTGTGTGTTTTTAGAACTGAGGATGAATGTATAACATTCGAAGCTAGTTTTCAATAAAACAAATTTATAGAAGTGGCAAATAATTTATCAATCCCTAATTAGATTGATCCTTCTATACCATCATGCGGATGTCAACTAACTTTTTACAAATAGATTGTAACCCATCCGGACATAAATAAATTCTACTTTATTATTGAAAAATAATTATTTTAATTAAAATAATGACTTTTGAAATAGTTTTGGTATATTCTTAATTGTTATCAATTTTATCTGGGTAGTTTTCCAGAAGGTTTTCTTAAAATCATTAGCTTTGAAAGTTGTTTTAAATGGAAGTAATATTCAACAATGATTATTTTAATTCGTTCATTAGATAATTGATATTCAGTACTAATTAGAACTGATTAAAATTTTTGAAAAAAAAAAAGTATTTTATTTAATTTGAAATATTTGTTATTTTATATTTTACGGAGGGGTGAAGTGAAGATCTCATAGATTTGGTGATCGTTCATTAGGTTTTCGCACTTGTTAATGCCGAATTTACTATTGAAATTTTGTTTGGCAAAGAATATTTCTAATAAATTATTAACTTGGAAAATTCATCGGTATAGGTATCGTTTAGTAGGTTTTCAAAGGGTTCTGATTCCATTTTTTGAATTGGATTTTTGATTGCGCATGCGCCTTTCCATTTAGTATGGTTGTTGAAGATTTCTTCGAAATAGGCATAGTCCATAAGGTTTTCGAGGGTTCTGATTACGTTTTTTTAATTTGATTTTTATCAAAAATGCGCATTTCGAATCACTATTACTGTTAAAGTTTCATACGATATAGTGATTATATATTACGTTTTTAAGGGTTCTGAATCCATTTTTTGAATTTGAATTTTTGTATAAGCATGCGCCTTTCCATTTAGTATGGTTGTTGATGTTTTCTTCGATACAGGCATAGTTCATGAGGCTTTCGAGGGTTCTGATCCCGTTTTTTGAATTTAATTCTTTATCGAGAATGCGCATTTCGATTTACCCTCACACTTGATTTTTTTTTTTTGTTTTAGATATAGTTTATTAACTTTTCTTAGGCGATATACACAAAAAAATGTCAAATACAATTTGAAAATAGAAATTAGAAATGCACATCCTTGGTAAAAATCCAATTGAAAAAACGGAATCAGGCCATTCGAAAGCCTGAAAGAACGATCTCTGAAAGAACTTCAAGGATAAGAGTAAAGTGGGATGCGCATGCGCGATCAAAAATGCAGTTTAAAAAACGGAATGAGAACCTAATAAACGATCCACAGAAACTAAAGAAAACGTCAACGGTAACGGAAAATCGAAATGTGGATGCGCGATCGAAAATCCAATAGTGAAAGAAAATAGAAAATAATATCCTTGAAACAATAAAAAGCGATGCCTCTACCGAGGAATTTTGCAAACAGATTTTGAGCACCCAATTCAGAGGGGTTTTAGAGGAGAGCAAATATTTAAACAAATCGAAAAAACCCGGGGAAGTGGGGGAACCAAGTTGAGACCCCCAAAAGATACTTCCCTAACATAAACTCAATTCAAATACAAATTTTCAACCATATAAACTCAATAGGTGGAGCTGTAGAGTTGCGCAAAACATTTAGAAACGCCGAAATCTTGACTGGAATTTACCCATTCTTTAATGGTATCTGCCTGGAAGAAAGTCCATATACCGAGTATGAGCTCATTTGAACCAAAGGGTGCTAAAATGTAGCGGGAGAAAAAATATGTATCAGACAACTCCATAAGAGTGATCTAGGGATTATGAAACGGATGGAAAACGCAGTCCCGCCGCTCATCGCCGACCTTTGAACCACTGATATAGACCATATTTTTCGGTGAAAATACGACTAAGAAAAGACGAATTGGAATCGAAAATGTTATTATCGACTTGGAAATTCAATAGTAGTATTCCTTAATGACTCGCTGATAATCTTTTAAATGTCTAAAACTAAAATAATAACATAGTGCAAAAAAGCCATTTTAATAAAAACTCATACATCTTTTCAAAATGGTCTCATAGTTCAGGCCAAAATTTCAACGTAATATCTTATGTATTAATCTATTGAGGATAAACTAAATGTAAATATGGCAAGGTCTATATTATATTAATTTATACGATATTCACACGTCTCTTCCATCTCAGATAAATTGTAATAAAATGATTATGTTTGGCAGGTCAATTAAGTAGCAATTACCAAGCTGCCTCTGCAGGTGGTGGAAAAGGAGGCGATAGTTATGGTGAAGGGCAAGGGGGGGCTGGTGGAGCTGGAGGTTTGATAGGACAGGAAGCCGATACTAATCAGAATCAAAACCAGGGCAATCAATCTCAGAGCACTACAAGCGACCCTACCCAGAGCGATCAAACTCAGAGCACTACAAGCGACCATACCCAGAGCAATCAAACTCAAAGCCCTACAAGCGAACCAACCCAGAGCGATCAAACTCAGAGCACTACAAGCGAACCTACCCAGAGCCATCAAACTCAGAGCACTACAAGCGATCCTACCCAGAGCGATCAAACTCAGAGTACTGCAAGCGAACCTACTCAGAGCGATCAAACTCAGAGCACTACAAGCAAACAAACTCAGAGCCATCAAACTCAGAGCACTACAAGCGATCCTACCCAGAGCGATCAAACTCAGAGTACTGCAAGCGAACCTATTCAGAGCGATCAAACTCAGAGCACTACAAGCAAACAAACTCAGAGCCATCAAACGCAGAGCACTACAAGCGAGCCATCAAACTCAGAGCCTCAAACTCAGAGCCATCAAACTCAGAGCACTACAAGCCATCCATATTAAATTCAAGTTATAAAATCAAGAATTATGTATTCACTTGAAAATTAAAATTACAAATGAGCATTTCATTCACCTTTAGAATTATTTTAGTTTTAAATGATACCAGTTACTATGAGTACAATGAGAAAATATCTGATGTGGGCAACACATGACTTCCTTGTACGCCTATTAAACTATAAATTGGTGGCTCAAAAAGTGATCCTCAATTTGGTTACTAGTTTCCGAAGATTGCAGTAAAAACGACACTTGGCGTTCCGTCATCCATCTATTGACACACACACACACACACTCTTGTCACTGGAGTTCTCATTCCGTTATTATATGTAGTTTTCCTTCAGTAGGTAACTAGTTTCCAAGATATTTCTTCATGTTCCATGACAACAATAAAACTGTCAATATCATTGGATAAAGCATTAGAAATGGACAATTTCGACATTTTAAGCGGAAAAACCCGCTTAACTAATATCTTATTCTCATGATGAAGACCTGTTGATCTCACAAATGGGGAGGAAAACCAGTATTTTACACTCAATTTTAACACTTAAAACAAGTAATAAAAATGTTTAATTGGATTGGAAAACAAATTGCGTTTGTGACCTTTATTACGGAAACATACGGTTTTATGTATTTAATTTAAATATACTTTTTGATGTAAGCTTATTATGGCCTACAAGTAAAGTACCCTTTTCGGCTCACGAATCTTAACCAAAATCTAGTAAATACATTTATATCGATATGAAAGTCGTATTTACCAAATTTGAGATGTTTTACATTATATTTTAATATATTTTTTGACGAAAGTCTGATATGACCTTCAAGTAAAGTACCACTTCCGGTGATCAAGCAATGACTAAAAAGGGAGGTTCACAACTAGATTTTACAACAATCCTAAATACAAAATTTCAACTTTCTACGGCTAACCATTTTTGAGGTATGCGAAATACGAACGTACGTACGAACGAACGTACGTACAGACGCCACTCACGTACACACACGGGATTGATAAATTATTTGCCAGTTCTATAATTTTGTTTCAAAATTATAACACACACAAATTAAAACACAAAAATTCAAAATACAGTTTGGTATTATTATACATATTAAAATAAATGTAATATAATTTTTTTTCCTGTACCACTACAACCCATGAAGGGTCCTGGGTTCGATCCGTGGCTGATAACAGAATAATTAATTATCTGTCCCAGCAAATCTAGAACCCGGGACCGGGTGCATTGAAATACAGTGCCTTAGCGCCTTACGTAATATAGATTACTATTACAAAACATTTATGAATTATGAATTTAATCAAGACAAGAAATCAAATGCATGTTGATACTCACCAAGGTTTTAGTAGATTATATCAAACAGAAAAGTTTGTGTTGGTTTGTTCTCGCATTGAACTAGCAATGGAAGAAAAGTGGGGTGTTTAGAACTAAACGGTTTAGGGGTCGGGGTTTTTCCCGTACTTCCGGTGAGTAATTGTTTTTTTTCGTGTAGATTGGAATAAATTTAAGATTGGACTGTTGGAGATATTTATTTGGTCATTTAAACAAAAATCTGGATTGGATTTTATTATTTCAAGTGCTTCATATATATTTACTTTGAGGCTGTTTTCAACGTGATGTATTAATTTAACTCCTGAGTCTTTGATGAATTTATGATTATTTTCATTTAAATGAATTGCAAAGTTGGAATTATCTGTCTTATTATTATATGCACGTATATGTTCCTTTAATCTCTGATTTAGTGATCTTCCAGTTTTTCCCGTACAACTAAATATATAAATTAAATTCGAACTAAATTGTAATTATTGTGCAGCCAAATACACGGGAAATACTGGAAGATCGCTAAATCAGAGATTAAAGGGACATATACTTGCATAATTCCATAATTCCAGGAACATAAGACAGATAATTCCAACTTTGCAATTCATTCAAATGAAAATAATCATAAATTCATCAAAGACTCTGGAGTTAAATTGATACATCACGTTGAAAACAGCCTCAAATTAAATATATATGAAGCACTTGAAATAATAAAATCCTTCAAACCCAATCCAGATTTTTGCTTTAATGACCAATTAAATATCTCCAATAGTCCAATCTTAAATGCATTCCCATATATAACAGAAAAAACAATTACTCATCGGAATTACTGGAAAAACCCTGACCCCTAAACCGTTTCGTTGTAAACACCTCACCTTTCTTCCATTGCTAGTTCAGTGCGAGAACAAACCAACACAAACTTTTTTGTTTGATATAATCTACTTAAACCTTGGTGAGTATCAACATGCATTTGATTTCTTGTCCTAATTAAATTCATAATTCATATATGTTTTAACTATTTTTTTTTATTTTTTGACACGAAACGGCCTTGCAGACCACTCGAATATCATTTCTTCCTAACTTTCCCCACACAATCCCCTCTCCTCCTCTCTTCCCAACTCTTCTTCATTCTTTTAGATTACATTCTTCTTTTTTCCTCGCTCCATATTCTCCCCTTTCTCACCTCTTTGGTACCCACAAGGACGTTTATTTTCATTAATTTTTCCCTATACTCATCCCTATCGAAGCAGTCCTGACTTGAGATCCCCAATTTCCCCGTTTCTTCCTTTACCTGCTTGATGTACCCCCCAGCCCCTTTATATTCCCACATTTTCCCAAAGATCTCCCTATTTATTCTGCTCGGGTTCATCCTGACCATATGACCGTAGAAACGCAGCCTCCTTAACCTAATGTCCGTTTCCAGGTCATCCATTTCTTTGTATAATTCTCTGCTAGGCCTCAGCCTATATCCTTCCGGTAATCTTATTGGCCCATAAATTTTCCTCAAGATCTTCCTCTCTATTCCCAAAAGTTTCTTAAACCTAGGAAGAGAAACGGTCTCCATTCCATACACAATAACCGGTTCAACAACCGTATTGCAGTGTCTTATTTTTGCTCTTATTGAAAGACTTCACTGCCTGAGCCCCGTCCTGACCAGAAAGGGCCCACTGATGACTCTTTGGAATTTCACCTTCGAGGTCATGTTGGTCAGCGTTTCCTCAACCAACTTCCTTGTCTTTCCATCTACTCCATATTCTTCCAGAATCCCCAGTAAAGTCATCCTAACCACAGAATCGTAGGCCTTCTTAAAGTCCACAAAGGAGATACAAAGATTCTTGTTCACCCTAACGCCCTAGAAAAGATCTTGTAACTTACGGACAACAGGGAGATCCCCCTGTAGTTGTTGGCGTCCGTTCTTGGACCTTTCTTGTGCAAAGGGTGAATAATTGCAGTCCTCCACTCATCCGGAATTCTCTCCAGCCAAATATCCATCATCAGCTCCGTGACCCTCTTCGTGAAGTCCTCTCCAGTCAACTTCCACATCTCCGCTAGCACTCCATCCTCACCTGATGCTTTGTTGTTCTTGAGGGCCGCTATGATATCATCTATTTCTTCGTCATTTTGGGGATCCGACTCCATTCGCTCCACAGGACTTTTCCAGGTTGTCATTCTCTCCTGTGGTTCTTGGCATTTGAGCAGGTCCTCAAAGTATTCAGCAAAGATGTTACAATTGCTTTAATGTTACAAATGCTGTGTTTTAAGAACTGAAGATGAATGTATATCATTCTAAACTAGTTTTCAATAAAAACAAAATTATAGAAGTAGCAATTAATTTATCAACCCCTAATTAAGCTTACACTTGAAGGGAAATACAATGTATTCACCAGAGCCACTAGAAATATGCTAATGCCCTGATGATATCAACTGGAGGACTTAAGATATAAGTTCCGATATCTAGATGGTGATGGTAAATAAGTGGCCTAAGTGATGATCAATTTTCACGTTAGATGTAAAACTTTATATCAAATCAAGTATTAAATCAAGAAAAATGTATTTACATAAAAAATATAATTACACATAAACAGAGGAATCTGACTCAGCTTTTAAATAGTACAAGTTTAAAATGAAGCAAGTAATTAAGAGTATACAGTAAATCGTTATCAAATACAAATATTTGATAACTCAAAATATCGCATAACTCAAAAATGGTTAGCCGTAGAAAGTTGAAATTTTGTATTTAGGATTGTTGTAAAATCTAGTTGTGAACCTCCGTTTTTGGTCCCTGCTTGATCACCGGTACTTTACTAGAAGGTCATAATTGATTAGCATAAAAAAAATACATTAAAATGCTATGCAAAACTACTCAAATTTAGTATTTATGAGTTATATATTGATTTAAATAACATACTAGATTTTGGTCTAAATTGGAAAATCGGAAGCGGTACTTTACATGTAGGTTATATTAGACTTTCATCAAAAATTATATTAAAATATAATGTAAAACATCTCATATTTGGTAAATAGGGCTTTTATATCGATATGAATGTATTTATTATATTTTGGTTAAAATTGGTGAGCCGAAAAGGGTACTTTCTTGAAGGTCATAATAAGCTTACATCAAAAATTATATTTAAATTAAATACATAAACCATATGTTTATGTATTTAATACAAATACTCTTTCGCTTAAAAGACTTCAGATATGAGCAACAGATGATTCTTACCTGGTAATTCAGAAGTAGGAATTCAAAGTTTGTCATCTATGTGCACTCTGACTTTTAGAGTGACAAACATAATCCGTTTAACAATATTTAACAAATCCAGTATGATGCTGGCGTTCGTCGATGATATAGATATTATAGGAAGAACACCTACTGATTTAGAAAATGTCTTCCTCTGCCTTCAGATAGCAGCATCTGTAGTCGGTCTGGAAGCGAATGAAGAAAAAACAAAATATATGCATGCATGCCCACGACTTGATGACGAGCCATCGCACTTTGTGGCCGGTGGTTGTTCGTTTGTCAACCTGAAAGAGTTTATTTATCTTGGTTCACAAGAAAACTCAAACAACGATATGCAAGCCGAAATCCAACAGAGAATCATGGCGGCAAATAAATGTTATTTTGGGCTACAAAAGCATTTAACGAGCAGGGCAATTTCTGGTTCAAATTTCACTGAGGTTCAAATTTATAAAATCCTGATAACACGTGTGCTTACTTATGCCTCTGAATGTTGGATGTAAACAGGAGGCTCTTCTCCCAAGGCTTGAAAGGAGAATCCTAAAAATAATTTGCGGGCCAGTTTGCACCAATGGTACCTGGAGAATGCGCACCAATGGAACCTGGAGAATGCGCACCAATGGAACCAGTAGAATGCGCACCAATGGAACCTGGAGAAGCGCACCAATGGTGAACTAGCAGGACTCTACAAGAACCCGGATGTCGTAAGAGTTATAAAAGTAGGACGTCTTCGATGGGAGGGGAAAGGGGAGATTCCTAGGAGGATACTTGAAGAAAGGGTTTATGGAACGAGAAGAGTGGGTAGACCTCAGCTCCGATGGATTGACGGAGTCGCTGCGGATGAAAGGTCCATCTTGTGTATCCGCTACTGAAGAGCGGCAGCAGCCAGCGGAGAAGACTGGCGGGCCAAACTGCAGGATGCCTTGAGTTGTTCAATCTTCAAGAGTTGTTGCGCCATGAATTATAATATGTGATGAAACATAATCCGTCCTCGGGTTTCATGTTAAGTTTGTTGTGAAAAGTTTCTTCTCCGTTAATATATCTAATATTAAAATTGGCGCTATCAGTAATAGTTAGAATAAAATAAGAATCGTGAAGTCGTAAAATAAATCAATAAATAAAATCTGGATTGGATTTGAAGAATTTTAATATCATTTTTGCTTAAATTACCAAATAAATATCTCCAATAGTCCAATCTTAAATTTATTCTCATTTATAACAGAAAAAAACAATTACTCATCGGAATTACTGGAAAAAAACGACTCCTAAACCGTTTAGTTGTAAACACCCCACCTTTTTACATTGCTAGTTCAGTGCGAGAACAAACCAACATACACTTTTCTGTTTGATATAATCCATTTAAACCTTGGTGAGTACCAAAGTGCATTTGATTTCTTGTCTTAATTAAATTCATAAGTCATAAATGTTTTATAATACTATTTTATATTACATTAAATTTAATATGCATAATAGTACCAAACTGTATTTTGAATCGCTTATTTTTTTAATTATTGTGTGTTTTTAGAACTGAACATGAATGTATAACTGGTTTTCAACAAAACACAATTATATAAGTGGCAAATAATTTATCAGTCCTAATTAAATTGATCCAGATTGACCATCATCCGGATGTCAACTGAAGTGTAAGTTTGTTTCATGGCCTCTACAGAGTCGGTTTGCATTATATTAATTTATTATTTTAGAAAACCTTTTGTGCTTTAAATATTCTATTACGGTTAAAGGCATACTCTTAGTAACTGGTATCGTTTCAATTTTAAATAATTTTAAAGGAGAATGAAATGCTTCTGTTCATATGTAATTTTAATTTTCAAGTAAACACATTTTTCTTGATTTAATAACTTGATAATTTAATATGGATGGCATGTAATGCTCTGATTTTGATCGTCCTGGGTTGGATCGCTTGTAGTGCACTGAGATTGATCGCCCTGGTTTTGATTCTGATTAGTATCGGCTTCCGGCCCTACCCAACCTTCTTCTCCACCATCCCCTGCTCGCCCTCCATTTATACTATCGGATTGGTTTGAGCCACCTTATTGACCTGCCAAACATAATCATTTTATTACAATTTATTTGGTATGGAAGAGACGTGTGAATATCGTATTAATTAATATAATATTGATCTTGCCATATTTACATATATTGTCCTCTATAGATCAATACAAAAGATATTATGTTGAAATTTTGGTCTGAACTATGAGACCATTTTGATAAGATGTATGTCTTTTTTGCATTATGTTATTATTTTAGTTTTAGATATTAGAAAGATTAGGGATTGATAAGGTATTTCCCACTTCTATGATTTTTATTTGTAGCGAAAACTAGGTTCGAAAATTAAGATAAGAAATCAAATATACAGATATGTATTTGATTTCTTGTCTTAATTAAATTCATAATTCATAAATGTTTTATAATACTGATTTATATTATATCTAATTTAATATGTATAATAACACCAAACTGTATTTTGAATTGGTTATTTTAGAATTTTTGTGTGTTTTTAGAACTGAGAATGAATGTATAACATTCGAAACTAGTTTTCAATAAAAACAAAATTATAGAAGTGGCAAATAATTTATCAATCCCTAATTAGATTGATCCTTCTATACCATCATGCGGATGTCAACTGATTAGAATGATTATCAGCGCGTCATTGAGGAATATTACTATTGCATTTTCAAGTCAATTATAATATTTTCCATTTCAATTCGTATTTACTTAGTCGTCATTTTTAGTCGTATTTTCCCCGAAAAAAAAATTGACTATTGCAGTGGGTCGAAGGTCGACGATGAGAGGCGGGTCTGCGTTTTCTATCCGTTTCATAACCTAGATCACTATTATGGAAGATTTGGAGATATCTAAGCACCTCCAGCGGCCTCCTTTTAATTATTTTAATTAATATAAACGACTATTGAAATAATTTCGGCATATTTTTTGGTTCATTAGAAATTCAGTTCTTGTTTCAACTAATTAAAGTTATAGGAAAAAAAAAAGAAACTGCTTATTTATTATTAATTTTTTGGAGAGGAATGTTGCTTTAGATTTCATAGATTTGATGATCGTTCATTAGGTATTCGAAGTTGCTAATGTCAAATTGATTATCGAAATTTTGTTCGGCAATGAGAATTTCTAATTAATTATTAATTTGCAAAATTCCTCGGTAGAGGCGTCGCTTATTAGATTTTAAAGGACACTATTTTCTAATGTACTATTGGTATTCCGATTGCGCATCCGCATTTCGATTTTCCCTTACTGTTGAAGTTTTCTTCGGTATAGGAAATTCTGGAAAGGGCCTGGTTCCATTTTTTCAATTGGATTTTACCAAGGATGTGCATTTCGAATTGCCATTGCATTTGACATTTTTTTTGCGTATAACGTCTAAGAAAAGCTAATAAACTATACCTAAAACAAAAAAAAATAAATAAACTGAGATGGTAATTCGAAATGATCATTCTCGATACAAAATCAAATACAAAAAACGGAATTAGAACCCTCAAAAACCAAATGAACTATGACTATATCGAAGAAAACTTCAACAACAATACTAAATCGAAAGACGCATGCGCAATAAAAAAAACCAATTCAAAAAATGGAATCAGAATCCTTAAAACCGTAATATACAATCACTATATCGTATGAAACTTCAACAGTAATAGTAAACAAAATGCGCATGCGCTACCAAAAATGCAGTTAAAAAATTGAATCAGAACCCTTTGAAAACGTAATATATAGTCACTATATCGCATGAAATTTTAACAGTAATCGTAATTCGAAATGCGCATTATCGATATAAAGCAAATTCAAAAAACCAAATGAACAATGACTATATCGAAGAAAACTTCAACAACAATACTAAATCAAAAGGCGCATGCGCAATCAAAAATCCAATTCAAAAAATTGAATCAAAATCCTTAAAACCGTAATATACAATCACCATATCGAAGAAATCTTCAATAACAATACTAAATCGAAAGGCGCATGCGCAATCAAAAATCCAATTCAAAAAATGGAATCAGAACCCTTTGAAAACCTACTAAGCGATACCGATACCCATGAATTTTCCAAGTTAATAATTGATTAGAAATGCTATTTGCCGAACGAAATTTCGATAGTAAATTCGACATTAACAAGTTCGAAAACCTAATGAACGATCACCAAATCTATGAGATCCGCACTTCACCCCTCCGTAAAATATAAAATAACAAATATTTAAAAATAAATAAAAAGCTTTTTGTTTTCAAAAATTTTAATCAGTTCAAATTAGCCCTGATTATCAATTATCTAATGAACGAATTAAAATAACCATACTTGAATATTACTTCAATATAAAACAACTTTCAAATTATTAAACAATTGAGACTTTTTGTAGACAATCTTTCCATACTCAAACGTTATAATATCTATAACATTAAAATTGTTATAAATAAATCCATTATTTACATTTTGCCTTATTGGTTATTAATTTTTTTTAAAATTAACATTCTAATCATCTATGTCCCAACAGAACAGATCCAGAAACTCTCTTAAGATTAACCTTTGAAATAATCTGATGAAAAGCTAATGGTTTTAAGAAAATCTTCTCGAAAACTACCTAGATAAAATTAGATAACAATTAAGAATATGCCAAAATTATTTCAAAAGTCATTATTTTAATTAAAATAATCATTTTCCAATAATAAACTAGAATTTATTCATGTCCGGATGGGTTACAATTGATTTGTAAAAATTTACTACTGAAATGGAAACATTTGAACTGGAAAATGTTTCCATTGACTTGAGAATGCTATATTTATAGCATTTCCTCGTCAATTGTAACCTTTCCATTTCTATTGTACCTTTTTCCATTTCAAATTTAATCTTTTCCTTTTCAATTGTAACTTTTTCCAAATCAATTGTCACCTTTTCCATTTCAACTGTAACTTTTTCCGTTTCAAATGCAACCTTTTCCTTTTCAATTGTAACCTTTTCCAAATCAATTGTCACCATTTCCATTTCAATTGTAACCTTTTCCATTTCAAATGTATCTTTTTCCATTTCAAATGTAACATTTTTCCATTTCAATTGTAACCCAATCGGACATGAATTAATTCAATATTATTTATTTTATTATTGAAAAAAATTATTTTAATTACAATGATTTTTGAAGGAATTTCGACATTGTTTTCGTTTATTAGATAATTGATATGAAGTGCTAATTTCAAGTAGTTTAAATTTTTGAAATAAAAGTGTAGTTTATTTATTTTTAAATATTTATTATTTTTTTTACTTATTTAGGAGGGTGGATTTCATCGATTTGGTGATCGTTCATTAGGTTTTCGAAGTTGTTAATGTCAAATTTATTACCGAAATTTTGTTCAGCCACGAATATTTCTACTTAATTATTAATTTTCAAAATTCTTCGGTATAGGCATCGTTTACTAGGTTTTCAAGGGCGCCATTTCCGAATTCACTATCGGATTTCCGATCGCCCATGCGCATTTCGCTTTTCCGTTGCTATTGAAGATTTATTTGATAAAGGGATCGTTTATAAGGTTTTCGAGGATTCTGTTTCCTAATTTTTATTGGATTATTAATTTCGCATGCACATTTTGCATTTCCGTTACTGTTGGAGTTTTCTATGATATAGGGGTTGATTATTAGGTTATCGAAGGTTCTGATTTCATTTTTTTTTAGTCGGATTTCGGATTGGGCATACGCGTTTTCATTTCTGTTACTGCTGGAGTTTTTTATTATAAACGGATTGTTTATTGGGTTTTCGTGGGTTCTGACTCCTTTTTTTCAAATTTTATTTTTTATCGAGCATGTGCATTTCAAATTACAATTATATTTGAGATCTTTTTGAGTATATCGTCCAACAAAACCTAATAAACAATAACTTTGCCGAATAAAAGGTCAATGGTAACGGTTATCCGAAATGGGGATGTTCGATAAAATATCCAATTCCAAAAAATAAATCAGATCCTTTGAAAATCTAATAAACGGCTCTTATAAGCGAAGAAAAGTTCATTAAAAACAGTCAATCGCAATGCGCACGCGGGATCCAAAATCCGATTGTTAATTCGAAAATATGACGATTGATAACTTCATAAACGATCTCTTTATCATAGAAATCTTCAATAGCAACGGAAAAGCGAAATGCGCATGCGCGATCGGAAATTCGATAGTGATTTCGGTATTACCGAAGAATTTTGAAAAATAATAATTAAATAGAAATACTCGTGGGCGAACAAAATGTCGGTAGCAAATTTGACATTAACAATTTCGAAAACCTCATGAACGAACACCAAATCCATGAAATCCACCCTCCCCCTCCCAAATAAATAAAAAATAATAAATATTTAAAAATAAATAAACTACAATTTTATTTCAAGAGTTTAAACTACTTGAAATTAGCACTTAATATCAATTATGTAATAAATGAAAAAAAAATGTCGAAAGAATATGCCAAAATTACTTTTACATTTAGTTATTAAGGATCCTTTTTTGAAAATCACTTTTAATGTCAATAACAATAACACCAGGAATTACTAGATCTTAATAGGTTAATAGATCGAGTTAAAAGCCATGGATGCAAGAGGGCATCGATAAACCCCCGCTATGTAATTCCTTCGAAAAAGTGCCTACTAAGGCGTGCCAACTGGCTGAAAGCTTTAAGTAGCTTTGTACAAGTCAAACTGCATAGAGCTCAATTCATGAAAGATTTGTTCAAATTAGTTCATGAAAGATTAAATTACTGTTGGGAAATGTTATTATACCTTAATAATTATTGTTATGTAGTATATTGGCATACAATAAGCTATGGTAGAGTATATGTTACATGTATATGTTATATATGATATGGTTGGTTTATCCTATGAAGGATAAGATAATACTGACCCAAAAGGGGGGGAAAAGGTGTCAGATTTAACGGACTCGGGAGTGTAGAAGGGGATATTTAATGGAATTTTCTTGAACATCTCTAAAACATTGTAATAATTAAAAGAAGGCTAAAAAGTAAATAAAATGGTAAAATATAAATACTTTAACAATTAAAAAAATTAGACAGAAGAGTATAACTATCCTAAGTATAAAATTAAAAGTGTGCATATAAGAATTAAAAATAACAATAAAACAGAATGAGATATTCAGTGTAAAAATTAAATACAATAGTGCACAGAGCAATAAGAGCAATTACAATGGTGAAAAAATACACACAAAGTATGAAAAAGATAAATAATTTTGAAAACATGAAGTAAAAAGTTGATTCGTAAGATAATATAGAGTTATTTAGATAAATATATGGTGAAAAACATTTGATACAAAGTTACACTAAAGTAAGTACATGGAGGAAAACCAAATAAAAATTAGATAAGGCAAATATATAAAAGGGTAGGTATTGGAAAGGAAAAAAAACAATACAAAGAGAAATAAGACATATAAATAAGATGAATAATATTAAAATTTGTACATAAGAAATGTAATATAAAATGAGATCTTGATACAAAGGAATAATAATACAATATCAATTTGGAAGAAAAGTGTGGAGGGCGGTATAAGTGAAATAACAAATCGAGGGGAAAAAAATAATAATAAATAAAAATAGTATAAAAAATAAATAAGTAAATAAAAATAAAATAAATCCATTAAATGGGATTAGAGATGAAATCGGTAATAAAGGGTAAATAGATCATAAGAAAGAGGGGTGGGTATAGGGCGGTCTGAAATGGAAGAGAATTTACTTTTTTAAATTATGTTTAAGATATGTCTATATGTAAGATGAATACAGTGTTTGTCTATTTTATGATTAACTGGGTTCGGTTGAAGGTGAATGTGAACCGACTCAGCAATATTCTTTTTTTATAGTTAAGAACAGTAGCAAGTACAGAGGATTTTTCAAAGTCAAAGGAATGGTTAAGATTTAAGGTGTGTTCAGATAGTTTCGAAGCCGACGGGTTACGAGATGTTATGGATCATTTGTGTTGGGAAATATTATAATATTAAGATAATTTTTGGTTTCACCGACATAGGAAGAATTACAACTAGGAGTAGAGCAAAGAATTTGGTAAACAATAATGGATTGGTGTAGGAAGGGAATAGGATCTTTTGAGTTTGTAAAGAGGTGATAAATAAAATAAATAAATAAATAAAATAAAATATATATCTTGGTAAAAATATGAGCTAAAGCGCCATCTGTTGAGGATGCAATGAACAAAAACTATATATTTACAAAGAAATACTGATAGAAAGTTTTCTTCAATGCCCTTACATAGTTCACTAACTTAAGAGTGAAAATTATAGGTATGATAACAATAATAAATATTTAAAAAAAAGCTTTTAAAATTAGCGAAGTAATAAAGGAATGGTTTAGGGGTAAGAATTAAGAAAGTCTATAGAGAAGGCAGTGGGTGGGAGTTGTCAATATAATGAGAGTTAATCCTAAAAATAAATAAAGGAATAAATAATAATTTTAATAAATAATAAATTTAAATAAAAATAAATATATTAGATGGACAGAGGAGAAAATAAAATTTGATCAGAATTCATAAACAAAGATATTGAGGTAAAGTGCCATCTGCAGGAGTTTAATGAACAAAATAATAAGCTTAATATATTAATATTCACTAATTTTTTTTTTTATTACTCTATCAGTTTCATTTTACAAATTCATCACTGTTTTCATTTTTTTCTCACTAAGTCTTTTTAATTATTAATTTTAATTCGTTCACTGTATATACCATTGTCTTATTTTTATTTTTGTATCTTGTTTATTCAGCCCGGAAGAAGACCTGCAAAGTGGGTCGAAAACGTTGCTTCCTAATAAATAGTTTTTATTTAGGGATTGATAAATTATTTGCCACTTCTATAAATTTGTTTTATTGAAAACTAGTTACGAATGTTATACATTCATTCTCAGTTCTAAAAACACACAAAAAATTCAAAAATTATAGTTGGTATTATTATACATATTAAATTATATAAAACAGTATTATAAAACATTTATGAATTATGAATTTAATTAAGACAAGAAATCAAATACATGTTGATACTCACCAAGATTTAAATGGATTGTATCAAACAGAAAAGTTTGTACTGGTTCCTTCTTGCATTGTATTAACAATGAACGAGAAATAGGCAGGATGTTTTTAGGTAAACGGTTTAAGGGTCAGGGTTTTCGAGTAATTGTTTTTTCTGTTATAGATGGGAATAAATTTAAGATTGGACTCTTGGAGATATTTATTTGGTCATTTAAGCAAAAATCTTGATTGGATTTGAAGGATTTCATTATTTCAAGTGCTTCATATATATTTAATTTGAGGCTGTTTTCAGTGTGATGTATAGTTTTTACTATTTGTGATCCATTTTTTTTTTATAAACCACAATTTATCTTTATTTTTCTCTGTTAATTATGTTATTAATATGTTGTTATTTTCTTTTTGTTCAATTTTAGTTTTAGCAATTATATATATATATATATATATATATATATATATATATATATATATATATATATATATATATATATATATATATATATATATATGTATATATAAATATATATCTTTAATCCCCTACATTATTCCATTTATTTTCTATAATTTTTTTATTTTTAAATTTTATTTTTATTTTTATAAATATATATTATACATGTTTATATACCCTACATTACTATTTTATATCTTTATTTCTAACCCTGATGAAAACCTACAGTCTGGATTGAAGCGTCGGCATTAAATAAATATTTACAACTATTTTTCTGTTATTCTTGACGACCACCCATCTTCTTCCTAAGAAAAGATTTAAGTTTAACTTTGATTTTTATTTTATTTTAACACAATAATAATATATTACTATATGAAATGAATGGTAAAGTAAACTAAAGTATTATAGCAAACATAGATTCACCGAGGAAACACATCGTTCAAATCAATACCCTGCCTGACTTGCTTTTCTCTAGTTGTGTGGAATGAAAGAAAATGAAGAAAAAAAGAGGTTTAAAAAAAATTATTGTAAAGCTGGTACTATTATTAATGTGATATAATTATTTATACAACCATAAGCTATCAAAAAAATATCTATTTTTTTTTTTATTAAATCATATTTCTTTAATATATTTCAAGTTGAAACTTGAATTCAGAAAACATTTCCTAAAATTACTTAGACTCTTTTACATTTCTATGCTTCAATTATTAGAACTCTTTGGGAGTGGGAGAGCTACCATAACTTCCAACGAAACAACCTGTTACTAACAAAAAATCTCATAAGCCCATAATTCGGTCATTTATAAAGATAGAGAGGAAATGTAAGGTATCAGCATAACAAGGCATTAATAAAAATAATGGTAATCTTTTCACTAAGTTAAAGTTAAACAATTATTTTTTTTTTTTTTTGGTTGATATCAGAGCATCTATTGGTCTAATATTTATTGGTATTATAGCAATAAATATGATAGTTTATATAAAAAACATTAAATGCTAATAAATACATTAATTATTTACAAAATAAGGAATTTTTAACAAATAAGCTTAGTACGGAGTACACTGATTAGTTCCTTTATCTGTTCCTAGGTAGCGCTGACATCAGTGTCCAAGAAAACCCTTTTCTCTGGCTGTTTAGCGAGCTTTAATAATTTTTTAAATTACAGAGTATAATTAAAAGGAAGCGGTTTTTAAAAAGATATTACATATTATTTGATAATGAAATAAAAGAAGGACCTTTTAGAAGATATTATACAGTTTTTAATAATAAAAAAGGAAGGACCCTTTTTTTAAAGAAATTACCTTCTTTTATGATCTTCTATCTGCACAACAGGCGCATGAAGCTGCCACGTTATGCTGGTCTTATAAAAAGTTTTGTACCACGTTTGGTTGAAGAGGAAACAATATTCCAATCAGTAATAAATTGTAACACAATATTTTACGTAAGTATTCCTAATTTTTTTTTTAATTTAAAAGATATTCATTCATCTGTTGTCTACAGTAATTAAACATGTTAGAAAGCCACCTATAAGGTTTTACTTCTCTAATTGTCCATACACTTAAGAGTATTTAAAAATATCTGATGTGGACACCCCAAGACTTCCTTGAACGCCTATTAAACTATTCATCGGCCGCTCAAAAAGTGACCCTGAATTCGGTTACTAGTTTCTTCTACGAAGATAGCTGTACCTATCTCAAAAACGGCACTCGGCTGTCGCGACGTCCATCTATTGATATACACACACAAACACACATGCTCAAATTTTTGGAGGTCTTATTCCGTTATTATACTTCGTCTTCTTTCAGTTAGTAACAAGCTCCCAAGAGATTTCCTCGTGTTCCATGACAACATTAGACCTGTCTATGTCACTAGACAAAGTATTGGAAATCGACGGTTTCGACATTTCAAGCGGAAAAACGTGCTTAATTTATATCTTATTCTCCGGTTGCAATCTTCTTCGGCTCACAAATGGGGAGGAAAAAAAGTATTTCACACTCAATTTTAACACTAAAAAGAAATTATAAATTTTTTGATTAGAGGAGAAAAACAAATCGCGTTTATAACCGTTATCGCCAAACCATATGATCTCTGTATTAAATGTCGATTACCTTCTGATGTAAGTTTATTATGACCTTCAAGTAAAGTACCCCTTTCAGATCTTCAATTTCCACCAAAATCTATTATATTACTTGTATTGATTTCAAAGTTTAATTTACCAAATTTGAGATGTTTTACATTATATTTTAATACAATTTTTGATGAAAGTTTAATATGACCTTAAAGTAAAGTACCACTTCCGGCTTGCCAATTTTGATAAAAATTTATCATGATATTTATATTAGTATGCAAGTCTTAAATACCAAATTTGAGAAGTTTTGAATAATATTTTAATCTATTTATTTATTGTAAATCAGTAACACCGCTTCGAGTGATCATACAATGACCAAAAAGAGAGGTTCACAACTAGATTTTAGAAAGAACAATTCTAAATACAAAATTATAAATTTATAAGACTAACGCTTGAGTTATACGAGATACGAACGTACATATGTACAAACACCACAGCGAAACTAGTCAAAATGGATATTTCCGTTGAAATCTGAAAACCGAAAATTTTCGCGATTACAATACTTCCTTTACTTCGTACAAGGAAGAAAAATTGCTGGTATATATCTTCCAAAAACAGCCGAACGCAGGTCTAAAATCTATTTTTGTTATTAAAACAAGCATATTCCGTCCATTACTTTCGCTTCCGGATGTGTAAACGTATTTTCCTCGATACGTTTATATTTCAGAAACAGTTTGTCCGATTTAGCCCAAAGTTGAACAAAAGTTGGTGACTAGTGTGTAAAAATGGTACAGTATCAAATTCCATATATGTATATATATATATATATATATATATATATATATATATATATATATATCATTTTGGCCTCCAGAAATAATTAGTTGTTGAAAAAATAAAAAAACAAATTATTAAGCATTCATTTATTTTGAGTTAAAATCTCGAAATGTTATCATATTCAGATATCATATAACCTGAATACGATGGAGTTTCTGGTATTTGACCCAAAATTAACTTTCAATCCTCCATCTTCCCATAAATTCACAACTTTATTTTTACAAAATTTTACTTAAATAGTTTATGAAGGTGAGAAAACATTTTAGTTTTTCTCTCCGGAATAAACATCTCAAAAATTTGGCCCACTACATCAGCGATAAAAACTTTCGAATGTGTACATCTTAATGAAAATTTCATTTTGATTATGATGGTATCAAAATTATTTTTCTGTGGCTCCTAGATCGGGTTTGACAGATTTTTTTTCTCAGAAAAAAAAGTCGATTTTCAACCACTGTGTGGCGTATTAATGCAATGGTTAAGCTGGCATTTTAGTTTCTTCGGTTGTGGCTAGGTGGCGGGACGGTCGCGCCTAGCCTTAAAAGTTCCTTCTCTTTCTAATAGATGGCGCCAGCAGCGGCTACAAAACAGGGAATATAGAGATTATTAGGAACAAGAAACAGTAAGAACAGGTTCCACTACAATATTTGAGAGACGAAAAACATATCAAATCACAAACAAATAATAAAACTACAAACATCTATTATTCAAATATAAGCTTGATGAAGACACTGACAGAAGAGACCATTCTTCTGTAAAAGGTGCCCAGCAAATTTAGTTAAAGTATAATAACGATAAATTGATTACTGAAACCAGAAATGATTTGTAGATTTTTAGACTTCTTCATGATTAAAATGTAAAAAAAAAAATTATATGTTTCTATATTATAATATGAATATTATTTTTTACTTCCTTGTACGAAGTAAAGAAAGTATTTACTCGCGAAAATTTTCGGTTTTCAAATTTCAACGGAAATATCCATTTTGACCATCCCTGAATCCATTTTGACTAGTTTCGTCGTGGCGTCTGTAAGTACGTTCGTTCGTATCTCGCATAACTTAAAAACGGTTAGCCGTAGAAAGTTGAAATTTTGTATTTAGGATTGCTGTAAAATCTAGTTGTGAACCTCTCTTTTAGACCACTACTTAATCACCGGAAGTGGTACTTTACTTGAAGGTCATAACTGATTTCCATCAAAAATTATATTACAATACTTTGCAAAACTTCTCAAATTTGGTATTTATAATTTATATATTACTTTAAATAACATACTAGATTTTGGTCTAAATTGGAAAACCGGAAGTGGTACTTTACTTGAAGATCATATTAGACTTTCATCAAAAATTGTATTAAAATATAATGTAAAATATCTCACATTTGGTAAACAGGACTTTTATATCGATATGGAATGCATTTACTATATTTTGGTTAAAATTGGTGAGCCGAAAAGGGTACTTTACTTGATGGTCATGATAAACTTACATCAAAAATTATATTGAAATTAAATACAGAAATCATATGTTTTGGCAATAAAGGTTACAAACGCAATTAGGTTTCCATTCCAAGTAAACATTTTGATTACTTATTTAAGTTAACTGGTTTTCCTTCCCATTTGTGAGATGAACAAGATTGCAGCAGGAGAATAAGATATAAGTTAAGTAGATTTTTCCGCTTAAAATGTCGAAACTGTCGATTTCCAATGCTTTATCTAGTGATATTGACAGATTTAATGTTGACACGGAACACGAAGAAATTAGTTGGAAATTTCAGTTATCATGAGACATCCAGAAACAAGAGTATTTGTGTGTGTCTCAATAGATGGATGTCGCGACGCCGAGTTTCGTTTTTGAGATACTGCAATCTTCGGGAACTAATAACCAAATTCAGAATCACTTTTTGAGCTTCCGATTTATAGTTTAATAGGCGTACAAGGAAGTCATGTGTTGTCCACATCAGATATTTTAAATATGGATTTATTACTCATATAACCATAGGTTAACAGAAAACTGTTTCTTTTTTTTTTTCTAATTAAGTCATCTTTCATTATTTTTTTCTTATATTAATTTCTAATTAATATTTCATTAATATCTCTCAAGTTGAGACTTGAATTCTGAAAAAAAAATGTCTAAAGGCAATTAGAATCTTTTGAATTTCTATGCTTCAATTATTAAAACTCTTAGGGGAGTCAGGGTTTACCAGAACTTTCAACGAAACAACCGGTTACAAACAAAAATTTAGACTGTAAATATTCCGAGGCCAAAGTAGTGACAATTTTTCTCGGTATTTGACTGTATTGTTTAGAATTCGTCTCATTTAATTAGACGTTTTCTAGGAACATAATTAAAATTATAATAAATTTGCCATAAACAGCAATAAATATTCACTTTTTTACATGTTTACCGTTTTTATAAACAAATAACGCATTCACACAATAATTTCACTCTTGTTAAAATGTTTTTGTAGCCAACTTACTTCCATGTGTATGAAGTTGCCATGACAACGATTACAATATTACCTACTTATTAAGAAGTTTTCCCCATTTCTTCCCTTAAGTTGAGCATTTAAAAAAATTTTAATGGATATAAAAGTTCTTGAAGAAATTCTCTTATATGATAGTGAAAATCGCATCAAAATCGATAGATTACGGTCTTGAGTTATGCGATCACGAACATAGGAAAGCTGAATTTGTATATGTATAGATTTTGGTTTATTATTTTGAATAATAAACCTTTGTAATCTACCAAGGAAAAAAAATGAATAATAATAGTAGAGAAGAATAAGAATACTAGAGACAAAACACCTCTTTGCGGGAGAAATCTGGTCTCTTCCGTTTCGAGTACCGCAGTTACTAAACGGTTCGAGTACCGCAGTTACTAACCGGTGATTTCTGTGATAATGTCTATTGTTTTCATGCTTAATTTTAAATATCTGTTATTATTATCAACTAACCTCTTTACCTGATTTGTTTACACTAAGTTCTAAGTTCGGGTAAAATAAATTTCTCTACACTTGTTACTGATTTTAATACCGAGGATAGTTGTGTTCGTTATTATATGGATCAGGGTGTCATTCCTCACAGAAAAATGCATCCAAATTGTCACGATATGTAGCTTCTCCATCCAGGGGATTTTGTCTGTAATTTTGGAGGTATAGAAGAAGAACATGTTATACTACTGTACCTCTATGAACTGG
Source organism: Rhaphigaster nebulosa (assembly GCA_948150685.1). Classification (NCBI taxonomy): domain Eukaryota; kingdom Metazoa; phylum Arthropoda; class Insecta; order Hemiptera; family Pentatomidae; genus Rhaphigaster; species Rhaphigaster nebulosa. The sequence goes on from OX411306.1 coordinate 3,682,690, forward strand.
AACGTGGTTTCAAGACTATAAGTTACCATTTAAGACGTCACTATGGCTTATATATTCTTGGGCAAACGAGTATTCTACAATTAAGTGGTGCGAAAAGGAATTACAAATGAAACCTGAAGATTTGGATCTATAAGTCTTTTTATATTGCATATTTATTTTATGGTTTAACAATGTAAATATATGTATATATTTGTTGGTCACTGCATATATTATTAATAACCTAAACTTTAGCATCATATGTTAAACTAGTGATCACATAAATCACCGGTTAGTAAGTGCGTTAATCGAAACGAAAAAGATTTGAGAAATGAGAAGCCAATTCTAGAGCAACCCCAAAAGAAATCTCTACTTCTTTCATCCGAAATTATAGCTTAACGAAAGTAGAAGTTTTCCGAGAAGTGGGATATGACTTCCTTATATCTTTCTGCTTCATCCTTCCTTGGATTATTTCTACACTTCCTCTAGCTTCTTTGTCCTTCCTTTTTCTTTTCCCACTGAAGTGCACATCCAATATTTTCCTCTGCACCATTTTATCCTCTGATTACATGTCCTAACTAACCATCGGAACTCTCACTGCGATCATGGGACAAGCTCCAAATTTCTGTTCCATGGATGCCTACTGCTTTATTTCTTTGCCGAACATGGTTGATATATATTATAAAGTTTTCTGCACATGGTCCTTTCCCGAAATACTCCAAATGCTCATTTGAAAGATAATCTAATTATCTACACTGTAAACCAAAGCAATACGGAAATTCCTGTAAATAAACAGCCAGTTGATATCCGCACGATGGTATAGAAGGATCAATATAATTAGGGACTGATAAATTATTTGCCACTTATATAATTTTGTTTTTATTGAAAACTAGTTTCGAATGTTATGCATTCATCCTCAGTTGTAAAAACACACAAAAAATTCAAAAATAAGCAATTCAAAATACAGTTTGGTATTATTATACATATTAAATTAGATGTAATATAAATCAGTATTACAAAAAAAATAATGAATTTAATTAAGACAATAAATCAAATACATTTTGGTACTCACCAAGGTTTAAATGGATTACATTAAACAGAAAAGTTTGTACTAGTTTCTTCTCGGATTGAACTAAGAATGAACGAAAGGTAGGTAGGATGTTTATAGGTAACGGTTTAGGGGTCAGGGTTTTTCCAGTAATGCCGGTGAGTAATTGATTTTTCTTTTATAGATGGGAATATATTTAAGATTGGACTATTGGAGATATTTATTTAGTCATTTAAGCAAAAATCTATGTATTTTGAATTGCGTTTTTTTGAATTTTTTATGTGTTTTTAGAACTGAGGATGAATGTATAACATTGGAAACTAGTTTTCAATAAAATAAATTTATAGAAGTGGCAAATAATTTATCAATCCCTAGTTATAACAGATATTTTTGAAATATTGATATTTGGAAATAATAAAACATTGTGTAATAATTTGCCAGTCAGTAACCCAATTTTTTTTTTTTTTGCTTATCAGTTTCAACTAATTTGGATTAGTGAGAGACTACGGTATGTGTGTGCGTGTGCCTCACACACATACATATATATATATAAAAGTGTGTAGATGTGTATTTATAAACATATAGGTATGCAAATAAGACACCAGCGGGAACTATTTAGCACGTTGCTAATTGGAGACGGTAGAGAACTCCCCACCTGGCAAAGAGCTCAGTTGCGCGCGAGAGCTGGTGGGAGTTGTCAGCTCTGATAAGGGCACTCCAAGATACTGATAACAGCTCATCCACTCTGCGATGTAGCCAGTGGATAGTGATTGTGCATGATGATAGTGTACCATCGGAAGGCGACAATCTTCGCCGGCATCTTCACCACGGTGAGTCCAGTACCTAGTATCTAGTATCTATGTATCTAGTCGCCTAGTCATCCAGTCTAATACTGCATATACTAGAGCCGGCGTCTTACATAACATGTACCTTGTAAACCGGTCGCTGGGTGGGGGTAAGGTCGTCTATCTTTTCAGGATGAATAAGACGTTAAGATTTTGAAGAGAGATAAACATGCAGCGGAAAACATATATAACGTATAATTGCATATCCATGTTGATAAATACTATTTATTATTTGAGATATAATTAATTAATATAAGGCTGTTATCTAAGAACAAAAACTAAATAAATAAAACAAAAAAAAAAATATACATTAAAATAAGCTCTTCTTAACAAAAAAAATAATAAATTTTGATTATATACTACGCTGGGACACACTTTGAAACAAATCGATATCTGTTAAAATGATCTACGTCACTTTTCACTTTATTTATCTCGAAAACCAACACAATACACACCTTGTTGAATTACAATAGAGGAAAATAAATGTGAGGAATAACTTCGGAGTTTGAGAGACAATAATAAACTGAACTATCGGTCTCACGTTCGTTTTTTTTTTACCAGAAATGAAAGAATATATATTTATATTAATTACTGAATGAATAAAAGATGTTTCTTATATTCCAGGCCTATGACACTTTTAGCTGGAAAGTTTTGGAGAAGTTCGGAAAATTTTCTTATCAATGTTTTTTGATGCACTGATTACGAATTTCAACTTTTTTACCTCAAATTTTTTCCCAAAATTATAGACAAAAATATCCAATTATTTTATTTTTATTTTTTTCTTATAACTTTAAAATCATGTATTATTTGAATAAATTCTAATGTTCGTCTTATAATAAATTAAAGGAAGATAAATTACGTACAATTTTTATTCTAATGATTTTTTTGTTTGGCGAAAACGAAGCGAACATAGAGCGGAAATAATAAGCCGGAAGGTCGAATTTGATTATTTTTTTTTTTTTAGTTTTTTGCATTTTTCTTTCTCTCCGAAATTTTCCATTGACATTCTTTGCTCAACAAATTAAATTATTAATAATAAATTAGTTTCAAAACGGAGCAGCCAAACAAAAAAAAAAAAAATCATAAGAATCAAAATTTTTAGGTAATTTATTCTTCTTTTATTCATTTTTTTATTCATACTATTATATATAAGTTTTATTTATTATTTAAATCAACACTAATTTTATCTCTATTTTTACTTTATATTTATCTTTTTTCCTTTTTGCTGTTTACTTCTGTATTTGTACTGTTCATATAATACTATTATACAGAAGGATAGCCCGTTTTTCGTTACTATAATCTAACCGCGAAAACTACCAAATCAATCTTTACCAAATTTTAACTATATCATCTTAATCATTCCTAGATGGTTTTGCGATAATATATCGATATAATATCGATATTGCGGCTTCGTAAAAGCCGCTAAACCACTTCTATATTTCATTTGCTCATAAATCGAAAAGTATTCATTTTTCGCTGATTATACGCATGCTCATTTGAAAGATAATTGAATTCTCTACGAAAAAAAAAAAACATTTATGTACACCATCTCAGAAAAAATAATCACGTTGAAACGGCTTTATTTTATAAATCGAATTTGAAAAATGATATTGGCACGGTTTTCCAAGGATAACCTTTATTTTAAAAAGTATGCCAAAGGAAAAATATAAACTCTAAAAAATAATTGATTTTTGGTCAAATAAATTAAAAATAGTGTTTAAATAATTAAATAAACTAGCCTTATGGATTTTTTCATAACCAAAACGATGGAAGATTTTGATTCAACACCAAAAAACGTTCATTTTAAAAATATCATCGAAAAAAAAAACAAAAAAAAAGTTTTTTTTCAGTTCCGAGGATGCTCGAAATTGCGTTTGTATTTAAAGCATTGTATCTCTCTTCAGTGTATCCGATATCCACGTTCTTAGACTCTTTAGAAAGAGGGGAGTTTCATGTTTTCATCAATATAAGCAGCCATTGCATTATCTTAGAAAGTCTGTGTAAAAAAAAAAAAAAATCAATAATTAAATTAAAACAAAATTGAGATTTTTTAGGATACCGTTGTTTCAAAAACACGTAAATACGCCATGGTTTAAGGAAATTGATTAAGAACCTTCACTGATGAACCAAATTTAAATCGATCAATCGGTTCCTTATTTATGGACATTTTTTGAATTTAAAAAAAAAAAAATTGAAGGGCACACCTTTGGCACGATTATTTTTTATTATGTCACCTCCAAATAAACGGTGTATTTAAAATATCTAAAGTGGACAGCATATGACTTCCTTCTACACAAATTGAACTTACAAATCGGTTGCTCAAAAAGTGATCCTGAATTTGGTTAATAGTTTCCGAAGATTGCAGTATCTCAAAAACAACACTCGGCGTCGCGACATCCATCTATTGACACACACACACATATTCTTGTTTCTGGAGGTCTCATTCCGTTATTATATGTCGTTTTCTTTCAGTAGGTAACTAGTTCCCAAGAGATTTCTTCCTGTTCCGTGAAAACATTAGAACTGTCAATGTCACTAGATAAAGCATTGAAAATCGACAAATTTCGACATTTTAAGCGGAAGAAACCACTCAACTTATATCTTATTCTCCTACTGCAGACTTGTTCATCTCACAATGGGGGAGGCTAACCGGTATTTTACACTCAATTTTGAAAGAAGTAACAAGAAACAAGTAATAAAAATGTTTAAATGGAGTAGAAACAAAATCGCGTTTATAGCCTTTATTACTGAGCCATATGATTTCTGTATTTAATTTTAATATAATTTTTGATGAAAGTTTATTTTGACCTTTAAGTAAAGTACCCTTTTCGGTTCACCAATTTTAACCAAAATCTAGTAAATGCATTCACATTGATATAAAAATCCTATATACTAAATTTGAGATGTTTTCCGTTATATTTTAATATAATTTTTGATGACAGCCTAATATGAGCTTCAAGTAAAGTACCGCTTCCGGTTTTCCAATTTAGACCAAAATCTACTATGTTATTTAAATCAATATATAAATTATAAATACTAAATTTGAGAAGTTTTGTTTAGTATTTTAATATAATTTTTTATGGTAATTAATTATGACTTTCAAGTAAAGTACCGCTTCCGGTTTTCCAATTTAGACCAAAATCTACTATGTTATTTAAATCAATATATAAATTATAAATACTAAATTTGAGAAGTTTTGTTTAGTATTTTAATATAATTTTTTATGGTAATCAATTATGACTTTCAAGTAAAGTACCGTTTCCGGTTTTCCAATTTAGACCAAAATCTACTATGTTATTTAAATCAATACATAAATTATAAATACTAAATTTGAGAAGTTTTGTTTAGTATTTTAATATAATTTTTTATGGTAATCAATTATGACTTTCAAGTAAAGTACCGTTTCCGGTTTTCCAATTTAGACCAAAATCTACTATGTTATTTAAATCAATATATAAATTATAAATACTAAATTTGAGAAGTTTTGTTTAGTATTTTAATATAATTTTTTATGGTAATCAATTATGACTTTCAAGTAAAGTACCGCTTCCGGTTTTCCAATTTAGACCAAAATCTACTATGTGATTTAAATCAATATATAAATTATAAATACTAAATTTGAGAAGTTTTGTTTAGTATTTTAATATAATTTTTTATGGTAATCAATTATGACTTTCAAGTAAAGTACCGTTTCCGGTTTTCCAATTTAGACCAAAATCTACTATGTTATTTAAATCAATATATAAATTATAAATACTAAATTTGAGAAGTTTTGTTTAGTATTTTAATATAATTTTTTATGGTAATCAATTATGACTTTCAAGTAAAGTACCGTTTCCGGTTTTCCAATTTAGACCAAAATCTACTATGTTATTTAAATCAATATATAAATTATAAATACTAAATTTGAGAAGTTTTGTTTAGTATTTTAATATAATTTTTTATGGTAATTAATTATGACTTTCAAGTAAAGTACCGCTTCCGGTTTTCCAATTTAGACCAAAATCTACTATGTTATTTAAATCAATATATAAATTATAAATACTAAATTTGAGAAGTTTTGTTTAGTATTTTAATATAATTTTTTATGGTAATCAATTATGACTTACAAGTAAAGTACCGTTTCCGGTTTTCCAATTTAGACCAAAATCTACTATGTTATTTAAATCAATATATAAATTATAAATACTAAATTTGAGAAGTTTTGTTTAGTATTTTAATATAATTTTTTATGGTAATTAATTATGACTTTCAAGTAAAGTACCGCTTCCGGTTTTCCAATTTAGACCAAAATCTACTATGTTATTTAAATCAATATATAAATTATAAATACTAAATTTGAGAAGTTTTGTTTAGTATTTTAATATATTTTTTTATGGTAATCAATTATGACTTTCAAGTAAAGTACCGTTTCCGGTTTTCCAATTTAGACCAAAATCTACTATGTTATTTAAATCAATATATAAATTATAAATACTAAATTTGAGAAGTTTTGTTTAGTATTTTAATATAATTTTTTATGGTAATCAATTATGACTTTCAAGTAAAGTACCGTTTCCGGTTTTCCAATTTAGACCAAAATCTACTATGTTATTTAAATCAATATATAAATTATAAATACTAAATTTGAGAAGTTTTGTTTAGTATTTTAATATAATTTTTTATGGTAATCAATTATGACTTTCAAGTAAAGTACCGCTTCCGGTTTTCCAATTTAGACCAAAATCTACTATGTTATTTAAATCAATATATAAATTATAAATACTAAATTTGAGAAGTTTTGTTTAGTATTTTAATATAATTTTTTATGGTAATCAATTATGACTTTCAAGTAAAGTACCGTTTCCGGTTTTCCAATTTAGACCAAAATCTACTATGTTATTTAAATCAATATATAAATTATAAATACTAAATTTGAGAAGTTTTGTTTAGTATTTTAATATAATTTTTTATGGTAATCAATTATGACTTTCAAGTAAAGTACCGTTTCCGGTTTTCCAATTTAGACCAAAATCTACTATGTTATTTAAATCAATATATAAATTATAAATACTAAATTTGAGAAGTTTTGTATAGTATTATAGTATAATTTTTTATTGGAAATCAATTATGACCTTCAAGTAAAGTACCGCTTCCGGTATTCATGCAGTGACCAAAAAGGAGGTTCGAATCTAAATTTTGCAATGCTTTACTTCGTACAGAGAAATAAAAACAATCTAATAAGAGTGAAATCATTGTCTGAAATATTTATTTGTTAATTAAATCGGAGATGAAAAGATAAAAAAGTGTGAAGACGTCACATTTTATAGCTGTATTTTTTTTTTGCTACTGGAAATTTTTTACGAGTTGTTTTTTGGGGGATAAGACTTATTTTGGAGTTTTTTGTCCATTAATGTAGATCGGTGAACATTAAAGGTATTTGAATATTTTTTCAACTCTACTTTATCTCAATATTGACGGAATATTTCTTATTCTTTATTATATTTATTATGAAGAGCAATAAATAAATATCCACTCTATATAATTTATAGTAATAGAGTGAAGAAGAAGAATTCTAGTGTTATATTAGTGGACAAATTTCTTTCTTGATAATGGGGGGGAGGATACCACGAAACGGATGTGGAACGACGTAACAAACAAGAATAAAGGAATACGAAGATATAAAGGAAGAAATTATTCCACTAATATAACACTAAATATCCACCTTTTGCAATCCAAAAATATATCTTCAATGGGCTAAATATTATAGACTTTAATTTTTAAGTCAATACAAATGTTAGTTAGGTATTCTATAATAATAATAAATTTACAGTAACAAATGTTTTCTTTCTGTTATTAACATATTATGGTGTCCAATGGTTTGTGTAATTCCGCATATTTTAAGTGGGTTATTACTATCATGGATATTGGATAAAAAACACGATAACAATATATTATACAATATATATTCTTTGACATGGCAGTGGATTTAAGTGCACTCATTAATCATAATATTTTATTTTTCAAGAAAAATTATTCTCTCTCTTCTCTTAAATTCTTTGGCAACGTTTCGGGAGTGATGTTTTCAATCCAATAATGAAGACTTATTAAAGATTTTTTAAAAAAATAATTGTAATTTTTCGGCGTTTGTTTTACTCATAAAATTAAATATCTAACAAGCGTAAGTTAAAATAAGTGTTAGACATAATCAAATATTTGAAGTCTGTAGTTTATTTAAGTGATTTAAAAAAAAACTAATTTAGTTTAGGAAGGAATGAGGTGGTCCGTGAGGCGGTAAAAAAAATGGATCACAAATAGTAAAAACTATTTATTATAAATCGACGTTTCGACCCTTTTTGCAGGTCTTCATCAGGATTGAATAAACTGGATACAAAAATAAAAATAAAACAAAGGTATATGCAGTGAATGAATAAAAATTAATAATTAAAAAGACAGTAAGAAAAAATGAATTTGTTAAATGTTATTGACATTCTTAATTACTACTCCTACAACGCCTCCTTAATTACTTAATCACTCCTCCATCTCTTTTTGAGCTTCAAGGTAAATTTTGTCTGTTTATTTATTTTTATTTCCTCTTTGTACTTATTTAATAGACTCATTAATTTGTTAGATATTGTTATTTCTCATTTAGTTTATCAATTATTATTATTTAGCCAGTTTTATTAATAATCAGCTTAATATATTAATATATAACTAATTTATTTTTACTTGTTGTTAACAGTTTCATCTTATAACATATTACAAATTCATTACTGTTTTCATTTTTCTCACTGTATTTTAAATTATTAATTTTAATTTATTCCCTGTATATATCATTGTTTTATTTTTATTTTTGTATCTTGTTTATTCATCCCTGAAGACCTGCAAATTGGGTCGAAACGTCGGTTGCTATAAATAGTTTTTACTATTTCTGATCAATTTTTTTGACCGCCTCCCGGACCGTCTCATTCCTTCATAAAGTTTTACGGTCAACTATTGATTATTAAATTATTTAATTTAGATTTAATTAATACAAAAAATCTAAATGCATAATTGAATGCAAAGAAATTATGTTGAATACAAGAAAAATAAATAAATTATAAATTAGTAATTGAATAAATTAAAAAGTGTGTTTGTGTTTGCATTCATATTGTGTGTATGCGCGTGTGCGTGTTTGTATTTACGTGGGTACATTTTATGTGTGCGTGTGTGTGAGTGTTATATATAAATTAAAAATATTTTTCAGATTGTTTATCGCAACGTGAAAATATTTGCTGCCACTTTAAAACTCTGAAGAGACAAGAGAACTTTATAAGCCGGCCTCTATCAGTGAGATAAAAAACAGAATGTTATCCACTCAAATTGTCTATATAACACCTCGTCTTTCCTCTATAATTAACTGAGAGATTGCACCAACATTTTTCTGACCTGAAATTAAATGATTTAACAACAGTTCTATTTTGTTTGCAATAATATATCATACAATTTAGATTATTTAAAAATTAAGATATTATTATTATACTCAATGGCTTGTAGTAAATTACCAAATACCTTGGAAATGCTCGTATTCAATTTATACTTCTGTGGTGAAGGAAAAAATGTGTGTGTGTCTGTCAGTGTTTGTATGCATGTGGTAAGTCCAGCTCAAAAACGAAAAGTTATACGAACTGAAATAACGTATTAAGAGGTATATGCCTGCGATGTTAATGCAAAAAATCGACTTATAGGTCGAATCGAATTATTTAATCGATTTTTCACTTTTTTAGTATTTTCTAGAAAACGTTTCTAATGATTTTGATAAATCTCGTTATATCAGTGTACAGTTACATGGTATTTAATATTAAGTAGATTGTATCCTCATTGTTCGTAGTAATTATAAATGAATAAATGTAAACTACGAAAAAAATTGATAATAAACTGAAGGAAAAAAAAAAATGAAATATTTTCTCAGGTTGAAAACAAATTTCCGAAAATAAGAATAGGATTATAAGGATTATAAGTGACCGAAATTCCAAAAATACCAACAAAAAAAAAGACCAAAAATACAACAGTATGTCAATTTTGTGATTTATTTATACGGTTAAAATGAGCAAAAAAAGTTTTGTTTGAATAAAAAAATCGAATTAATTGAAGTTTATAATTTAATTCAAAAGGCAATCCTGGCATAGACATAGCCAGGGCATTTTTTGACTTAGGTACACTTTCGCTGGGACTGCCCGCGGTTGCGGCCGGCAAAGTTTGCGGGCAGTTTACTACTACTTTGACTAATTAGGTAGAGACATATTTCGCTGGCACTGCCCGGCAGTCTAGGTATGACGTCATACCTATACTGCCGCGTCCCTGACCGTTCTAGAAGGAGTCATATTGCCTCAGACGCGACGGTTCCCGCTTGCCATTTAAAACAATGTCGTTTAATAAAAAAGTATTCAGCGATTATGACGACGAACGTCTAGTAGAGTTTCTAAATCAATTTCAGGTTCTTTATGACTAAAAACATAAGGACCTACAGGAATGTGATAGTAAAAAATAATGTGTGGAAAAACATATTATTTTATTTTAATATTCACACATTATTATTATTATTGTATTAATAAACAATAAAGAAATCTCGACAGACGAACTTTGTTCATTGTCTAAAATATCTAACAAATATCTTGTTGTAAATAACATAACAATATATATATATATATATATATATATATATATATATATATATATATATATATGTTGTACATATATAGTTGCATATCTGTAAAAAATACTAATAAATAAACGTATTCATTTATCTATATGTTGTATGTATCTAAATAACATATAATTTTAAAGGTTTTAAGGATATACTATATAGTTATAACGATATGGTTTGATTATAAATATAGGTTATGCAAGAGTGGGCCGCTGCGGTGGGCAGTTTCAGCAAAATATAGAAGCAGTAACAGTTAGCGGCTACGATTGGCAAACTTTGGCAATCGCAAAAAAAAATTAATATCTATTATGTAAAGTCGTTGGACGTAGCTAATGGAGACTGGCGTAAAACGCATATACTTAAGTCCTTATTCTAGTTTATAATTTCTAGTTTTATATTATTTAATGGATACTGAATGGAAACTTTTAAAATTTCACGAGCCCTACTAAATTAATGAAGCGAAAGCTGTGTGATGCGCGCATCGTACCACATTTTTCCTAATAGTTCATCGTTCTTTACTTATAATATATTACAAAGCTATGTTTACAACAATGTATCGTAACTTGAGACTTCTTGGACCAAGAATGGAATAACTTGGACTCACCGAAAAAATATTTTAAACTAAAACCAGGCATGATTACCGGAAGTGGTACTTTACTTGAAGGTCATAATTGATTTCCATCAAAAATTATATTAAAACTAGTATACCCGAGCGAGAACTCTCGCATTAGATATCAATCCTAAAACATTCGAAGTATAAGCAATATTAGGGAAACATATTTATTCGTGTAAACAATATAATATTACCAAAAAAGTTTATTTAACACACACATTTGGTGAAGCTACATAGTTTGTAATGACTATATTGAAGTTACAGTTCATATTTATTAAGTACTTAGAGCTTACCCCACTGGAAAACATCTCTTCAATTTAACAGTTAGGCAATCAGATTACCATTTTCAATGTTTAGTATTAATATTTAACAGTGCCCGTTAAGGTTGGACATGGGAAACAATATATGATTTCCCACTCATTAAAATTTTTTGTAAACAGACTCAAATTGATATAAAGTTGCCATGACAACGGCACGTACACGCAAGATGGCATAGGGCCCGTGCGGACCTATATCTTGCTTTATCTCAAAAATGGTAGGTTTTTAAGCCTTAAAACGCTGGACCAATACGCTCCATAGGAGCGTATATGATTTTGATGCCCGCGTCAAAATCTTTAAAACCCAACTTATCCCGTCTCGATCCGCCGACTTTCAGTCGTCAAAGTTTTGAAACCTTCCAGTTTTTTCATCACTTTTATTTAAGCCCTTGTAAGATTTTAAGAATCAAAATAAGGATTCGTCGCTTCTCCGTGAAATTTCCTGTCTTTTGATACCTCATTCATCAAAATCCATCGCTCCTGACAGCCGGAAAAGGGATCTATACTATACTACCGTAATAATATATAGTAGTGATACTATGCAAAACTTCTCAAATTTAGTATTTATAGCTTATAAATTGATTTCAATAACATACTAGATTTTGATCTAAATTGGAAAACCGGAAGCGGTACTTTACTTGAAGGTCATATTACACTTTCACCAAAAATTATATTAAAATATAATGTAAAACATCTCAAATTTGGTAAATAGGTCTTTTATATCGATATGAATATATTTACTTTATTTTGGTTCAAATCGAAGATCCGTATGTAAGTAACATAACTCTGCATAAAAACTTGAGCATGCCAACTGTCAAAGAACACATACGGACTTACTACAAAAGATTTCACGGCAAGCTTCAAGACCATCCAAATAAACTCATTCAAGATATGGCCACAAAAAACATTCCCGATAGAACCCGAAGAAGGCTGGAAAGGAGCTGGATGAGAGATCTCCTTCAGTAACTTGAAACAAGACCGAAGAATTGCCACTGGGTAAATCTCTTCCTCATGCCTGTCATGCCCTTTTAATTGTAAATTTGTTATGTAAGCACATTCGCTGGTTGTCAGTAATCACTGACAGTTGTGAATTAATCAATAAAGAGAAAAAAAAAAAAAAAATTGAAGATCCGAAAGCGGTTCCTTATTTGAAGATCATAATAAACTTACATCAAACAGTATATCGACATTTAATACAGAGATCGTATGGTTCGGTGATAAATATTATATAAGCGATTTTTTCCACTCTAATTATATTTTTTTATTGTTTCAAGTTTTATAATCGAGTATAAAACACTTTTTTTCCCTCCCTATTTGTGAACTGAACAAGTCTCCAGCAGGAGAATAAGATACAAGTTAAGCGGGTTCTTTCGCTTAAAATGTTGAAACCGTCGATTTCCAATGCTTTATATAGTGACATAGACAGTTCTAATATTGTCAAGGAAAACGAAGAAATCTCTTGGGAACTTGTTACTTACTGAAGGAAAACGACATAAAATAACGGAATGAGACCTCCAGAAACAAGAGCTTGTGTGTGTGTGTTGTGTCAACAGATGGATGTCGCGACGCCGAGTGTCGTTTTTGAGATTCTGCAATCTTCGGAAACCAGTAACCAAATTCAGGATCACTTTTTGAGCCACCGATTTATAGTTTAATAGGCGTACAAGGAAGTCATGTGTTGTCCACATCAGATATTTTTAATATACCGCTTATTGGGATGTCATATGATAAAAATTAATCGTGCCAAATGTGATTTATGTTTTAAGTAGTATACCCATACTATGCAAAAATTTTAATTCCTATATGTGTGAATATGAATCTTAAACAATGTGAATTATTTATATCACTTACCTTGTCAGAAGAAATCAAAACTAGAAAAAAAAATGGGTTGTCCGGGCCTATGGCAAATTGGGATAAAACCAGTGTGTTTCTGGGACAATAGATCGCAGCACTGAAACACATAATCTTCGGCCGATCGTCACTTTTCACTGCTATAATATTTTTAAAATTTGAAAAATGGTGTGAATTCAGCAAAAACAAAAATCTAGAGAGCTGCTATTTTAAATCATTTTTATTTTGCTTACTTATTGAATATTTTGATCACTTCTATGAAAAAAGAAAACATCAAATAAAAGGCGGGATAAATTGTGCCCGTAGTTGCACATCGCGTATCCCGACAGATCTTGCTTCTTAGAATATCTCCGGAAATAGTTATCCGATTTTGAAGGTTGACGTGTCATTCGATCAAGCATTAACCCTTTTAGTTTTCAAAATGGTCGAATTTTAATAAACGCAATTCGCGCGAGCGATGCCAACGGATAACTTTTAGGAAATCCGATTTTTCCCTCTCTATTGCCGTTCTTGAATTCATAGCTTCTCAAAGGATTGAGGTACAATTTTCTGTGGCATATTGTTTTAAAGAGGATTGACCAGGCTTCATTTTGGCTTACTCACAATTTACCTAGTCGTTTTAGTTTGCGAAAAAAGTTAATCCAAAGTTTCACAGAGGCGATTTCCGAATTCGTATTAAAATATTTGAAAAAGTGTTTTCACTTTTAGCACTTTTGCCAGACCAATACTATGACGGAACGAATTGTAGCAGGGTTCTTCCTGTTTAAAACGGTATGCCTATAGCAATCGTAGCTCGTTCCGTCAAAGACTTACAAGGAAAAGAACGGGCGAAGACGTCAAAAGTCGTCGTCCGAGAGTGTCCTAAGGGCTGCGTGTTCCCCACTCCTGTTATTATTGCATATGATTGCATTGTCATCCACTCCTAAGATATGTTCCAAATTTTAAGTCTCTAGCTCATTAACTACAATAAACAGATGAGAAATTTTTGGCTGGATTTAGGTAGGGTACGGTATGGTGTTGACGCTGACGGTACGTGACGCGTACTTTTTTTACTCCATCCCAAAAGTGCCCAATGGGCCAAAAGAAGCTTACACTTCAAAAAATATCGATATGTATTGTATCGATAGTTTTTGAATTAATCAGAAAAAAAACGAATCGAAGTATCAAAGTGAATGACGTGGTATTGGTTACATCGATTATTGACTTTCGATTTATTTTAATTGTTTTTTGCCAGGACGACTAAAAGGACTGTATATATTCGGAAAGGAGCTGCCGTGTGGCAACATGTCCTTTGTTTATTTCCTCAGCAGAGATTGGCAGGGCTCCTCTGCCAAAAAGAATTATTTTTAACAGCTGTCGAAATCCTCGAAACATTTGGACGAGGACGGAGCATTCATTTTACACAATATTTTTTTTAAAAATATGACAGTGATTCAGGTATAAGTTAACTTCAAAATGTCGGAATAATGGTTAAAGTTAGTTTTAGTACAACAATTCTGTACACTACCTATTTATTTTAACTTTGTCAAGTTTCAAATATATTTTAAAAGTTTCTGGTTTAGTTTCCATGGAAACATTTTCTTTCCATTAAATAATGTGAAAGTAGAAATAATTAAATTAATTTCCGCTTTTGTATTCTTAAATTGCTTTATAACAGAGCGTATTGTTTACAATAGATTGGCTGATGGGTGGGAGGAGGTTCGGTTGCATCCATCTCCTTTTGGATGCGCTCGGTTATCCATCTATTTTATAATCCTCATAAAATACACTGTATCTGTTCTAATACTGGTCGATTTTGATGATTTTTTTTTTTGTTTTTTAGATAATTTAATAATCTTTCATATAATTCTGTACATAATTTACTATAAATTGCATGCTTTTTAAGTTAAGCGCAAATAAAATTTTCTTTTCGTCATAACTTGCTTCCCTGCATTTTCTCGGCGATTTACTACTTAAATGAAAAGTTAAAGGCCTTTATGAAGAATAATTTAGGCAAGATTCATCAAAACCGTTCGAGCCGTTTTCGAGAAAAATGTAAACAAGTGTAAAATTCATGATATAATAGTTAATTCCGGTTAGTCCGATGTGCTTGCTGTATCTTTGCTAATACTGGTCTGATTTTGAAAATTCTTTTATTGTTTTTTAGATAATTTAATTACCTTTTATACAATTCTATAGATAATTTACCATAAAATGCATACTCTTTAAGCCATGCGCATCTTATTTTCATCATAACTTTGTTCTCTGAATTTTCTCGGTGATTTACTACATAAATGAAAAGTTAAAGGCCTTTATGAAGAATAATTTAGGCAAGATTCATCAAAACCGTTCGAGCCGTTTTCGAGAAAAATGTAAACAAGTGTAAAATTCATGATATAATAGTTAATTCCGGTTAGTCCGATGTGCTTGCTGTATCTTTGCTAATACTGGTCTGATTTTGAAAATTCTTTTATTGTTTTTTAGATAATTTAATTACCTTTTATACAATTCTATAGATAATTTACCATAAAATGCATACTCTTTAAGCCATGCGCATCTTCTTTTCATCATAACTTTGTTCTCTGAATTTTCTCGGTGATTTACTACATAAATGAAAAGTTAAAGGCCTTTATGAAGAATAATTTAGGCAAGATTCATCAAAACCGTTCGAGCCGTTTTCGAGAAAAATGTAAACAAGTGTAAAATCCATGATATAATAGTTAATTCCGGTTAGTCCGATGCGCTGCATCTTTGCTAATACTGGTCTGATTTTGATAATTCTTTTATTTTTTTTTAGATAATTTAATTACCTTTCATACAATTCTCTACATAATTAACCATAAAATGCATACTCTTTAAGCCATGCGCAAATAATATATTATTTTCATCATAACTTTTTTCTCTGAATTTTCTCGGTGATTTACTACATAAATGAAAAGTTAAAGGCCTTTATGAAGAATAATTTAGGCAAGATTCATCAAAACCGTTCGAGCCGTTTTCGAGAAAAATGTAAACAAGTGTAAAATTCATGATATAATAGTTAATTCCGGTTAGTCCGATGTGCTTGCTGTATCTTTGCTAATACTGGTCTGATTTTGAAAATTCTTTTATTGTTTTTTAGATAATTTAATTACCTTTTATACAATTCTATAGATAATTTACCATAAAATGCATACTCTTTAAGCCATGCGCATCTTCTTTTCATCATAACTTTGTTCTCTGAATTTTCTCGGTGATTTACTACATAAATGAAAAGTTAAAGGCCTTTATGAAGAATAATTTAGGCAAGATTCATCAAAACCGTTCGAGCCGTTTTCGAGAAAAATGTAAACAAGTGTAAAATTCATGATATAATAGTTAATTCCGGTTAGTCCGATGTGCTTGCTGTATCTTTGCTAATACTGGTCTGATTTTGAAAATTCTTTTATTGTTTTTTAGATAATTTAATTACCTTTTATACAATTCTATAGATAATTTACCATAAAATGCATACTCTTTAAGCCATGCGCATCTTATTTTCATCATAACTTTGTTCTCTGAATTTTCTCGGTGATTTACTACATAAATGAAAAGTTAAAGGCCTTTATGAAGAATAATTTAGGCAAGATTCATCAAAACCGTTCGAGCCGTTTTCGAGAAAAATGTAAACAAGTGTAAAATTCATGATATAATAGTTAATTCCGGTTAGTCCGATGCGCTGCATCTTTGCTAATACTGGTCTGATTTTGATAATTCTTTTATTTTTTTTTAGATAATTTAATTACCTTTCATACAATTCTCTACATAATTTACCATAAAATGCATACTCTTTAAGCCATGCGCATCTTATTTTCATCATAACTTTGTTCTCTGAATTTTCTCGGTGATTTACTACATAAATGAAAAGTTAAAGGCCTTTATGAAGAATAATTTAGGCAAGTTTCATCAAAATCGTTAGAGCCGTTTTCGAGAAAAATTTAAAAAAGTGAAAAATCCATGATATAATAGCTAATTCCGGTTAGTCCGATGCGCTGTATCTTTGCTAATACTGGTCCGATTTTGATAATTCTTTCGTTGTTTGTTAGATAATTTAATTAACTTTCACACAATTATATATATATATATATATATATATATATATATATATATATATATATATATTTTACCGTAAAATGCATAATTTTTAAGCTATGCGCAAATAAAATATTCTTTTCATCATAACTTTTTTCTCTGAATTTTCTCGGTGATTTACTACATAAATGAAAAGTTAAAGGCCTTTATGAAGAATAATTTAGGCAAGTTTCATCAAAATCGTTAGAGCCGTTGTCGAGAAAAAGTTAAAAAAGTGTAAAATCGGTTATATAAAGTGGCACTTCCGGTTAGTCGATTTTGACGGCAATGTTGCTGTAACATCACATGCATGTGTCAACCTTAAATACGTAATTTCAGTATCGTTCAACTTCGTTTTTGAGCTAGACTGTTCACATACACATACACAGAATATTTTGCGAGACTTGTTCATTTGGACTCAGGAGACTTTAAAACATGTATTTCCGTTGGTATATAGATTTTTTACTTCGTATATAGATAAGGGGAAAGTAAAAAATTAATAAACAAGAGAAGAACTCGAAAATATAATTTAAATCAGTTGGCGTACGCATGATGCTATAAAAGAATCAATATAATTAGGAATTGATATATTATTTGCCACTTTTATAAATTTCTTTTTATAGAAAACTAGTTTCGAATGTTATACATTCATCTTCAGTTCTAAAATCACACAAAAATTCAAAAATCAGCAATTCAAAATACAGATTGGTATTATTATTCATATTAAATTTAATGTAATATAAATTAGTATTATAAAACATTTATGAATTATGAATTTAATTAATTAAAGTAGATTATATCAAACAAAAATTATAATATGAATGAAATACCGGAACTAACTGAAAAAATAAAAAAGACATAATTTGTTGGAATATGACCATACAAACTTACAACTAGGAATTTACAATGGTAACGAACTAGAAAAACATTTAAACAAAATGAAAGATGAAATAAAAATGATTGACAGAAAAATGTAGTTTATAAAATAGATTGTGGCAACTGTGAGGTATGGCCTATACAGGAGAAACCTCGAAAAAGTTACAGACAAGAATTAAGCAGCACAACAGTAATTGTAAAAACTGTAAAAATAAAAATATTACATCTTTGGCCCGATATAGTATAATTAGTAACCACAGATTTCATTTTGATAATCCCGAAATATTAGAAACCGAAAAAAAATGCAAAAAAAAAAGAAAAACATTGGAAGCAATACACATCGCAAAAAAATTAATTTAAAAGTTAATTTCAAAACAGATGCGGTAAATTTAAAAATGCATTATGCGGACTTAATTACAAATAAAAAACTGAATATAAAATAATTTATGATCTAAAATTTAACAAAAGGCATATTGATTTAAATATATAGAATATAATAGTAACAATAATCGTAAAACAAAAATAATAGTAAGTGTGAAGAGAATGGGTGGGAGGGTATATGACAACAAGAATTGGTACAAAGTTCACTTCCAATGATATTACACTGTATGTAATAAAAGTAGAAAAGAAAAGTTACTCCCCAAATAATTTTTAATAATGAAACCAGCTAGGATTGACAAAGTAAAATTATACAGATGTCGTGACATGGAGAGAGAATCATGTAATTTGAAGGTAGCAAAACATTATTTATAATAGTAACTAAATATTATTGTAAATTAAGGTATTAATATTTGTGGATTTAATAGTTGATATTATATTGTAGAAAGCAAATATCCTCATGATGAAGAAGTACTTCGAAACGTCGTAACCAATAAAAATATAAAGTTATAGATCAACGGGAAGTGCCCTTCACTAACTAATTTATTATAATATATTAACTTCCCTAGAAATTAGAAATTATTTAATAAGGTAACATTGGTTTGTTCTCTCACTGAACTAGGAATGGAAGAAAGGTGAGATGTTTGCAGGTAAATTGTAAGGTTTAGGGAGGCTCTTTACCTTTCTTCCATTACAGTCATTTCCATTACTAGTTCAGTGCGAGAACGAACCAATACAAACTTTTCTGTTTGATATAATCTACTTAAACCTTGGTGAGTACCAACATGTATTTGATCTCTTGTCTTAATTAAATTTATAAATGTTTTATAATACTAATTTATATTACATTAATTTAATATATATAATAATACCAAACTGTATTTTAAATTGCTGATTTTTGAATTTTTGTATGTTTTTAGAACTAAGATGAATTTATAACATTTGAAACTAGTTTTCAATATAAACAGATTTATAGAAGTGAAAAATAATTTATCAACCCGTAATATAATTCAAAGACCAATTATATCTCGACGCGAGAGAAGAAACTGTTTAGCTCTACGATTCGATAAGTTTTATTTAAACCAAACTACCGAAGTAATTTTAACAGACATAACCTTTATCAGCAGAAGGTTATCTCAATTACTCGAATTTTTATGTATGGAATCGTTAAATGAATGGAACATAGTTGGTAAAGTTTTCTTGTGATTTCTTGTCAATATAGATGTAAGTTTTGTTAATAGAATTTAAGGTGATTCTTATGTCATAGACTTCACAAAACAGAGCATTTGCTAAAATAATTATATGTACACTAATTTATAAAGCAGTAGAGTTTTTTGTTTTTAGACGTTCTAATTTCAGGAACTTCGGTCTGGTTTAAATTTTTTTTTTTGCATCCGATAAACCGTTTATTTTTTAATACTTTATGGTTTGTAAAATCACGTTACAATATATAGCAACGGAGCAGTGACTATAAATAAATTGTTGAAGCAAGTTTACTACAAATACTATCTAATAAGTGTGAGGTTATTGTGTGAAAACGTTATTTTGTAAATAAAATGGGAGGGTAAAGGAAAACAGTGTAAAAAACCTGACACTTTATTGCCAATAATATAAATTAAATGTCGTTTTGACCCTGTTCCATGAAAATTCCTGCAACAAATGAGGCTGAAGAACATATAATAGGTTATTATTTTAATACGTTATTTTGTAATTTATGGGCAATTTCAACCGATTTTAACGTGGAAGAAACCGTAGAGCACAACTATAGCATATAGTTACTTATAAAAACACTATCTAATCTATAATGCAACTGTTATATAAAACCATTTGCATGTATTAACTGTCGTGACGTCTATACGTACGTTCTTACGTGCGTATAATTCATAACTCAAAAACGGTTAGTCGAGAGTTAACATTTTGTATTTAGGATTGCTGTAACATCTAGTTGTGAACCTCTCTTTTTTTTCACTGCATGATTACCGGAAGCAGTACTTTACTTCAAGGTCAAAATTGATTTCCATCAAAACTTATAGTAAAATCCAATGCAAAATTTCTCAAATTTAGTATTTATGATTTACATATCAATTTAAGTTACTTATTAGATTTTGTTATAAATTGGCGAACCGGAAGCAGTAATACACGCGAAGCTAATATTAGATTTTCATAAAAAATTATATTAAAATGCTATGTAAAACACCCCAAATTTGGTAAATAAGACTTTTATATCAATATAAATAATATAATAGATTTTGGTTGAAATTGGTGAGCCGAAAGGGGTACTTTTCTTGATGTGCATGATAAATGTACAACAATTATTTGTTTATATCTTTATTTTTTTTTAATCCACGCTTGCCACTCATATCGTGAAAATAAGCGGATGTGATATAAATAGTATAATAGCTTGAATGTCAGCCATGAGAGAGGTCAGTACCCATCGGCACTTCCTCCTAAAGCGAGATTATAAAGTACTTTACACAAACAGGTCTCTTAGCCAGCTCCTTTTCAGCCTTCTTCTGGTAAGTTCAGGCATGTCCGTTGTTGTTATATTTCGTATAAGTGTCCGTAGAGTTTGTCATGGAATCTTTTGTTTGAGGTTTGAATATGCTCTTGAACTGTAGGCATGTGTAGATCTGTGTGTGATGTTCTGTTGTTGACGTACCAGGGTATGTACAAGTATTCAGTCGTTGGCAGATTTGTAGTGACGATCGTTTGAGAAGGAGTACAGGAGTCCCAGGTCATCCACATCAAATATTAGTTTGGATCAGGTGTAATTACAGGAACAATTAAACAAGGTATCCTATGTTGGATTCAGGTGAGCGATTGCACACTTTTGTGCTCCTTAATACGTATCCAAACCTCCGGGCATTCAGTATCAGTCCGATCCGGCCTGGTCCGTTACAATCCGGCTCTCCTGCCATGTCGGTTGTCTTTATCTTCTTGCGCGGATGGTGGCTCGCCGAAGTCTAGTGGTTGAGCCCTTTCTAGATTGAAATGCAAAGGACCCATTACATATCTCCACATTAGGGAGCTCAGCTACATCTCTGACCGAGGGATAACTCTCTTCTTCCATCAGACAGGGAAAGTCAGAGCCGGCGAAGGCAAATATTCCGGTTTTCCTCGAAAATCTAGTTCGTTTATCTTCCATTACGATGCTAGCTAATACGTGAACCACTATCAATATCATTTCTCCAACCTTGTAGCTCTTCTTGGAATCCTCCGTGTCCAGTCAGAATCTGCGAAACCCAATAGTCAGGAAAGAACCATTTCCTCAAGGCCAATTATCACATTATCGCCGTAAGGAGGAAATACACCTAGGCACAACCTCAGAGCATAACCGTAGTCTTGTGTAAATTAAATTATCTTGTTGGCGAAAGAGTAATAATAAACATGCCACTTCTGTAGGGAAAAGCTAACAAAAACATAGTTCCTAGTATTTAAAATATCATTTAAATATCAACGGATAAAAATAACTTGAAAGTTCATTTCGAATAAATAAATAAAAAAGGATGCCAAGCAGGTTAATATCCTTAGCTTCCTCGCTATTTCTATTGGGAACATAAGGAAAAACAAATATATTAAATAATACCTAATGGACTTGATTCGTAAAAATATCACGATATATATATATATATATATATATATATATATATATAACTTATGTTCGTCCCGGTAACTTAGAATAAAAAAAAGGGAAAAACGGGAACGTAATAACACACACGCTTGTTGAGAAAAGACTAACTTTATTGCCTCAGTAATCCTCTATATATAGTTTTAGAGAGTGTTTACATCTTAGAGTTGGGATTAAGTTGTATACAGTTACACTGTGTACCTTAACTCCCCCCTGCCAGTTTACGAACACTTTTCGTAAACTTCATTCCTATAATACACTCTGAACACACAAAGCAACAAAAAGCACAACAAATCAAAAAAAAAAAATAATACTCTGTATACAATAAATAATAATACTAAACACCCAAAAATATGGAACATAATACGATAATACAACTAAATACAAAATTCTTATATCTAAACTTATGACCTACTATACAAAAAGAAATAATGCACAACTTCTGAAATCGACATCTGTCGAAAAACGAACATAAATCATTTCTCAATACATCTAATTTGCTCCCGTAGAAAAGAGGGTACTCACTCGTGCGCATCAGGGCTCGCCCAGCGGAATCTTTAACTGTTCAATGTGAACGGTTCTCCGTTTCCTCGGCTCTTTGATACTCTGGATGGTCACTACATTGTGTTCACGTATCACAATCACCTTGAATGGTCCCTCATAACGTACCGCCTCTTTAGTCCTATTTGATGCCAATTTTCGGTACACGATAGTCCCTATCTTAATATCCTCCATCCTATCCCGTACCCGAATATTCTCCCGAGCCACCCTTCTACTCTTTTCCGCCGCGATCCTCCTGTGGGTTTTCTGCCACAGTTTTACGAGCGCTACCCTATTACTCACTAATCGCTCTGCCAATCCTTCGTCTACTACCGTGCTCCCTCCGTCCCTTCGCCGTTCTCGAAGTCCAAAGAGTACTTCGAACGGGGAAAATCCTGTAGCCATGTGAATAGAGTGGTTGTATGCTGCCACAGCCTTTGGCATCGCGCAGTCTGCCTCCAACCCCTTGTCGACGTGGAACACTCGCAGGTGATCTCCCAGCGTACTGTGCAGCCTCTCTATCCCTCCCCTACTCTTGGGGTGTCCCGGGGTGTTAATATGCCACGCTATCTCCAACGCCTTCATCTCGTTTCGCAGACTCACATTATCGAATTCTCTCCCTCCATCGGAAGAGATCGCATCCGGTATCCCATAAAATTGGAACCATGTTCGTAGAGCCGCGATCACTGCCTCTGCCGATCGATCTTGTACTGGGTAAGCCATCGCCAGCTTGCTAAATACGTCTAGCACTGTAACCCATTTGAACCCTTTCCACGTGAATATATCCACCTGTAGGTCGCTTAACGGTGCGCTAGGTGTCGACGTCTCTTCTTGCTTCCCGGTTGGAGGGTGGCGATCGTATTTCGTAGTCTGACACACTACACATGCCTTTAACACCTTATCTATTGTCTTTCGCATTTTCTCCCAGAAATATTTCCTTTTCAATGCTTGCAGGGTCTCGTTTACTCCTCGGTGATTAGTCTTCCCTTGGTGATATGCCAGAGTAACCTCCTCCTGCCGTTCCGGGTCTCTTATCGTTTCCACCATGAGTTTGCATCTGACGAACGTCCTATCGATTCCGATTTTCTCGGTCTGCCATAAGCGCTTTATCTTCTCCCAGACCGATACGTTACCTACGTACAAGTAATGGGTGGTTCCTGATCTGGACGCGTCTTTCAGGGCCCTGCAAATCTGCTCCTCTCTTACTCCTGGATGTGACCATATCGTGTTGATATTATACTTGCCGTATCTCGAGTAATCCACCTTCATCAATCCCGACGTCCGGGTTTTCCAGATAATCTGACGTTTTTTGTCATTGATGATTTCCTCCCTCTCCTCCATATCCGTTGGCCTGTCTTCTATAACACTTTCGTCCCCCGTAGACATCCTTTCTTCTTCTGCTTCCCCTGATTCTGGTTCACCTTCACCCTCGGGCGTCCATTCCCTTAAGAATCTCTGTATCTCTCCGGAATGTTCCCCTCTTTCTGTCTCTATTGCGTTGACCTGCAGCGCTCGAGATAGCCAATCTGCCACAATATTCTCTCTTCCTGGTTTATAAGCCACCTCCATGTTATATTGGCTCAATACACTTCCGAATATTACCCTCAATCACAGGAGTTATCACAACTTTGCTCCCTTTCTTCAGCAGGTTATTGAGGGGTACTAGGTATTCCGCCATCTCCGGGACGAATCGTCGATAATAATTTAGTGTTCCCAGCAACCTCCTTATTCCTTTCACGTCTGTTGGGATTGCCATCTTTTGGATAGCCTCAACCTTCCGCGCATCGGGTCGCACTCCTTCCTTTGATATAGTATGCCCCAGGAAGTTAATCTGGTCTTGCCCCAGAGTCGATTTCTCTACGGACAGCTTTAGCCCGAATTGTCTCAGCCGGTCGAAGACGCATCTTAGATCCGCAATATGTTGCGCTTCATTCTTACTGAAGATCAGCAGGTCGTCCATATACACCTGGCAGACCGATTCGTCCAGTCCCCGCAAAAACTCATCCATGAGTCTCTGAAACGTTATGGGCGCGTTTTTCAACCCAAACGGCATCCGGGTAAATTCGAAGTGACCCCTCTCGAATGTAAAAGCCGTCTTATGCTGGTCCCTCGGGTGCATTTTTATCTGGTGGTACCCGGCTTTTAAGTCCAGCGTGCTAAACACAGCCGCTCCTCCTAACCTATCCAAGATATCTTCGAATCTCGGTATCGGGTATTTCTCGTCCAGGGTGTTCTCGTTTAGTTTCCTAAAATCTACCACGACCCTATACTTCTCCCGCTCGCCGTTTTCCGGACTCTTCTTCTTCACTGCCCAAAGGGGGCTGTTGTATGGCGACGTGCTATCGGTAATGATACCTTGTTTCTTCAAACTCTCCAGCTCTTCCCGGATATGTTGCCGTAGAGCTTGCGGGTACCTTCTCTCCTTGACGTATGTCACCCTATCCTGTTTCAGCGGGATCTCGTGTACCGTTTCCCCCGTTACACTCAATATATCTCCCTCTTGGAAAAAAATATCCGCGTACTCATCTCGTAACGCCTGTCTCCAGTCTTCCCGGTTAATTGCCCCGACTCTAATTTTGTCCTTTTTCAGAACCCTCTTACACCTGTACTTCTTTGTTCCTATCCTAATAATCCATTTCCCGTCCTGATTTCTTATCCGCGCTCCCATTTTCCCTAGCAGGTCGCACCCGATTATTCCCCCGTATTCCCGAGGCATATTCTCCACTACGTGCACCCTCAACCTTCCTCCCTCGGTTCCCCATTTATTTAAATCTATCCCCACTTCCCCTTCTATTTTACATGGACCATTCAAGGTGATTAATTTACATCCACATACCTGCACCTGGGGTATCCTCTCTCCTTCACACAACGCCTCTATCGCACTCCGACACATTATCGTGTTAGAACTGCCTGTATCCACCAAGCATCTTACTCCTCTCGCAACTCTGATGATAGGCAACCCACCACACTCACTCTCTATATTATGCACTACCGCGTGGTTGCCTCTCTGCTCGCACTTTCCTCATTCGTTGTCTCTCGATATCCTCTCCTCCGTTGCTCTTCGTCCTCCGCTCCTTCGGCCACTCCTTCCTCCTCCAGCTCCTCTGTTTCCTGGTTCGATCTCCTCTTCTTCTGTCTCCGAAGTTTCCGATGACCCTATTGACTCTGATGGTGGTCTGCTCCTTTTCCACATCCTCTGCGCATTCACCTCCATAGGTTCCACTCGATTCGCTTCTCCGCGTCTACTCATGTAGGGACACTGCCTCGCAATGTGTCCCTCAGTGCCGCATTCAAAGCATCTCGTTCGGGGGCACTGGGCTACCAGATGTCCCGTCCTCCCGCATCCATGACACTTCCTGTCTTCCCTTTTCGAGATCCTCTTCTCCGTTCCCTGCCTCCTTTCTCGTGCCATAGTTCTCTCCCTTCCGCCGAACTCCGTCTCCCTTCTTCTTCCTATATCCGGCCTAGGCTTGCTCCTACCTGTCTCGGGCCTCCTGTAGGTTACTCTACTCCATCCCGTTTCCGCTTCCTCTCCGAATCTGGCCTCTTCGTCCCTGGCGCTGGCGTCTACCATCTCCTGGGCACACTCGATGAATGTTTTGTCCCTAGACAGCCCCTCCTTCTTTCCCGTGTCTCTTGCTAGCTGTACTTTGAGTATGGTTGACAGAAATGCCATCCTGCCCTCCACCTCGGCTGCGTTCAGGGTTTCTCTCATCTTCTCGGTAATTTTGTTATATCGGGCTAATAGCGTTCCCGCATATTGCCCATTTGTCTGGTACGGTTTTTTCGTCTCCCTGAACATCCGAAAAATATCTTCTTCTGGGGCCCACCGGCCTCCTCCAAATGCTTTCTTCAGCCTGTCCTTCACTATAATCCATGGCGTATCTTCGTCCGCCTGGATCAGATTTAGTATGTTTCTTTTGACTCGGCATACTAACGCTGCTCTCAATGCGTTCGCATCCATCGGGTCTACAAGGTCTTCCGCTAACTTCGCCTCTATGCGTGTCATCACACGGTCGCCTCCTTTGAGAAAATGGTTTAGTTCTCCGATTTCCCCATTGAATCTTTCTAGATCCGTGATTGCTTTTCTTAGGTCCTGCGAGGTCGCCGTCTTTATCTTTAGCCATTCCAAGGCGTTCGCTTGTGCTGCTGCTAAGTTCGCGTGCGCCGCCGCTATGGTTTCCGTTGGCAGCGCCGGGATATCCTGTGGTAGTATTAAGGTTGCCGGCCGCACTATCTCATCAGGCATTCTGTGACCTTCTCACTTGTTCTGGTCAATTAAAAAAAACAAACGCGCGCAGCGAGACCTAAAAGAGCAGACGCTAAGAGAGAAAAACAGAGAGAATAAAAAAAAACAGCTTTCTACTCCTAGTATAACCTCCCGGGTTTCGGCACCACTTATGTTCGTCCCGGTAACTTAGAATAAAAAAAAGGGAAAAACGGGAACGTAATAACACACACGCTTGTTGAGAAAAGACTAACTTTATTGCCTCAGTAATCCTCTATATATAGTTTTAGAGAGTGTTTACATCTTAGAGTTGGGATTAAGTTGTATACAGTTACACTGTGTACCTTAACTTATATATATATATATATATATATATATATGTATATGTTGCATATATTTTTAGTCAATTCTTATCGTCCCGCCTCCTCCGGAAGTCTGGTCCCCCAGGATTTTGCCTCTCAATCTTCCCTGACCTAGGGAGTGAATGTCGAAAAAAAATGTCAATATTTAATCTTTTAAATGATCTTCTAAAGGGACACACACATATCGATATTTCTGTGCCGAAATAATTAAGATATTGTATTTGTAATTTCGACATTTCGGTGTCGATATAATTAAAATATTGTTTTTATAATATCGATATTTCTTTGCCGACACTATTAAGTTATTGTTTTTACTACGTTTATTTATAAAAGACTTTAAATATTAAGAAACGGATAATTTCCAGTCCTCTTTCCGATTAGGTTTTTTTAAATTTTATAAAAGAACTAACGATATTTTGAAATATTGATATTTTTGTGCCGATATAATTGAAATATTGTTTTTATAATAACTATATTTCACTACCAATATCATTAAGATATTGTTTTTATTAAGTTTATTTATAACAGACTTTAAATATTAAGAAACAGTTATTTCATATCCTCCTTCCGATTCGTTTTTACTTTCTTGTACGAAGTAAAGGAAGTATTGTAATCGCGAAAATTTTCGGTTTTTAGATTTCGACGGAAATATCCATTTTGGCCATCCCTGAACCCATTTTGACTAGCTTTATCGTCGTCTGTACTTACGTACGTACGTTCGTATCTCGCATAACTCAAAAGCGGTTTGCCGGATAAAGTTGAAATTTTGTATAAAGGATTGTTGTAAAATCTAGTTGTGAACCTCCCTTTTTGGTGACTGCTTGATTACCGGAAGTGGTACATTACTTGAAGGTCATAATTGATTTTCATCAAAAATTATATTAAACTACTATGAAAAACTTCTCAAATTTAGTATTTATAACTTATATATTGATTTAAATAACATACTAGATTTTCGTCTAAATTGGAAAATCGGAAGCGGTACTTTATTTGAAGGTCATATTAGACTTTCATCAAAAATTGTATTAAAATATAATGAAAAATATCTCACATTTCGTAAACAGGACTTTTATATCGATATGAATGTATTTACCATATTTTGGTTAAATTTGGTGAGCCGAAAAGGGTGCTTTACTTGAAGGTCATAATAAGCTTACATCAAAAATTATATTTAAATTAAATACATAAATCATATGTTTCGGTAATAAAGGTTACAAACGCAATTTGGTTTCCAATCCAATCAAACATTTTTATTACTTGTTTTAAGTGTTAAAATTGAGTGTAAAATACGGGTTTTCCTCCCCATTTGAGTGCGTGCGTTCGTGCATGCGTGCGTGCGTACGTGCGTGCGTGTGTGTGTGTGTCAATAGATGGATGTCGGGATACCGAGTTTCGTTTTTACGAGATACTGCAATCTTCGGAAACTAGTAACCAAATTCAGAATCACTTTTTGAACCACCGATTTATAGTTTTATATAGGCGTACAAGGAAGTCATGTGTTGTCCACATCAGATATTTTAATTTGATAAAAGAATTAACGATTTTTTGAAATATTTCGATATTTTTGTACCGATGTAATTAATATGTTGTTTTTATTACTTACATTTCCAGCGAGATTTAAGTAACAAGGAGCAGGTAATCACATAATGTTTCTCCAATTCGTTTTGATTTATCTTTTTTATTAAAAATTTTAACGATATTTTTATGCCGATATTATCAAAATACCGAAATTGATTTCAGTATCGATATTATAAATGTAAATCGAAATTATAAATGCAAACCATACCACACCACAGGTATTTATGGTTCTTTATTGATCAAATTTACATACTCAGTGTTGATGCTGTAAAATTAGAGATCTAACGACCCTAACCCAGAAACCGACGTATTTCTGGGTTAGGGTCGTTAGATCTTTGTATCAGGCGGCTTTCAAGGTCAGAGGATCTGTGTACACGTTAGGAATTTTGTCAATGGGCATGCCGATTCTGAAAAGACCTCAACTGTATCTTTCTATGCCAGAAAGATTAATTTGATGAGGTCTCAATATTTTCGTTTACCGTAATAACGATAATGAAACTTTCTTATTGCACTCTAGAATATTTTCGTCAACAAATGATAAGGCATTTATTTATTCTAAAATGAGATCTTCATTTGTGGATTATATATGAGGGTAATATATAATTTCAGGCCTTTTAACTATTTTTTATATAAGTGTTAAAGTTTACTGCCAAAAAATTAAAATATATATATATATATATTTATATATATATATATATATATATATATATATATATATATATATATATATATATATATATAAGATAATTAAAACATATTTACGAATGTTAAAAGAATTAAAAAAAAATAAGCTACTCTAATTTTCATAATTATCCATGTATAGTTATTATAATTACAATTATTACATAATTATAATTTCATAATTAACGGGGTATGAGGGTATGATTTGGTACAATAATCACAATATATTATCCTAAATATATATATATATATATATATATATATATATATATATATATATATATATATATATATACATATGTACATATC
Organism: Rhaphigaster nebulosa; assembly: GCA_948150685.1. Taxonomy (NCBI): domain Eukaryota; kingdom Metazoa; phylum Arthropoda; class Insecta; order Hemiptera; family Pentatomidae; genus Rhaphigaster; species Rhaphigaster nebulosa. The sequence continues at coordinate 3,712,653 of OX411306.1, forward strand.
CTATGTATAGGTGTTTACACACACACACTTGAATTTTTCGAAGAAAAAAATATTCTGTATATCGAATAAAATTTCTATATATCGAACAAAAAATTCCAATTCAAGAAAATATAAAACACGATTGTCATCAGAAAGAGCCCTATAATCGATATTAGTTACTAATCGATAATAGTTTACGTACCTAAGAATGGCTAATAATTAAATAAGAAAAAAAAAGTTCCAGTGATTTGAAAAGCAATGGAAATTCAGGGAAGATCTTGTTTCAGTAGAAGTATAGGAAATTCTCCGAATCTCTTTCCTAACATAGAATGAAATTTTCATTTAAAATTCAGTTTAACTTTGCCTTTCTTGTTGTGAACATTGCTCCTAAAAATGATTTCGGTGATGAATTATACACAAATATATATAAGCAGCTATTTTGTGCAAAAAAAAAAAAAAATATTTGTATGTATGTTTGCATATTTTTAATTCATGTGCTTATTAAATTATAAATGTACATTTTTAAAAAATCTGGAATCATTCATGAATATTGTACAATTTTTCAAATAAGTGTTATTGATCGTTCCGCTTTGTTTTTCTTTAACCCAAAAAAATTACCTTTGATACTTCTTTAACCTTAAAAAAATAGCTGTAATTATTTTAGCCTAAAAAAGGGTCAAAAATTGCAATATTTCTGTAATCAATTAAACTTCAGCTTAATATTATTGAAATTAATGCCAACTAATAGTATCAAATATTTTTAATAATATATAATATAATAAGATTATAAGCTAATGTAGTTTATACAAAGATAAAGATGTATTTTGAAGGAAATATTAATTGAATTGAATTTGCTGTCCAACAAAAAATAACAAAATTATTATTCATGAAAGTACATAACCTCATTTTAGTATTTATAAAAGATCTAAAAATATTAGTTGAAATAAAAAATAAAAAAATAATACAACTTAAATATTATAGCGATAAATACTAAGCAACCAGGTATGTATTGGGAGTAATATTTTTTTTTTCGCATTGTATTTCATCATTCACCACAATTTAATTTACTCAGATAACTTAAGAATCTTAAAAATCAGTTGACATCCGCATGATGGTATAGAAGGATTAATCTAATTAGGGATTGATAAATTATTTGCCACTTCTATAAATTTGCTTTATTGAAAACTAGTTTCGAATGTTATACATTCCTCTTCAGTTCTAATAACACACAAAAAATAAAAAAAATAAGTAATTCAAAATATAGTTGGTATTATTATACATATGAACGAGTATAATAATACCAATACTATATTTTGAATTGCTTATTTTTTGAATTTTTTGTGTGTTCTTAGAACTGAAGATGAATGTATAACATTCGAAACTAGTTTTCAATAAAGCAAATTTATAGAAGTGGCAAACAATTTATCAATCCCTAATTTTAAAAATTATATATATATAAAGAGATTTTCCGCAATATTTTTCAAATGTCTCTAATTAATTTAACTCTTTTTACTTTCCCTTACCTATATACGAAGTATATAGTAAGGGGAAGTATTGCGATCGTTAAAATTTTTGAATTCGAGTTTTCGACGGAAATGCACGTTTTAAGGTCCCCTGAGTCCAAATGACCAAGTCTCGCAAAATGGTCTGTGTGTGTATGTGAACAGTCTGGCTCAAAAACGAAAAGTCGTACGATACTGAAATTACGTATTTAAAGTTGGCACGTGCACGTGATGTTACAGCAACATTTTCGTCAAAATCGACTAACCGGAAGTGCCACTTTATATAATCGATTTTACACTTTTTTACAATTTTCTCGAAAACGGCTCTAACGATTTTGATGAAACTTGCCTAAATTATTCTTCATAAAGATATTTAACTTTTCATTTATGTAGTAAATCACCGAGAAATTGCAGGGAAAAAAGTTATGATGAAAAGAATACTTTATTTGCGCATAGCTTAAAAAGTATGCATTTTACGATAAATTATTTGTAGTACTGTATGAAAGTTAATTAAATTATCTAAAAAATAATAAAATAATCATCAAAATCCGATTATTATTGCTAATATTAGTATTAGCAAAGATACAGTGTATTTTATGAGGAACACAAGACCCTAGATGGGTAACCAAGCGCATCTGAAAGGAGACGGATGCGACCGAACCTCCTGCCACCAATCCGCCAATCTGTTGTGAACAATACGCTCTGTAATAAAGTAATTTAAGAATACAAAAGTGGAAATTAACTTAATAATTTCTACTTTCACATTATGTAATTTAAAGAAAATTTTTCCCTGGAAACTAAACCAGACACTTTTAAAATATATTTGCAACTTGACAAAGTTAAAATATATAGGTAGTGTACAGAATTGTTGTACTAAAATTGTTTAAAAAACTGTTTTATTGTACTTAAGTGGGAGAAGGATGTGTATGCTGCTGAGTTTATTAGAAGCAGTGTTTATGTGAACTCTTTAAAATTGTATTAAAATGATAATTATTATAGGACGGTAAGGGAAAGTTGTGTGATGCGCGCACCGCACCAGATTTTTTTCAAAAAGCATGGTGTCTATGTATATATTTTTTTATCGAAAACTCTTAGCCAAGTGTTTTAAATTAATTATCAAAAATCGATACGACACTATCTTATCGATTAAAACAACGAAAGGATACCGATCTGATGGTTACATTGTGTGAAGCATTGTTTTCGTCTTTCGTAATTCAGGACGATACCACAAAATTTCCTAATTTCTACAAGGACGAAGCCTTCGAAAAGTTTATATTTAAAATTTAGTTCCTCAAGGCTAATGAATGCAAAAATAGACTGATCAACTATAATACTAATCCAAAGTATCGATTGTGGTTACTATCGAAAAGCCTATCCTTAGTCATTGGGCTATCGAAAATACTATCGATGGCATTGTTCACATCACACTTTTTCCCCAAAAGTCAAATATTTTAGTCCTTAGTCCTTAATCCTAAGTCCTTAGTCCTTGGGAAATTAAATAAAACATTTAATCAAAGAAAGAAGGTTATTAAACTTGGAAACTTATGAAAGACTTGACTTATTAAAGCTTCTTAGCAAAATACTATAATAGAATCCTTCTGTGATTCTGATTCATTTGGAAGTTGGAACATATAAATTGAGCAATAATTGAATTATTTGAGAATGTTTTCCTGTAAAGTTCCATTAGAATATCTGATGTGGCTACCGCATGACTTTCTTGTATGACGTCTATTGACACCCATCCACACAAACACGCCATTACAAAAATATCTGATGTGGACAACACATGACTTCCTCGTACGCCTATTAAACTATAAATCCGTTGCTCAAAAAGTAATCCTGAATTTGGTTACTATTTTCCGAAGATTGCATTATCTCAAAGACGATTCTCGGCGTCGCGACTATTAGATACACACCCACACTTTTTTTTTCTTTAATATAATTGTATATAATAGTGTGCTATATAACTTTAAAATTTTATTTATTTAATATAATTACATTTTAGTTTAAACATTGCTTCATTGTTAATATTAGGTGAATTTTCATTATTAAATAAGCCTTGATGTATTAAAATGATATATTTTACTGTAATTCAAAAGATATGGATGAATAAAGAGTATTTTAAATTAAAAATATCCGATGTGGACAAAAAATTCCCGGTACGCCTATTAAACTATACATCGGTGGCTCAAAAAGTGATGCTGAATTTGGTTACAAATTTCTGAAGATTTCAGTATCTCAAAAACGACACTCGGCGTCGCGACATCCATCTATTGACATACATACTCTTGTTTTTTGAGGTCTCATTCCGTTATTATATGACGTTTTCTTTCAGTTGGTAACAAGTTCTCAGGACATTTCTTCGTGTTCCTTGAGAACATTCGAACTGTCCATGTCACTAGATAAAGCATTGGAAATCGACAATTTCGACATTTTAAGCGGAAAAAACCCACTTAATTTATATCTTATTCTCCTGCTGCAGACTTGTTCATCTCACAAATGGGTTGGAAAACCAGTATTTTACAATCAATTTTAACACTTAAAACAAGTAATAAAATTATTTAATTATAGTGGAAAAAAAATTGCGTTTATAAGTTTTATTACTGAAAGATATGGTCTTTGTTATAAATTTCAATATACCTTTTGATGTAAGTTTCTTATGACCTTCAAGTAAAGTACCCCTTTCAGATCTTCAATTTCAGCCAAAATCTATTAAATTACTGATATTGATATAAGGAGTCTAATTTACAAAATTTGAGATGTTTTACATTATATTTTAATATACTTTTTGATGAAAGTCTAATATGACCTTATAGTAAAGTACAACTTCCGGTTTGCCAATGTTCACCAAAATTTACCATGTTATTTATATTAATATGTCATTCTTAAATACCAAATTTGAGAAGTTTCGCATAATATTTTAATATACTTTTTGATGAAAATCAGTAAAGACCTTCAAGTAAAGTACCACTTTCGGTAATCATGCAGTGACCAAAAAGAGTTGTTCACAACTAGATTATATAATAATCCTAAATACGAAATTTTAACTTTCTACGGTTAACCGTTTTTGAGTTATGCGAAATACTACGAATTACTTCGTACAAGGAAGTAAAAATAAAAACCGGTTAGTACTGATCTTGAATCGTGCTTATCCATGAAAATCCAGAATTGTGATTTTGACTCGTATTCCACCCTTCCTAGAAGGCGAGAGGTGAAAAAAAAAGAATTGTTTTAGGTAAAGTATCACTTCCGGCTATTCAATTTTAACCAAAATCTATTAGATTATTCATATTGATATACAAGTTTTATATATGCCAATTTAAACCAAAATTTGTAATGTTACTCGTTTTGCATTATATTTTAATATAATTTTTTGTGAAAATCTATTCTGACCTACAAGTAAAGTACCACTTCCGGTAATCATGTAGTGACCAAAAAGGGAGATTCACATCTAGATATTATAACAATCCCAAATACAAAATTTTAACTTTCTACGGCTAACCGTTAAAATCTATTGTGTTGTTCATATTTACATAATTATCAAATTCGATATGTTTTGCTTTTATCTTATTCTCTTGCTGAATACTTGTTCAAATGGGGAGCGAAAACAATTATTATACACTCAATTTTAGCACATGTAGTGAACAACAAGTAACGAAACAAGCAATGAAATTGTTAATGAAGGCCTTTATCACCGAACCTATTTAATTTTAATATAATTTTTTATGTATGTTTATTATGACCTTCAAGTAAAGTACCCTTTTCGGCTCACCAATTTTAACCAAAATCTAGTAAATACATCCACATTGATATAAAAGTCCTATCTACCAAATTTGAGATGTTTTACATTATAATTAAGTATAATTTTTGATGAAAGTCTATTATGTCCTTCAAGTAAAGTACCACTTCCGGTCTGCCAGTGCTAACCAAAATTTATTATGTTATTTATATTAATATGAAAGTCTTATATGCCGAATTTGAGAACTTTTGCATTATATTTTAATATAATTCTTGATGAAAAATCAATAATGACCTTCAAGTAAAGTACCACTTCTGGTAATCATGTGGTGACCAAATAGGGAGGTTCACAACTAGATTTTACAGCAATCCTAAATACAAAATTTTAACTTTCTACGGCTAACTGTTTTTGAGTTATGAGAGATACGCACGTACCTACGAATGTAAGTACAGACGTCACGACGAAACTAGTCTAAATGGATTCAGTTATGGTCAAAATGGACATTTCCATTGAAAACTGAAAACCGAAAATATTCGCGATTTTAATACTTCCTTTACTTCGTACAAGGAAGTAAATACCGTATTCGACCAGATCTTTATTTTCTCTTGAATTGTGTTTTTCTTGATATTGTAGACTCTAGATACTTAAATTTCTACATGCATTCGAAACACATTCTCTCTAGTATCTATATCACAGAAATCGCCATATCTATTACTAAATATGAATTTTGAGATTCGTCTTGCTCGTATGCGAAAATCATTCATGGGATATTGAGTCAGGATTTTGAGCTGGCCATCTTGAAACTGCTTTGAATGCCGATCTCTCATATTCAAGTGTTGACATAACAGTCATAAAAAACATTACAGAATACGTAACCATTTCTTATCTGTTTACTAAAATTACAAATTGTCTCGGATATGCATAAATGATAACAAAGTTTAAATATAGAGTATTGTGAATAATTAATTACTTTAAAAACATATAATAGTGTGTTTCTATAAATATGAAATAGGCATAGTTTGAAAATATCATTTTTATATTTCCAAATGTGATCATTAGAGTTTTTAACTTTAAATTAAAAAATTAAATAGATTTATGAAAAACTGAAATTCAGATTTTTAAAGCATGGTCAGAAGATTGCAAAAATAAAGTCTGTAGCTTCTGAAATTTTACTGACTAACTAGGCTTTTAAGGACTTGAGGATATATTTTTGGAAACTTCTAATTACATTCTAATAATTATTATTTTATGTTTTTTGTTTTTTTGCTTTTTATATGAAAAATAATATTAATTGTCAACCGTAGTACTATAAAAAACAGAAATAAACAACGGGTTGCAGAAACAGCATCTATTATATTTATCTATTTACTGTATTATACAGGGTGCGTTGCTTTTTCAGAATAACAAAGTTAATAGTAGCAAGATTAAATTAGTGGTTTAGTTTCAAATTCGGTTTAAGTTATAAGTTGTATAATATTTTTACTTCCTAGTACCTTGTAAAGTAAATATTGTAATCGCGAAAATTTTCGGTTTTCAGATTTCAACGGAAATATCCATTTTGACTAGTTTCGTCTTGATGTCTGTTCGTTTCTCGCATAACTCAAAAACGGTTAACTGTAGACAGTTAAAATTTTGTATTTAGGATTATTTTAAAATGTAGTTGTAAACGTCCCTTGTTGGTCATTACATAATTACCGGAAGTGGTACTTTGCTTGAAGGTCATCATTGATTTTCATAAAAAAATATATTAAAATCTAATGCAAAACTTCTCAAATTTGGTATTTAATACTTAAATGCTAATATAAATAGCAGAATAAATTTTAGTTAAAATTGGAAATCCGAAAGTGGTACTTTACTTGAAGGTCTTATTAGATTTTCATCAAAAATTATATTAAAATATGATGTAAAACATCTCAAAGTTGGTAAATAGGACTTTTATATAATATGAATGTATTTACTAGATTTTGGTTAAAATTGGTGAGCTGAAAGGCGTACTTTACTTGAAGGTCATAATATGTCTCGCAAAAAGTTGCATCACAATTTATTTATATATTATGCTCATATTTCACTTTGCCCATTAAATAAATTAGCCGTAACTTAGTATCCGATTCCATAGCAATGCCTCATACATCAAAGTGGTGACTCGCTGATAAATAATAATTAATGATATCTACATCATGTCTAGCCTCAGCAACAAGACAAGATAATTGTATAAACCGATCGTGCCTTGATTAGAATAAAAAAATAAAGAAGTTTTGTTAGATCTTCTACCAAGTTCCTTGTGATGGAAGAGCCTAAAAGAAAAATATGATATTCTGGTTATCTGCGGATATAATGATATTTTCCAAAGTGTTGTGGTGAAACTGGGCCTCTTGGTTATTTGAATAAACTAATATGTTTTTGAAACCTAATTCAACTACTTAGACTAGAATATTTTATAAGAGAACTATTATAGTTCAAATACATAGGAAAAACAAATGTTTTTAAACAAACAAACAAACAAAACATTTTAATTAAATACATGTCTACAGTTTTTAACGCCCAACGCGACTGGTGCCAGCTACTGCTATCTGGCGGCAAGTGGGGCCGCGTAGCAACTTCAAGATTCCCGTCCCCAGGGTCGAAACTAGGGGGGCAGAATTTAGAGGTTGTTAAAATTTGAGCAGAAGGCTTTTCGGGCCTAATAGCTTCAACGGGTATGAACTCGGAGATTGTTAAAAACAGTGGCTTTTCGTAGCGGGATCCTCCCTCCCTCCCTAATCTAGCAAGGTTACTTAAATAATTCTCAGACCTAATTTCTTATACGGGAAGAAGGAGTCGAATATTAAAATAGACACTATTCTAATGTCCCTCTACTCGCTAACATAGTCCGTTCCGATTTAATAACAAGGCAGGATCTATCGGAACCTGTATCAATGTTAAAACCGACTATTTTAGTTATAAGGACCTCTCGAAGGACCTCGTCAAAAGTAGTATTATTTCTAGAGCGTTACAATATATGTATACATTAAACGCTGCAAATTATTACACAATGGTTTATTATTATTTCAAAAATATCTGATCTGTCTATTCACAGGACCTTCCGTATTGTTTTGGTTTACAGTTTAGATAATTACATTATCTTTCAAATGAGCATTTGGAGTGTTTCGGGAAAAGAACATATGCAGAATACTTTATAAAAGATAACTACCAAATTAAGCAAGGAAATTAAGCAGTAGGCACCAAAGGAACAGAAATTTAAAGCTTGTCTCTTGATGATCACCATGAGAGTGCCTAACTGGGAGTGTTAAGAAGAAACTGTGTCATGCAAATAAGCTGAGATGGTTACGATATGTAATCAGAGGGTAAAATGGCGAACGGATTTTTTTTTTTTTATTCGATATTTGGTTTCAACGTATCTTGAAACGTAAAACCTCAAATATTGAGGGAGTTAAAAAAAAAAAAAAAAAAAACTTCCTACTCTATAACAAAGTTCTATTATTGAAAAAATGAACCAAAAGCATTTATGTACATTTTTTTTTACAGTTAAAAAAAAAAATTTAGTTTCTTTTTATGCTTATTCCGATTGCCGAGTTATGGGCTTATAAAATCTCTAATCGGCCGCCATTTTGAAACAAACAGACGGATGTCGAGGTCCGAGGATCAACCTGGGGTGACCTGTGACATCGGAGACAAATTTCAAGAAAATCGGAGAAAAGCCGTGGACCGACGGATTTTTTTTTATTCTATATTTGGATTCAACGTATCTTGAAACGTGAAACCTCAAATTTTGAGGGGAGGGGGGGGGGGGGGTTACAACATTTTTTTCATGGTCGATTACAAAGGTTTATTATATAAATTAATAAACCAACATTAACTGTTTTTTTCCGATTTTTCTAAAAACCTCAATCTCGGGGTATGTTGGCACAGTTTGAAAATGCTCTCATAAAATACTGAATAACAATTGCGAACAAAGATTTTTACAGAAAAACATTATGAAAGAACAATAATCAATGGTAAAAAAATAAAAACAAATTCAACATTTTTTTTTCTACGCTTAGGAAGACCATTTCTCCATACAATATTATTCTGATTTTATAATAATTTTCTACCAGTCCTTTTATCGAAATGTTTCTATTTACAATAATTTCACATTAATAATATTCATAATATCGCATTTTATATTATAATGTGCCAACCAGCCCCGCTCTCTCATTCAATAAGACAAGTTCCTTAGAAGCTATTTGAAAAGAACTTTTTATAAAAATTAAAGAATAAATATCATTAGCGAAGATAACAATAGTCGGTGTCCTCGCCTCGTCGAGCAACCGCGTCTGTTACCAGCGTCACGATTTTCTGTTGTTTACCTCCTCCTTTTATTTCTTTTTAGTTTTTTTTTTAATTTATTTCTTTTTATTTAAGAGAATTTGCATATTTCAGTGACTTTTGACATTCAGCATCTGCGCTTTTAGTAAATATCGAACGATAGGAAAAAGGAACAAGCAATGATGATTCAATAATTTTCTATGAATGGGAAATTTATAGTTATTTATTATATTTACAATAGAATTGTGTTTTAAATTAAAATATTTTAAATATTAAAAATTTTAATTTTTACCAATAATTGGATTAATTACACAGGCCAACGATGAAAAAACTTTTGTACTGAGCATACCTTATTCCTATAGCTTTTAGAGTGCTGAATCCAAATATGATATTAAAAAAGCAGTATCACCCACAATTTAAGAATTGTGATTATAAAGAAAACTATGAAAACCTAGAAACAGTGTTAAATCGAATAGGCTATTCTGCTCATGGTTGGATGATATGTGGTGATTTAAAAATAACATGCATGCTCCTTGGTCAGCAAGCTGGTTTTACCAAATTACCATGTTTCTTGTATGAATGGGACAGTAGGGCTAGGGATCAACATTGGTGCAGAAAGAACTGGCCTGTGAGGAAGTCTTTAAAACCTGGTGAGAAGAACATTCTACGCAAAAACCTCGTAGATCCTGTAAATACAAACCATGCTTATGATGTTACGTTGTGTTTCATTAATTCTCTCGTATATCAGATAGGGGTTTATACTATATAATCCAAAGCATATTGCTGGAAAACTATGGGTGATACAAAAAAACTAAGGCCAGATTTAGATTCAGCACATAAAAATCTATAAAGATCAACTATTAAAGTTAAAAAAGTTTTCCAAAAATTTTTTGTTGTAGGCCTATGTTATTAAAAAAAAGCTAACAGTATAAGGATAGCATACTGGCAAAACCTATTCAATTAGAAGATCTATTAATCATATATTTTTTTTAATTTTCTTATCACTCAAAATATTTTAAAAAAATTCTAAACATACGACCTGGCCGAAATAGGTTTAGGCATGTATAGTAATTACTAGTTAAGTAAATATATGAGTAAATATATATAAATATTATATATAAAATAGATTGTCTGAATTGCCAAGGGATATAATATTGACGAAACTTCTAAAACATTAAAAACCAGAATAGCACAACATAAATCTAAAGATTATGCATGCATAACTAATAATAGAAAATTACTTCAAGCTATCCACATTACCAAGAATAACAAAACAATAGTTAATTATAAAACGGACACTATTATTAGCAAAATTAAAGCTTAATAATAATAATTGTGTGTGTATATATATATATATATATATATATATATATATATATATATATATATATATATATATATATATATATATACTATAGACGATTGGAAGATTCCAACACACAAAGCCTCAAGTCTCCAAAATACCGGCAACCAACCAGTCAACGTTTCGCCAATTCAGGCATCATCAGGATATACACCAAAAATCACATCTATGAAGGACAAATAAAGCACATCTCACACCAACCGTCCGGAAAGACGCATCTAACAGAGAGAGCACGTCACTACAAGACATCCAATCACATACTGAAGGCAAAGGGAGATAACATAACAACAGCTGAGAAGGTTATATTCAAACAGCTGATCAACAAAAAAACAGCAAATACACTGTCACGGTAGACAATTTATAAAATACATGTGAGAGAAATGGGGAGGTTACAGTGAAAAGTTTGGAAAAAAGGGTTAACAAATTGTGTGAATACGTTGGCTTAACTGTTGGCCTAGTTTTGTGCGTCCTTATTTTGTACATTGAACCCATTGGGGTGGGATATTAAAGAACTGAAAACTGATCAAGACTATGAGAATTAATTCCAGCTGAACAGTGAAAGAGGACTATTTCGAAAACGAGTGAGTTTAGTTATGGTTATTTGTTATAACTTATTTTGAAGAAATTTTCTCACACATAGACTTATTTGCAGATTGTGTAAATATTACAGCATTGAAATTCTGTATTTATTAAATTGTACGAAGTTAGACTAAATGTTTTTTATAATTGGTGAATTATTACTAAATAAAATTTTAAGAATATTTTACATTTATTTAGACAAGTCTAGTTGAACCCGCGCTCCCCCTCCACTGGGCTAGCACAACAAATCAGATATTTAACCAAAAAGTAGTACGTTACAACAAATAGATAACAACTAAAAAAGGCCTGAACAAAAAAATATATATAATGAAATCAAAACATTAAAATCAAAGTAAAACTATAAGAAGAGAAAAAAATAAAATAAAATATACACACACACACACACACACACACACACACATATATATATAATAAGTTTTTTATTTATTAATTTGATTGATTATATATATATATATATATATATATATATATATATATATATATATATATATATATATATATATATATATATATATATAATCGATCAAATTAATAAATAAAAAACTAAATAAATAAAATAAAAGATTAAAATGAATGAAATGCTTAGCTGTTGTAATCAAAAACAGCTGATCAACAATCAAATAAAATATAAAAGGTAACCTAGCTGGATTTTTATTGGATTTTTCTAAAATGGTTAACGTTTCAGAGTAAAATTTATTCAAATTTCTACTGTCATTGCGGTAATTAACAGCAATCTCCAAATTCTGTGCAATTTGCATAGCCTCAAGGTGTTGGAATATTCGAATTGTTTATAGTAATTAATTTATGTCTCTTGTTGAGGTTTATATATATATATATATATATATATATATATATATATATATATATATATATATATATATATATATATATATTAATAACTTTAAATAGAAATAAACTAATTAAAAATCAAAATAATAAATAATTATGCATAAATAGAGAGACAAATATAGGATAAGTTTTAGAAAGATCAAATAGGTTTATAGTCATGCTAATTGTTAGTCAGTGTCCTTTACTCCCATGAAAATGTAGACAATAGATGCTGGAAATTTTGATAAAATGATAATGTCAAAGAAATAAAAGCTGAGGTATTGTTAAATTATTGATATATATGTACATGTTTTGGTTAGTGTGTATTTAATAATTGTTGATTATGGAAAAAAAGTGTTCTGAAGATGAGGAGATATTACTCCGAAACGTCAAAATAATTAAGTAAAGGAGAAGATTGTATTGGAAGCTATATATTACCATTTGATTAATATATTAATCTTCTAATAAGGAGAGGATCCCACATGTGCCTACTAGATTTTTATGAAATTTTTCTAGGTTAATCTAGGCCTTAAAATATTGCACTGTGTAGAATATTAGGTGTCAAAGTGCACCCAGGAATCTCGGAAATATATCGGAGTTTGCATGGACAAAAGACATTTCATTTTACACAGCTGGTTCTGACGAAGCTAAAAAAATTTGTTCAGTACCAAAATGTTCCTATTGCCAAGAGAAATGTTAAAAAAAAAAATAAAACTTTAAAATATTTATGTATTAGCTTGGTAAAAATACTAAACACTTCAAAAATACCCTCAAAATAGTGTATTTGGGAGGGAAGAAATGTAATTTTTGTCAAAAACTGAGATATTAGGATTTGCTCACCCCAAAACAGTTTATTACTAATTTTTATAAAAATTGAAAAACTAAAATCCTATTCACTCTTGGCCGGTAGAAAATGCAAATCTGATCTCGGTTTTTGAGAAAATTAACTTTCCTGCCCCCCTCCTTAAACTTCAGTATTTTGATGGCGTTTTTGATGTTTTTAGTATTCTTACCAAGCATAATATTTGAATATTTTGATGTATTATTTTTTTATTATTTCGTTAGGCAATATGAACATTTTGGTACTAAAATCATTTTTCTACCTTCATCAGAACAAGAGATATAAAATAAAGTGTATGTTTATTGATTTAAGATGAAATGGGATTTATATAGATAAATGAAGACTCAAAATATTTCACTGAAAGTTCTTTTGTTTTGATGCTACGTTTCGGCCTTTAAGCCATCTCTGAATAGGCCCTTAATTACCCTATTTACAACATACCAAACTGTATAAATATATTTAAAAAAATGTTTATATATAATCACTTACCTACTTCAAAAAATATCTTAAAATGCGTACGATGCAGTACATTATTTATTATTTTTTGTAGTTTTTATTATATTTATTATTAGTTAGTGACTAACTTATATTATTGGACTTAATGTATTACATTGTATGCATTTTAACATATTTTTTGAAGTATGTAGATATATGATTATATACAAACTTATGATGAAATATCTTGCGCCTTCATTTATTTATAAAATAAAATGTATTTTCCACATGCGAACTTCACGATATTTTTCCGAGACCCTAATAATCTGCTCAGTCCAATATTTTATGGCCTAGATTCACCTAAAAATGTTTCATCAAAAGCTAGGAGACACATGTGAAATCCTCTCCTTGTAAGCCAGTTCGTATCAGAACCTATATAATAGATCAAGAAAAAATTATTTTTAACCACCCACCCTCAAAATTTGAGGTTTTGCGTACGTAGAAGTTTTACGTAGTAGGTTCTAGATCCAAATATCTAATAAAAAATCTCCTATGTCAGTCTTTTGTACCTTTTCTCGGAAACTATTGGGCCGATCTTATTTGAATTTAATACCGAAGTCAGAGGTGATTCTAGGATGATCCTCGGTTCTCGACATCACTGTCAATATACAGTGTATATTTTCATTATTGGAAAGGGAAATAGCCTATGTTCTTGACAAAATGTGAATCTTGTGAATGCAAAAAAAAAAAAAAAATAGAAGGCCTAAAAATAATTGTGCCGAATGAAACTGAAAGGTAACTAATTAAAGGTAACTAATGAAAGTGAACTAATTACTCTTTCTCTTTTACCTGAAAAGTTATGTTATGAGCAATGACATACAACAGAAAAAGTATTTTTCTTGTTTTTGTTTTTAGGACCAGAGTAAATACATCTTATTATCATATTTTTTTATTATTTTTATATTGCCTGCATACTTTTACATTACCTATGAACAATTTTTTAAATATGTTTATTACAAAGATATATAAATAAATAATAATAAATAAGTTGGGGAATGAAAAAGGACGCCTCCTCGTGGTGTTCTCTTAAAAGCTATTACCAAATGACCTTCAAAAGCAAAAACATCTGACGAAATGTGTCACACAATTCCTCGATTTCCTTGGATTTTTTTTTTTTTAATAATTAGACATTCGATTGCAAAAACGTCGATATGGACGCATATATAGTCTAAAACTATCTTCAAAATTTAAACAGATTGATTGTGCAATTGATTCTATATGAAAATACATGCATACAATGATGTATCTTTGGAATACAACACTTCTTATAATTGTCATTTACATGATATTTCTTGATCAGGGCAATTAGTAATAAAAAAAAAATTTGAATTTGAATATAACAGTTATAATTAATATTATAATTATAATTATGATTATTTTAAGTTCAGGTAAAAGAGTAACATTAGCTTACGATATATGTAGAATATCAAATAACGTAACACTATAATGTATATATATTTTTTATATACATATATAAGGCATGGAGGATGTATAAAATAATAAATAGTCCTTATGTGGGGTTACCATGTATATATATGCCTACCTAATTTTAATTACGAAACCAAATTCTTCAAAATTAATAAATAAAAGATAAGGATTGAAAAGATCGGAAGCGCCGATATTCAGACAAACGTACCGGAATTTTGACTGAAGCTTCCCCATACTTTTATATTATTGTTCTGCCTAGAAGAAAACCCTAAATACCGAATTTCAGCTCACTTGACGCAAAGAGAGTTCGATGGAGATGCTCAAATGTAGCGGGGAAAAAAGAAAGAAGAATATATATATATACATATATATATATATATATATATATATATATATATATATATATATATATATATATATATATGGGTCGGGGTGGCACTTTTGCGCTTGCAAAAGTGCACCTACTCACAAACCAAAAGGTTGTGAGTTCTAATCCCGGCACCGGCACTACTTTAGTTTAATTAAAGTAATAATTCAAGAAATTTATCACCCCTCCTCCCGGGTATGCGAGGCCCGTCAGCCTACTGGAGGCTACTCACACAGACCGGGCGTAGGAGTGATGACCCTACCCCGTGTACCTTAATTGTGAATCGCGTTGTGGTTTTCGAGGACAAAATAGCCGCCCGAAGGTTTGGTCTATGGACGGTCTGTCTCGGGGAAAGAAATATAGGTCCTCGTGCGCCTGCTGACTCTGAACAGCTATAATCCGTGGATCTAGACCGATTTGTCACTGTCCTTGAACCCGAGTGAGTCGGTGGGAAGGACACTGCCCAATTGGCCCCAATGGGGCCGGTTAAAATGGTAGCAATGCCGGGAGCAATGGGTAGCCTGCCGCTGCACCATGGAAACCATGGTTCGCAGCAACGTGAGGTTGGGTGACCCCCTCCAGGCTGTCTGTGCTCCCGCAAGCAATAAATGTCTGTAAGAACAACACATCGCGCGGCCAAAGATCTACAAGGTCTATAGAACCAACCGAATATATATATATATATATATATATATATATATATATATATATATATATATATATATATATATATATATATATATATATCAGACATCTCCAAAACTTCCATAATCGTGTCCTCGAGGTTATGAAACGGATAGAAAATACACTCCCGCCCCTCTCCGCTGACATTCGACGCAATACAATTGTCTATTTTATTCTGGGAAAATACGACTGATGTAGAAAAGATAAGGATTGAAAATATCGGAAAGTATTCGTCGGCTCGGAAAGCCGAATGGAGCCGATCTCAGCCGACCATTGGTTCTTGACAAAATATGAATCTTGTGCTTTCCCCCTCTCCGACTTAGGTTTATTGAGGTGATGTTTCAACACTATCTCTAAGAGGCTCTTTAACAAGTTGCGGTGTATAAGTAGTTTTGAATCATCGGAAAATATGACGTCAATAAAGAATTAAACGGAAAAAAACCCATTTAATTCTCGTTAATTCTAACCGTCACTGTCCGTGTAGCTTTTTCAAATTGGCAATAAGAACGGAATTGTAAAGTGAACAATTTACAGAAAATTTACGATTCGAACTCAAATAATACGATAGCACAGAAGCAGATAATGGAAGTTATTAACAGAACAATGCTAATCAGCGTGAAACAGTAAACAACTTTCATATTTATTTGATTTTTTTAAGTTTTAGTGCTTAATTAAAAATAAATCACGTATTTGTTTTGTAACATAACATTAGCAGACCTTATGCGCAAGGTCTGTTATACAAATAAAATTTACTTCCTTTGTGCAGTGCGGCCACAAGGAGGTTAAAGAGTTTATTCTGTTCCAGAGGTGGGACTACAGTTGGATTCATTTGTCCACTCGCGGGATCCGATCAGCTGTTCTAACCTGTACTCATCGCTTAACCATGTTTTAAAAAATAGGAAAAAAAAAGTTTTGACGAAAAAAATGTTTATTAACAGAACAAATTACAGTGATTTGAAAATGTTAAATGAAATTGAAAGGAAGGATTATAAAAATTACTTGAGAATGAATAACAAAATCGACGGTTTTAACATTTTAAGCGGAAGAAACCGCTTAAGTTATATCTTATTCTCCTGCTACAGACTTGTTCAGCTCACAAATGGGGAGGAAAAGAAGTAATTTACTCTCAATTTTAACACTTAAAACAAGTAATAAAAATGCTTAATTGGATTGGAAACCAAATTGCGTTTGTAATCTTTATTACCGAAACATATGATTTCTGAATTTAATTTAAATATAATTTTTGATGTAAGTTTATTATGACCTTCAAGTAAAGTACCCTTTTCGGCTCAACAATTTTAACCAAAATATAGTAAATACCCTCAGATCGATATAAAAGTCCTATTTACCAAATTTTAGACGTTATAAATTATATTTTATATAGTTTTTGATGAAAGTCTAATATAACCTTCAAGTAATGTACCAACACCGGTTTACCAATTTTAATCGAATTTAATATGTTATTTACATTATTACGTAAGTCTTATATAACAAATTTGAGAAGTTTGCATTATATTTTAATATAATTTTTTATGAAAATCAATAATGACCTTCAAGTAAAGTACCACTTCCGGTAATCATGTAGTGACTAAAAAGGGAGGTTTACAATTAGATTTTACAGTAATCCTAAATACAAAATTTTAACTTTCTATGGCTAATCGTTTTTGAGTTATGCGAGATACACACGTACGAACAGACGTCACGATGAAACTAGTCAAAATGGATTCAGGGATGGTCAAAATGGACATTTCCGTGAAAATCGGAAAACCAAAAATTTTCGCGATTGCAATACTTCCTTTACCGTGTACAAGGAAATAATAATATGCTTAAGTTTTTATTTGTGTTATACGTTTTTATTTTCATATTACTTTGATTCCTTATATATTTGATTAAATCTCGGGTCAACTTAATGATTAAAAGCAAACTTAAAACCAGATAAAGTAGAAATGAACATTTAAGATATATATTTTAACAAAAATAGGATCCATAATTATTAGTTCAAAATTGTCGCCATTCATATTTAAGCATATTATTTATTTAATATTTTAATTCAGTAGCAAAATGAAGGATTTTGGACATGAGAAAATATTTTCATTAGCTTATTAAACTGGATGTTTTGGAAATACGTATAAAATAAAGAAATAAAAATATAAACTGAAGATGTGTTTTCAAACCAATTTTTTTCTTATCATTCTTATTATTAATTTCTAGTTAGATAAAAATGATGAACGCATTTAGTAGTATATACAAAAAAAAAAAAAAAAAATCCGTGAGGTGTCAAAATCCGTCACTAAAGTCGTATTTTAACTTTAATAAATATATTACAAAAACGGACGGAGTAAAAAAAAAATTCGAGACCCACAAAAGACAGTTCCGTAACAAACCGAAATTTGCCCATACTTTTATTCTGCATCTCCGCTGATCTTAGATACAAAAAAAAAATATATATATATTTTAAAAAATCGAAAAAACCGAGGGAGTTGGGGGAACCAAGTCGAGCCCCCGAAAAAATACTACCCCAACACCAACTCAGTTCACATACAAATTTCAGCCCTATAAACTAATATGGTGGAGCTGTAGAGATGCGCAAAATTAAAAAAAACACCGAAATTTCAAGTAAACATACCGAAATTTTGACTGGAATTTGCCCATTCTTTAATAATATCGTTCTGCCTGGATGAAAGCCCTATATACCGGATTTCAGCTCAGTTGACCCAAAGGGGGCCGCTAGGGGTGCTCAAATGTAGCGGGGGAAAAAAATTATATATAATATATAATATATATATATATATATATATATATATATATATATATATATATATATATATATATATATATCAGACATCTCCAAATCATCCATAATCGTGCTCTATGGGTTATGAAACGGATAGAAAACGCAGTCCCGCCGCTCGCCGCCGACCTTCGATCCAGTGCAATAGTCTATTTTTTTCGGGGAAAATATGACATTCTAACCTTAAAAAAAAAAAATATATCCTAGGGAGAAAAATTTCAACCTGGCAGTTGTTGACTAATAGTAAACAAATATTCATAGCAATTAATGACGTATAAATAAACAAGTGGAGTTTGTAGGACGAGTTTGTAGTTAATAGAGGGGAATGCTTGTAGATCGATCGGAGAAGCCTACAACATCCTACAAGCTCAATATATTCCTACGCCCCCATATCTGTATATGGGAGTGTTCCAACGGTAGTATGATATCTAGTGTAGTCCTACAAAGTAGTCCCTACATGTAGAAACGTGAATGACTGGCTTAAGTCAACTACTTCCCTCCCTTTAGTAGAGGACGCACCGTTCCCCTCCAAACTTATCCCTACTACTCCTTAATGTGAACCCCTAATTATTATATTTATTTACATATTGAATTATTTTCATTGTTATTTTATAATATAATGTGCGGAAAAATAGAAAAAAGTGTTACTGTAGTCGTAAATTTTGAATTATCCCAGTTTTGAATTTATCTGGAACCTTGTTTTTGGTGCAAAAGTTCTAATGTTGTCGAGCAATACGAAGAAACCTCTTGGAAACTTGTTACCTACTGACAGAAAACGACATTTAATAGCGGAATGAGACCTCCAGAAACAAGAACTTGTGTGTGTCAACAGATATTGTAGCTAAACGTATAATCCATTATTTTCAAGCATATTGGCCTACCATTCTGCCAGAAGTTAAAATATACGATGATACCACTACAGACAAAACTCGCATCCGGATTTTACATTCTCTTATTTTCGAAGTAATGTCCTTCAAAAATGGTGGCATTGACCGGACAAGACCTTAGCAAGACGCTGAATCACTGCGAATTTCGCTCGTATCAGGCTTAAAAATGTGTTTCGATTCATTACCTATTACATAATGTTTGTTTTCTAAACCTCCTTCGGTCTCAACTTTTTTTATACTTTTATAACCCTCATTTATTACTTCCTTGTACGTAGTAAAGGAAGTATTGTAATCGCGAAAATATTCGGTTTTCAGATTTAAATGGAAATATCCATTTTGACCATTCCTGAATCCATTTTGACTAGTTTCGTCGTGGCGTCTGTAAGTACATACATTCGTACGTTCGTATGTCGCATAACTCAAAAACGGTTAGCAGTAGAAAGTTGTAATTTTCTATTTAGGATTGTTGTAAAATGTAGTTGTGAACTTTTTGATCACTGCTTGATTACCAGAAGTGGTACTTTATTCGAAGGTCATAATTGATTTCCATCAAAAATTATATTAAAATACTACGCAAAACTACTCAAATTTAGTATTTATAACTTATATATTGGTATTGATTTATATATATTGGACCTTGAACCGTATATTTCCGTCGAAAACTCGAATTCGAAAATTTTCACGATCGCAATATTTCCCCTTACTATATACTTCGTATATAGGTAAGGGAAAGTAAACAGTTATGATGAAAAGATCACTTTATTTGCACATAACTTAAAAAGCATGCATTTTATAGTAATTTATGTATAGAATTGTATGAAAGATAATTAAATTATCTAAAAAACAAAAATATAATCATCAAAATCGGTCAGGTATTAGCAATGATACAGCGCATTGGATTAACAGGAAGTGGCAATTATATCTTGGATTTTACAATTTTTTCGTAAACGGCTCAAACGAATTTGATGAAACTTGCCTAATGTCTTCTCCTTACAGCCCTTTAACGGTTTATTTATCATCGAGGAAATGCAGCGAAAAAAGTTATGATGAAAAGAATATTTTATTTGCGCATAGCTTAAAAAGTATGCATTTTATGGTAAATTATGTATAGAATTGTATGCAAGGTAATTAAATTATCTAAAAAGCAATAAAAGAATCATCAAAATCGGACCAGTATTAGCAAAGATAAAGCATATTTTATGAGGAGCACAAGACCCTAGATGGATAACCGAGCGCATCTGAAAGGAAACGGATGCGACCGAACCTTCTCCCACCAATCCGCCAATCTGTTATAAACAATATACTCTGTAATAATGTAATTTAAGAATACAAAAGCGGAAATTAACTTAATAATTTCTACTTTCATATTATTTAATGGAAAGAAAATATTTCCATGAAAACTAAACCGAAACTTTTAAAATATATTTGCAACTTGACGAAGTTAAAATATATAGGCAGTGTACAGAATTGTTGTACTAAAATTGTTTAAAAAACTGTTTTATTGTACTGAAGTGGAAGAAGATGTGGAGAAGTGAATGCTGCTGAGTTTATTTCAAGCATTGTTTATGTAAACATTTTAAAATTATATTAGAAAGAAAATTATTATAGGACGGTAAGGGAAAGTTGTGCGCACCGCACCAGATTTTTCTGTCTTGATGATACATGAATTGACGAAATGTTTACTCGTTGCTTGGTTACGGCTATTTTAGAGACATAAGGCTTCGTGTTTGGAACCTTCCATTTATATCATAAAAAAATAACAAGATAGAGATTTAAAAACAAAAAAATAAGCAATAATTTAGTTTTAAAAAAAGAAAACTAAATGAAATAAACTAAGATAAAATACAGAAAAATAAATATGGAAAAAAAAATGGAATATAAGAAGAAATGAAATATATATATGTTTGTAAAAAGAGAAAACCTATGCCAGTTCTGTGAAGGTCAAGGCAGGTTGATGAAGTTCACCAACTGCTTCTTTTACTTATTCAAGATGTTGCTTCTGGAGGGGGCCACGTGTCTCATTGCATCAGGATGCTTGCAACTAAGCTTGTACTGATATCTATGATAATTATTTATTTATAAGCGGCCAGGAATAGCAAAAGGCTTTTAATATATCGCATAGGTGGAAGGAATTTTGGACGCCTTAAGGGATATTGTGACTAAGGATTTGTAAGGAAGAGGGCAGGGGGCACACGCTAAAAAAAAAAAAAAAAAAAGTATAGTCGAATCTTTATATATCGAACATGAAGGTTCCTTTAAAAAAATCGATATATGGAAATTTCGATATATAGAAAAATTTCAATTTTTTACCTTTTTCAGGATAAAAACAATTACAGCTATTCATTGGGGTTAAAGAACTATCAAAACCAATTTTTTGGGGGTTGGTGATGATGTAACATCATCAACTAAAAGGCAATTTTTAGGGTAAAAGAAAAACCAAACTGAGCAATCCATGAAACTTATTTGAAAAATTTTACAAATCACTTTTATGATTGCAAATTTTTTACAAATGTACATTTATAATTCAATAAGAATATGTATTAAAAATAAGCAAACATACATACAAATTAATTTATTTTTGGTTGACATCCGCATGATGGTATAAAAGGATCAATCTAATTAGGGATTGATAAATTATTTGCCCCTTCTATAAATTTGTTTTATTGAAAACTAGTTTCGAATGTTATACATTCATCCTCAGTTCTAAAAACTCACAAAAAAAATTCAAAAATTAACAATTCAAAATATAGTATGGTATTATTATACATATTAAATTAGATTAATATGTATAATAATACCAAACTATATTTTGAATTGCTTATTTTTCTTATTTTTTGAGTGTTTTTAGAACTGAGGATGAATTTATAATATTCGAAACTAGTTTTCAATAAAACAAATTTATAGAAGTGGCAAATCATTTATCAATCCCTAATTTATTTTTGTTTTCGCGCAAAATAGCTTCTAATGTATTTTTGAGTACAATTCATCACCGAATTCATTTTTAGTAGCAATGTTCAACAGCAGGAAAGGCAAAGTTAAACTGAATTTAAAATGAAAATTTCATTTTATGTTAGGAATGATATTTAGAGAATTTAGGTACTCCCTGTGTTCTGAAATAAGATCTTCATGAATTTCTATCGCTTTCCAAAACACTGGAACATTTTTTTTTTCTTCTTTAATTATTACCCATTCTTATGTACTTAAACTAAGGGTTCTTTTTGATGACAATCATATTTTATATTTTTTTAAATTGGAATTTTTCATTCGATATATAGAAATTTTTTTCGTTATACAGAATATTTTTTTCTAATGAAAATTCAAGGTTCCTGAAAAATGTTCTATATATTGAGATTTTCAATATATGGAAGTTCGATATACAGAGGTTCGACTTTATTTGTTTAAATAACAAATAAAATTTTTTTGATGAGTTAAGAAAATTCTTCATTCTCACAAGTGATGTTATTATGCAATAAAATTAAAATTTTCATCATAAAATTTTTTTTCTAAAGACAAATTGCCGGATCCATCTATTATTATAGGATATAAGGTTTCTGTAGGTAAGGTAAATAATTAGTTTTAAATATAAATGATCGATTAAACTGAGTTTTAAGCGTAGGAATAGCGTCACGGGATGTGGGGGTATATATGGATGGTCAAGATGGAAACTAGATGTGGACCTAAATGGTGGATGTGACTATATAGGTGGTGTGGGGCAAGTCCGCACTAAATTTTACAAATTTCGACTTTATATGACAATAAATTTTTATTTTTGAAGATAGATTTTTCCTCTTTTTTTTTTTTTTTGTTTTTAAATGATCCTTAGACGATTCTGTTTAAATATTACATTATATATTATTATAATATAATATAAAATATACATTATATATTACGTTTCAAACACCTGCATTTTTATGAGATTGATAATTTAATTGAATAGAATTTACTACCTGAAATACTAATTATTGAAGTCGGTTTCTGGAGGATTAGTATACTTGTGTAATAATGGAAAAAAGTTAAAGCTTGTCTGAGATTCACATTTTACAATCTTTATTGATATATGAAAGTGGGATGCGGAATATAATTGAATAAATTTATTGAAAACAATTATTTTTGTTTTTATTCGCTAGTCCGTAGTCACATCAGAGGTCTGCATTTGCCCCAATTATCATGTTTTGCTGGGTGACTGCGGACAAGCGCTTAAAAAATAGAAATCTTTCAAAGAAAAATATAAATCACAAAGTATTTTGATGAACAGCTTCTAACCGTAAAAAAAAAATTAATTAAATAAAAGACTTTCTGGTAGATAAACACTGATACAGCTGTACAGCAAAATTTGAAAAACACAACTTTATCAATAGGTGATGAAAATTGATTAAAAATATCTGATGTGGACAACACATGACTTCCTTGTACGCATATTAAACTATAAATTGGTGGCTCAAAAAGTGATCCTCAATTTGATTACTAATCCATCTATTGACACATACAGACACACGCCATTATTATATGTCGTTTTATTTCAGTAGGTAACAAGTTCCCAAGATATTTCTTTGTGTTCCTTGACAACATTAGAACTGTCTATGTCACTAGATAAAGCATTGGAAATCGGCAGTTTTAACATTTTAAGCGGAAGAAACCGCTTAAGTTATATCTTATTCTCCTGCTGCAGACTTGTTCAGCTCACGAATGGTGAGGAAAACAAGTATTTTACACTCAATTTTAACACTTAAAATATGTAATAAAAATGTTTAATTGGATTGGAAACCAAATTGCGTTTGTAACCTTTATTACCGAAACATATGATTTACATATGTATTTAATTTAAATATAATTTTTGATGTAAGCTTATTATGACCTTCAAGTAGAGTACCCTTTTCGGCTCACCAATTTTAATCAAAATATAGTAAATACATTCATATCGATATAAAAGTCTTATTTACCAAATTTTAGATAATTTATATTATATTTTAATATAATTTTGATGAAAGTCTAATATGACCTTCAAGTAAAGTACCGCTACCGGTTTGCCAATGTTTACCAAAATTTATTATCCTGTTTATATTAGTATTCAAGTCGTAAATATCAAATTTGAGAAGTTTTGCATAGTATTTTAATATAATTTTTGATGAAAATCAGTAATGACCTTCAAGTAAAGTACCTCTTCAGGTAATCATGTAGTGAGCAAAAAGGGATATTCACAACTAGATTTTTCAACAATCATAAATACAAAATTTTAACTTACTACAGCTTTGAGTTATGAGAGATACGTACGAACGCACGTACAGACGTCACGATGAAACTAGTCAAAATGGATTCAGGGATGGTCAGAATGGATATTTCCGTCGAAATCTGAAAACCGAAAATTCGCGATTACAATACTTACTTTACTGCGTACAAGGAAGTAAACAGAATAAATGCTAGTAATGAATTAACTACTTTATTAACGATATGCCTGCCCTGGTTTCTGCAGGCACCCAATGTATCATCCACATCACCATTACAGAATATATAAAGAGCTTCTATTTCCGATATGAGAAATTTTCGCGATTACAATACTTACTTTACTGCGTACAAGGAAGTAAAAATGATAAAAATTGACCTGAAGTTATCGCTCAAATTTAAAGATGCCCGTTTTCAAACCATTTTTTCTATGAGAAGGAATGTCCCTTTAAACAATTTACCTACCAGTATGGTGGGTAGATTCTTAATTGTAGGTCAGCCAGAATAAATATCAATTCTACTAAATCCTTGATAGTTTATGATTTTTTTCAATTTGCATATAGACTGACTGTCTTCAGCACAACAGAATGAAGACGTCTTGATAACGTTATCAAATTAATTGAAGAAACACTGCCAAATGTCTCAAAGGTAATTTTTTTTACTGTGGGTAAAAAAAAAAACAAAAAAAAACTGCAAATATCTGTAATCGCCTGACATTTAGTTAGTTTCGTCGTGACGTCAGTACGTTCGTTTGAACTGTTAGAAGTAAAAAGTTAACATTTTATATTTAGGGCTTTTGTAACATCTTGTTGTACATCATTCTTTTTGGTCACTACATGGCCACCGGAAGTGGTACCTTCTTGAAGGTCATAGCTTATTTTCATTAAAAAATGTATTAAAGTATAATGCTAAACTTTTCATATTTTTATAGAAAATTACCATATCCATATAAATAATATAAAAGATTTATGTTAAAACCGGAAGTGGGACTTTACTTGAAGGTCTTAATAGATTTTCATCAAAAATTATATTAAATATAATACAAAATATCTCAAATTTTGTGTACAAAACTTTTATATCAATATAAATAATATAATAGATTTTGGATAAAATTAGCTATCCGAAAGCGGAACTTTACTTGAGGTTCATTATAAATTTTCGCAAAATGTATATTAAAATATTATGCAAAACATCTCAAATTTGGTATATGAGATTTTTTTTTTATCGATATAAACAATATAGGAGCGTTTGGTTAAAATTTGCTAGCCGAAAGTGTTATTTTACTTGAAGGCTCTAGCAAGCCATCATCAAAAATTATATTAAAATATAATGCAAAACTGCTCAAATTTGGTATATGAAACTTATGTTTCAATATAAATAATATATTATATTTTAGTTAAAATTGGATAGTCAGAAGTGATGCTTTACCTGAAGGTAAGAATAAACCTTCATCAAACATCATATTAATATAAAATGCAAAACATCTCAAATTTGGTATATGAGACTTGTGTATCAATATAAATAGTATACGAGATTTTAGTTACAATTGGATAGCCGAAAGTACTTTACCTAGAAATCACAGGCCAACATTGTCATAGATAATCACGTTTCAAGTTCTGTACTATTCATTTTTTAGACGCAGTGTGGAATTTCTTTGACTCAGCATTTGGAAAAAAAAGCCATGTGACGCCATTGGGGGAACCAAAAAAAAAAAGATAAGTTACGAACGCAAGCTTTCAAAGACCTGTTGGAGATCAAATAATAACAAAAGACGATATGCATACATTTTGCTATAATAATTGAAATTTGTTATATTTATATTAATAAGAAAAGAAAATAAGATTTACTTCAAACCCGTTTTGATTCCTGTCAGCGAATAATTAAGAAAAGAAGTTTTCATGGTTCTGTTGCAATTTCAGTGGAGTCACAACTCTGACATATTTGAAGACCACTCAATTTATAAATCGTCACCAATTTATAAATCCTTTCGGCCAAAGATCTGATGGAAGGTATCTATAATGGAATAGTGGTGGATTGGTGAAGGACTCTACATTAGCCCAGAGAATCATGAATGTATTAGGCCATTTTTCAATCCTTAAGGACCTCGAACAGTATTTGAAAAAGCAGTAAATGACAAGGAATTTATAGCAGTCCTTCTCTGAGAATAAGAGTTTTGAAAACTGACATTTTTAAATTTGAGCATTAACCTTCTAGTCAATTTTTATCATATTAGGAGTAGTATAGACCAAATGTACCAAGAATAATTATTTTCAGCTTATACTATTGCTTTTAAAATTGTGTTTGTTTGATCTTTCTAAGTCATATAGTTTTTGAACTATCTGCGAAACCGCTAATGCTTGCATTTCGTGTTTTCCCCCATTTTCGAACAGCCGCCAAGCTTTAACTAAGCAAATAAACAAGTAATGGTTTTATTTAGCATAAATCTCTTCTAAAATACTGTAACTTGTGTGAATTTAAGATTTTTAACTCCAGTCCCATCGGAGATGTTAAAGCCCAAATTTGGAAAAATTACAAATTTAAAAAAATCATAAACCAAGGATACATTTAGTAGGATGTATATTTATTCTGATTGGCCTACTACTAGGGTCCTACCTACCACGCTAATAGGACAATTATTCTGATTGGCCTACTACTAGGGTCCTGCCTACCACACTAATAGGACAATTATTCTGATTGGCCTACTACTAGGGTCCTACCTACCTCACTAATAGGACAATTATTCTGATTGGCCTACTACTAGGGTCCTACCTACCACGCTACTAGGACAATTATTCTGATTGGCCTACTACTAGGGTCCTACCTACCACACTAATAGGACAATTATTCTGATTGGCCTACTACTAGGGTCCTACCTACCACACTAATAGGACAATTATTTAATGGATTCCTTATCACAGAAAAAATGTTGTGAAAACGCAATTTTTTTTTATTTTAGCATTAAACTTCAGATGAATTTTATCATATTAGGAGTATGAATACATTATATGTTATAAGAATAAGTATTTTAGCTTGAAGTATTATCTTTGAAATGGTGATTGGTGGATCTTTCTAAATTTATACAGTTTTTGAACAATTGACGAAACCGCAAATGATTGCATCTACTGAAATTGGCCGGTTGAACTAAAGAAAGATGGATGCCACTTATGGTTTTCATATCTAGAAACATGAAGGAATCAACGTACAAATTATTTAAAAAAATAAAAATGGTCAAGTAACCAAATTTATTAATTTTGGATCACTTGATATTGATTGACCCATATGACTCTAAACAGGTTAATTGCCGTGGGATATGAACATGGAAATTATTTTATACAAAGAGAGTTTTATTGGGATGCTATTCAAAAGAAAACATTTATTTCTATCTCAGAAAAAGTTTTTCTAAAAAAAAATGTATATAAGTGATAATATAAAGTAAGAAAATTTAGTCAGAAAATAATGACACGTAGAAAAAATAAGCCCAGTTGAACCTGAGTAATTTAACTGGATACCTCGTTATGGATAACAGCACTGCGTATCGTTTAGAATAGGAAATCTATAGATCAAACTTTACTTTATAATCAGATTAAAAATTTGTATGCTTACATCAAGAAATTTTGAAATTTCAAAATTAATTTATTTGATTATTTTTACTTACTTGTACGCAGTGAAAGAAGTATGGTAATCGCGAAAATTTTCGATTTTCAAATTTCAACGGAATATTCATTTTGACCCGCCCTGAATCCATTTTGACTATTTTCGTCGTGACGTCTGTATATTCTTTTGTACGGTTAGCCGTAAAAAGTTAAAATTTTATATTTAGGGCTTTTGTAACATTTTGTTGTACACCATTCTTTTTGGTCACTATATTTTTGGTCACAACGGAAGTGGTACTTAACTTGAAAGTCATAACATATTTTCATTAAAAAATGTATTAAAATATAATGCATAATTTTTCGAATTTGGTATAGAAGATTATCATATTCATATAAATATTATAAAAGATTTAGGTTCAAATCGGCAAACCGGAAGTGGTACTTTATTGGAAGGTCATGATTGATTTTCATCAAAAGGTATTATTAAATATTTTGTATTAAAACATCTAAAATTTGGTATATGAAACTTTTGTATCAATATAAGCAATATACGAGATTTTGGTTAAAATTAGCTAAGAATGTCACTTTAGCTAGAAGGTCACTCACTTTACCATCATCAAAAGTTATATTAAAGTATAATAAAAAACATCTAAAATTCGATGTATAAGACTTATATATTAATATATATAACATACTGTTCTAAACTTATGTTTCAATATAAACAATACAAGAGAGTTTGGTTAAAATTAGCTGTCCGAAAGTGGAACTTTACTTGAAGTTCATCATAGATTTTCGTAAAAATTGTATTAAAATATTATACAAAATATCTCTAATTTGGTATATAAAACGTTTATATCAATATAAGTAATATACGAGATTTTGGTTAAAATTAGCTTGCCGAAAATGGTACTTTACTTGAAGTTCATAATAAACCATCATCAAAAATTATATTAAAATATAATTAAAAAACATCTGAAATTCGATGTATAATACTTATATATTAATATAAATAACATACTGTTCTAAAACTGTTCTAATTTGGTATATGAAACTTATGTTTTAATATAAACAATACACGAGAGTTAGCTGTCCGAAAATGGAACTTTACTTGAAGTTCATCATAGATTTTCGTAAAAAGTATATTAAAATATAAAACCAAATATCTAAAATTTGGTATATAAGACTTTTGTATCAATACAAATACTATACTAGATTTTAGTTAAAATTGGAGAGCTGTTAGTGATACTTAACATGAAGGTCTTAATAAACCTTCATCAAAAATTATATTAATATATAATACAAAAAACCTCAAATTTGATAAATATGAAACTTTTATATCAATATAAATAATATACTAGATTGTAGTTAAAATTGATTAGTCGGAAATGATACTTTACCTGAAACTGTTTTGTTATTTTACCTGTCACCTTCTTAGAAGAATCGTGTCACAAATCACAGATCGAGATTTTCTCGGTTTTGCAAGTTTCAAGAACGTTTACTAATCGTTTTCTACTCTTATATCTATAGTAGTGTGTGTATTTATAGTTAAATAGGAAGTCATGCGGTGTCCACATCAGATGTTTACGGTTTTATTAATTATTAATAATTTAAGATATTATTAATTGATTTAAGATTATTTCTAACATTTTATTCGATTGTTTTTAATGCTATGCACAAACTTATCGGATGAGAACAGTGGGGAAAATATATGATAATTGATTGTTTGAAATAAATATGTTTCACTATCTGTATTTTTTTTTTTTTTAATTTGCTATACTCAGAAGTGACAAACCACATTTGAGTTGGAGTGTTTCATAACTCTTTGCTCGTTTTATAACAATAATTCCTTTATTATTCACGGCGGCAATAATATACTGTAACTATATTTCTATAGCGAGCTACGTGAAAATAAAAATTATATATGATACAAAAAATTCATTAAAAACAATTTTTTAACACTTTTTCGTCTGTTAATATCTAGATATCAATTTTTCGAAAATCTTTATTGATATACAGAGTACACTGGGCATGATCGCAATATAATTTATATTGGAGAAACATCCAAAAAATTAAAACCAAGAATGAAATAGCATTTATGAGATTGTCAAATTATTAAAAACACGAATAAAACTGCTCTAGCCCAAAACAATATCACATTAAACCATAAATTCAACTTAGAAAATCCAAAAATATTAAATACAGAAAAGTATACTAAAAACAGAAGAATATTTGAATCTATCTACATATCAAAAAATATAAAGCAATTGATGAATTTTAATACAGATACAAAACATTTAAATGAACATTTTACACATATAATTGAATAAAGTTGTTTGGGTTGGAAGTAATGTTCAACAATGATTTTATAAAATCTTTCGATTCCCAATAGTATATTGTTATCTATAAAACCATTTATGTCCGGAAATTGGTTTTAATCCTGGGGAAATATTTCTCTTATTTTCTACTTTAGTTTACTATAAAAAATTTTCATATTTTATTACTATTATATATTATACTAATAAGGAGAGATGGTTAATTATTTCAAATAAACAAGCTACTTTAGAGGATTTTTTTTTAAATTCGGCATTTAAGCCTTGTCAGGCTATTAAGACTTAGCTAACATTAAAGATCATTTAACTGAATATTGATATAACGAGTCTAATCAAATTCGTTTTATTGGTTCCATTAATTTAGCGAACAATTTTCTGTAACATTCCATGCATAACTCTGTTTTTGCGTTATACTATTCCAGACACACAAACATACAGACCAGTTAGCGAGACCTGGTTATTAGGACACAAGGTACCTTAAAATAGATTTTTCCATTGAAAACTCGGATTTTTACACATTTGTGGTTTGCATTAAAATGGCCAGGAAGCTATAATGACTATATAGCTGTATATAATTTTCAATATGTATTAATATTTTTAAAATCATGAAAATTTCTTCTACATGTTCAGGCTAAACATAAAAGGCTTAAGTATAAACAATATTGCTTAATCTTTACACTTTGTTTGCTGAGATAATTTCCATTTTATTTTAGCCTTGTCTGATATACCATGTTGGAAATATAAACAGAACCGTACAAATATAAATGGATGTGTTTATATTCTTCATTAATGATTTGCGTTGAATTCTAGAGCTTAATTTTGTTTGCAAATGCTTTAAATTGATAAACAAAGCATGGAAGAAAATTAAATATAGAAGGATCTGTTTCGAGTTAGGTAATTTTATAAAAGAGTCAAGTTTGTTGGTTTCAAAAATACAGGTATATGCATATATATATATATATATATATATATATATATATATATATATATATATATATATATATATAAGGGGGTAAGGGTCCATGATTCGGAGGATAGGATGGGCAGGAACGAACACTTGTAGAATCTTTGCCTTCTTCGTCACCTCTCTTTTGTTGAGAAAACCTTTCCGGACTGCGTTGAACAATATATATATATATATATATATATATATATATATATATATATATATATATATATATATATATATATATTGAATTAAATATAAAAGGCTCTATATTATAGGTTCTATATTAATATAAAAGGTTATATATTAAGTTAATATATATATATATATATATATATATATATATATATATATATATATATTGTTCAACACAGTCCGGAAAGGTTTTCTCAACAAAAGAGAGGTGACAAAGAAGACAAAGATATCCGTCTACAAGTCTACGTTCCTGCCCATCCTATCTTACTCCTCCGAATCATGGACCCTTACCACAAAACACAAAGGGCAGATCCAGACAATGGAAATGAGGTACCTAAGAAAGATTGAAGGAAGGACCAGAAGAGATAGGATCCGCAACGCGACAATAAAATCGAATCTTGAGATACAGCCGGTAGAAACCACTCTTGAAGAAAATAAACTAAGATGGGATAATTCCCCACTCATTAAAAGTGTTTGTAAACAGACTCAAATTGATATAAAGTTGCCATGACAACGACACGTACGCAAGATGGCATATGACCCGTGCGGACGACCTATATCGTGCTTTATCTCGAAAACGGTGGGTTTTAAGGCTTTAAAAAGCTGGACCAATATGATCTTAAAGCCCGCGTCAAAATCTATAAAACCCAACTTATCCCGTCTCGATCCGCCGACTCTGAGTCGTTAAATCTTTGAAACCTCCCAGTTTTTTCATCACTTTTATTTAAGCCCTAGTAAGAATTTAACAATCGAAATTAGGATTCGTCACTTCTCTATGAAATTCCTTTTCTTTTGATACCTCATTCGTTAAAATCCATCGCTCCTGAGAGCCGGAAAAGGGATCTATACTACCGTAATAATATATAGTAGTGATTGTAAAAGAAA
Source organism: Rhaphigaster nebulosa (assembly GCA_948150685.1). Classification (NCBI taxonomy): domain Eukaryota; kingdom Metazoa; phylum Arthropoda; class Insecta; order Hemiptera; family Pentatomidae; genus Rhaphigaster; species Rhaphigaster nebulosa. The sequence goes on from OX411306.1 coordinate 3,745,631, forward strand.
TATTTGCTAGATAAGAGAAAAGGTGATTTGTAAGACATTTTTTTTTTTTCATTTACAGAAAACCATTCTCAAATAATTCAATTATTAATTTATAAGTTCCAAATTCCAAATGAAATTCACGGAATCACAGTATTTTGTTTAGAAGCTTTAATAAGCCAAATCTTTTAGAGGTTTCCAAGTTTAACTGCTTTCTTTCTTTAGCTTAATTTATTATTTAATTTTCGTTTTGTTTTATTTTTTTAAGACTGAAGGATTAGACTGTTGGGAAAAAGTGTGATACCGATCGAACTATCGCCGAACCTACTAATATTGCACATATATAGCAGATCTTCGTGGCTCTATTACAAGACGATATTTACCCGTATTCAATTCTCATAATCCAAAATCCTTCAAAGAATCGTTAACTCTCCATATTACATCCAAATCCATAAGGCCTCAATATTCCAAATGTTGCAGATTTGGAACGAAGTAAATATACCTTATTTAATTGCAAACATCATACCCATTCCATTCCCGATAACCCTTAAAAGCGCCTGAAAATAAGATGGCTACTAGATCTCCTAACTTAAAATAGTCATTGAACTGTTACTAATGGATAATTCCTTCACAAGAGATCATATTTACTTATTTTATTTTATTAAATTTATTTATTTATTATATTAAATATAAAAATTTATGAAAAAACAATTTTTTTTTCATATCCGAAATTTTTTGTGATTTGAAACCACCGCACAGTGGGCTGTCCAATACAATCTACCGGAACAAAAGTAAAAAAATTTATGGAAGGTATTCGTTATAAAATTTAATTCTAAAGACTAGGGTTGAGGGATATTAGAAATAACCGTATTAGTCGAGTGCAAATCCATCAAGCCAAGATGAACAAATAAAGAGTCGATATCTAATTCCTTTATGTTCTCTTAACTGGTAGTATATCTTTGTGATTCGCAGTGTCAACAGCTGATAAATTGTACAGCTTTTGGTTTAGGTTTATTCTAAAATTTGCATTCAAACCCTATAGATAAGGTGATAAACAATATATATATATATTTGTAAATAATTGTATTCCAATTGAGTAGAAATTTAAATGGTCACTAAAATACAAATTTTAAAATTATATATCGTTCTCGGAACTTCTGAGAAATTCATACAATAAATTTTTCCTGTTAATACGGGCCATGAATTTTATATATTTACCCAATTCAACTCCATCATTTTTCCTCGTTTGCAATTATATAATTTTGTTCATTTCAATTGCGATACATGTGATTAAACGAAGTGAACCCAGTATTTTTTTTAGGGACTGTTATTTATATATATGTATTATAGATATTATTTATATATATATATATATATATATATATATATATTATTATATTATTATTATATTATATATATTATATATATATATATATATATTATTTAGATAATAATAGATAAAGAGTGGAGTGATATCTTATATGAATATTTAAAAAATAAATTCAACCTTCAGGATGTCAATAAGAAGAAAAGCTACAATCCTAGCTTCTGTTTTTAAAATTTTTTAAAGCGAAGCTGGATTCAGTGCAATCGTAGTTTTACCAAAATACAGCGGAAGGATAAAAAATGGTGGGATCAAGAAATTGAAATTTCAAACTTGACTTTACCTGATCTCAATTTCCCTTCAACATCTTTTGGCAGGCCTTCAGAAAGTTTCAATGAATGCGATCCCAAATCAAAACGAAGAAAAGTTGCTGAACCCTTCACTGAGACAGGGTTCAAGCAAGGGAACTCTGCTATGTAGCTCTGTATAAAAATTAAAGCAGTCAATAGAGAAGAGAGATGCTGCATTGATGATGAAGGAAATTTTGACATCACCAAGAGCCGGCAGGAATTTTCTAGAAAAAAATCTAGGACACATACAAAAAAAGATATTTTTCACAATTTTTAATATCGTCTGATTCAATGATCTCATATGCCAGGCCATTACCTCTAAGACAATTTAGCTGTTCTAAAAAGCATTGGAACTTATTCATATATCGGAGATATATATACATATATATATATATATATATATATATATATATATATATATATATATATATATATATATATATATATATGGTAATATGGGATCACACGCTGCTTTATCAAAAGGGGGCGTGGCTTGAGTAAGGTTATGCACTCTCACGTCACCAGTTACAGAAAACAAATACTATTGGAGAGGATATTGTATAAACACTGAAGAAATACCATAGCAGATTAATTACAGCAGTTCAGAATACTACCCTTTTGGTGTATACAATAGTTAACCCTTTTCTTTAATTGTTTGGAGGTCCCTTCATATATTCACTTGAGGATTTAGATGATCACTGATCAATTAATAATAATAAGGAGTATTGTTTTTAGGTAACTTCAGTTTTGTCGTAATACACCACCATTATGAACTATAGCATGAGTTTAAAAAATAATAGAAAAATCATCCAGTTGCAAGACCGATTAAAATTTATTAAAAATTTTAATTCAATTGTAGAATAAAAAAAAATTACCAACTACCAATTCATTTATTTATTTATCAAAGCCCTACTCAATTAATTAATTAATAATGAATTTAATCAATTAAATTCCTAGCTTTAATTTTTCTAGCCGTAATTTTTCTTATTCGTAGTAAGTGTGATTGATAATCTAGAAAAGTACAGATTATCGTGATTAACGCGATGGGGAACATAAAATTTTATTTATTTTAACTTTATTATTGTTAATAATAATAAAAATGTGTTCATTTCTGTGTTTACTGTATATAACTTTTCATTCGTTTCTTCGATGTAAACATTATTAACCTCAAAACCATGTAACCCCAATGTCAACAATGTGAGACACGCCCCCTTTTGTTATCAGCAGCGTGTGATCCCAATAATTACACACATATATATATATATATATATATATATATATATATATATATATATACTATATACTATTCATATATACTATTGTAATAATAAAAGCAGTGATATCGAAAGGGACTTAGGCATTTTGTGAAATATCACTATAATTTTTGTTTATTTATATAGTTTTGGTAAGATGATTTATTAATTTATTACATACGTTAATTTTTATATATATATATATATATATATATATATATATATATATATATATATATATATAAAAGTGTTTTTTACTTTTAGGTTTCGATTGTGTAGGCCATGGGGATAACCTCAACAAGAGATGTAACCTTAAGATCAGATGTTTGTTTATGTTTGTACCATTGTACCATATCTCTTAGCTTTTGTTAATAACTGTTAATGTTTGTAAGGAATACAGAGTTTAAATATGGTTTAATGCGATAAAATATGGTTGAATTCTTCAATAACTTTAGACCGATTTGATCCTAAAAATAACAATATAATTTAGCCTTATTTACAACAACAATAGTTTACAATGTGTCCATCAAAACCAAAACAAACAACTTACCTAAAAATAAATCAGTTTTTAAACTTAATAATAGACTCTTAAATCAAACTCTGTACTCCTAACAAAAATTAATACTTATTAACAAAAACTAACAGATATAGTATAAACATCTGATCTTAATGTTATATCTCTTGTTGAGGTTATCCCCATGGCCTACACAATCAAAACCTAAAAGTACAAAACACTTTCACATATAAATATGTATGTATATATATATATATATATATATATATATATATATATATATATATATATATATATATAAATAGGTGTGGGCTGATAGATAAATAGGTGTCGTTAGTCGCAATAAATAATAAATAAATATAAATAACTTTTTTATGAAAAAGTAATTTTTTTTTTAAAATATTTTTCTGAATTTGTTTAAAGTACGGAGTAAGCAATATTCAGAAATTTATCTTTTGATTGCGTACAAAAATAATTCTGAATTAAACATATATATCTATAACTAGGCAAATACATTTTGACCTAAAAAATCACAATTATCATATTGACTCTTTGTATTCCCGCTTGATTGCTTTGAAAGTCCACTGTTCACCGTGGGAATGATGTAGACCAGAAGCTTCTGCAACAAATGAGCTACTCATTTTTCATCATGAAGTAAAATATGATGATATTCGGGAGAATCTCTTCCGAATCCTGTGCCTTGCACACCTACACCAAAGCGTATTATAATTTCTGTACCAGATGGCGAAGCGAATTGTGTTAATATGACGAGTGTTGCGACCCTGACCTTTCTCAGTGCATTCACTCTGAGGCCGGTCCTTAGGGAGTTGTTGCTTCTTCACAACGGCAATACTATACGGCTTAATTATATTTGTAATCAACTCGGTCCGCTACTTCTTAATTTGTTCAGCTATGCAGTTATCTCCATGATAAACTCATCAAAACGACTTTATACGGCGCACAGTGGGAAAAATTGTCGATTTAGTGCCCAAAATTCTATAACTCTTGATTAAAAGAAGATAAATAAAAAAATCTTTTTTCTATCATGAGTATGATGAATCCTTTATTAGTGAGAGCGAAAGCATTATATGCAGGATGTCACAAGGCCATTGAAATTAATTTTTTTCTAAATTATTTCTTCACTTTATAAAGTTAATTAGGCATAGGCTCATAAAAAAGTTGAAGTTCAAGAAATTAACTAAAATCCTTCTCTATAAAGCTTTCTACGAATAGAATTGTCTACGTATTTACGTTTTTCAGGTATTTACTACGTTTACAAGATTTAAAAATAATTTTTATTTGAAGAAAAAAAATTGAAGTTAACAATATACTATTTTTTTATTTATTCGAAATTTATCGTATGTACAAAAATTATAAATGACAAATAAGATAACATTAAGCATATTTTAGGCTTATGCCTAAGTTAATGGCCTAAAAATGTATGTAATGTTTAAAAATAAGACTTCAGATCTTCAGATCTATGTAACACTGATTGATCGCATTTGAGCGATCAAATAGTATCATAGTATTTTAGTACCATACACCATCTACTGCTGTGAAAAAAAAATAAAACCAAATGTTGCTACCCAAATTATTTTATTTTTTTTATTTTTATTTTTATTACACCTTCTATATTTTTGAAATGTGGAAATGTCTGTAAAACATTAAATAACAATAATTAATTAATTTTTGAAAAGTACACTTCCCATAAATATATAACTTTATTTATATAACTTTATTATATAACTATATTTTTAAAAACACATTTATACGACGTCTCGAAGTCCTTCTTCGTCTTCAAGTTCTTTGTTTTCTTTAATTTGCTATGATAGTGCAGTATATGTGACAGAGACAGTAAGGAAAATTACTCCCCAATTAAATATTTTTTTATATAACCAGCTAGGATTTGACGAAGTAAAATTATACTGATGGCAGGACATTGGGGTGAAAATAATGTAAATTAATGAAAACAACTTGAAGACGAAGAAAGACTTCGAAACGTCGTTATAAATGTGTTTTTAAAAACATAAGTTATATATTTAATGGGAAGTGTACTTTTCACAAATTAATTTATTATATATATATATATATATATATATATATATATATATATATATATATATATTAACTTCCCTGTATACTAGAAATTGTTTAATATATTAAATAACGATTGCAATATAATTTCGACCATATTAAATATATCAGTTATTAAAAAAAATAAATCAAATAACAAAAATTAATTTGGCAACATGTGATTTTAATTTTTTTTTCACAGTAGTAGATGGTGTAGGGTACTAAAATAACAAGATACAATTTGATTGATCAAATGCAATCTATCAGTGTTATATAGATCTGAAGATTTGAAGCCCTATTTTTAAAGCATTGCATTTATTTTTAGGGCATTAACTTAGGCATAAGCCTAAAATATGCTTCAAGTTATCCTATTTGTCATTTATAATATTTGTCAACTCGATAAATTTCGAATGAATAAAAAAAATAGTATATTGTTAAATTATATTTTTTTCTAAAAATAATAATTATTTAGAAATCCCGTAAACATAGTAAATACCTGAAAAAGCCAATTATAAATGTAGAAAGCTCTATAGAGAAAGATTTTAGTTCATTTCTTCCCCTTTCGATGGTCCTATAGCTAATAAACTTTTTTATTTAAAATAAACTGATAAAATAATTAAGAAAAAAATTAATTTCAAAGACCCGGAGATACCCTGTACATAACTTTTTCACTCACTAATAAAAGGGCATTCCATGCTCGTAAATGAAAACAAAATTTCGTTTATCGTCTTTTAGTCAAGAGTTATAGAATTTTGGCCACTAAATCGTCAATTTTTCCTAATGTGCGGCAATAGTGTTAGTACTGTCACGACTTTGAGATAGTGTAGTAGAGCGGCAGTGTTCTTGTCTACACGCTGACAGTAAATCTGATGACAATCAACTGGAAAAATGACTGAACAATATACTAACAGTACAGCTGATGTCATGATTATTTCAACAAGGGCAACTCATTTCAAAATAAATAATATAAAATTAGTCTAGAACTTAATATCAATAACTAATTCACTGTAAACTAAACTATATTTGTATTATGAAAAATAGTACTAAATACAAAATTGAAGAAATTTACATTAAATGCCCAAAAAAAATTAATTATGAATGAAAGAATGAATCAATGAAAAATAAATTTTATTCTGAGACAACTAGTCCCCTTAGAATAACAAAAAGTAAACAGTAACAGTATTATAATTAATTTACAGGATTATAAAACAAAAATATCTGATGTGGACAATACATGACTTCCTTGTACGCCTATTAAACCATAAATCGGTGGCTCAAAAAGTGATCCTGAATTTGGTTACTTGTTTCCGAAGATTGCAGTATCTCAAAAACGACACTCGGCGTCGCGACATCCATTTATTGACTCACACACACACCAATGGGGAGGAAAACCATTATTTTACACTTAATTTTAACACTTAAAAGTAATAATAAGAAGTAATAAAAGTGTTTAATTAGATTGGAAACAAATTGCGTTTGTAACCTTTATTACCGAAACATTTGATTTATGTATTTAATTTAAATATAATTTTGGATGAAATCTTATTATGACCTTCAAGTAAAGTACCCTTTTCGGCTCACTAATTTTAACCAAAATATAGTAAATACATTCACATCGATATAGAAATCCTATTTACCAAATTTGAGATGTTTTACATTATATTTTAATATAATTTTTTATGAAAATCTAATATGACCTTCAAGCAAATTACCACTTCCGGTATACCAATGTTAATCAAAATTTATTATATAATTTAAATCAATATGTAATCCATAAATACTAAATTTGAGAAGTTTTGCATGGTATTTTAATACAATTTTTTTTTAATACAATTGATTTTTGATGAAAATCAATTATGACCTTCAAGTAAAGTACCACTTCCGGTAATCAAGCAGTGACCAAAAAGGGAGGTTCACAACTAGATGTAACAACAATCATAAATACGAAATTTCAACTTTCTACGGCAAACCGTTTTTGAGTTATGCGAGATACGAACGAACGTACGTACGTACAGACGCCACGACGAAACTAGTCAAAATGGATTCAGAGATGGTCAAAATGGATATATCCGTCGAAATCTGAAAACCGAAAATTTTCGCGAATACAATACTTCCTTTACTTCGTACAAGGAAGTAAAAAGAATATGAATAATTGCAAACTATAACATTATTGCAAATTTTGTACACCAATTTGGCCTAATAAACAATAAAATAATTAACGTTAATAAGCAAGAATCAATATACTCTATACTTTACTTCATTCTGCCTTTATTTTTGTTTATGCGACAAAAAAAATTGAATTGAAAAGAGGAGAGAGGTCCGAGATTCGCATTGCCTAGGGACCTATACTTGGCTTAATCCGACCCTGTTCGTGTGGTTAACTTTCTTCCACGAGTATGAACCTGTCATGGCAACGATTACGGACACTTACGTACTTATTTATTTATTTATTATAAAATAAAAACTGTTCGATTCACTTCTTTTTTTTTTTTGCCTACCCATGTTTATTGATTGCTATTGTTTAGAGTCTCACCGTTGGGAAAATGTCTATTTTATTTCTTTGAAAGGAAATAAAACAAGTAGATTTAAAAATGTACCAGTAAATTAAAATATCTGATGTGGACAACACACGACTTCCTTGTACGCCTATTAAATTATAAATCCGTGGCTCAAAAAGTGATACTGAATTTGGTTACTAGTTTCCGAAGATTGAAACTCGGCGTCCCGACATCCATCTATTGACACACAAAAACACAAACTCTTGTTACTGGAGGTGTCATTCCGTTATTTATGTCGTTTTCCTTCAGTAGGTAACTAGTTTCCAAGATATTTCTCCATGTTCCGTGACAACAATAAAACTGTCAATATCACTGGATAAAGCATTGGAAATCGACAGTTTCAACATTTTAAGGAGAAAAACTCTCTAAACTAATATATCTTATTCTCATGCTGCAGACTTATTGATCTCATAAATGAGGAGGAAAACGAGTATTTTAAACTCAATTTTAACACTTAAAACAAATAAGAAAAATGTTTAATAGGATTGGAAACCAAATTGCGTTTGTAACCTTTATTACAGAAACATATGATTTCTCTTTTAATTTAAATATAATTTTTGATGTAAGCTAATCAGCTTAATAATGACCTTCAAGTAAAGTACCCTTTTAGGCTCATCAATTTTAACCAAAATCTAGGAAATACATTTTTATCCATATAAAAGTCCTATTTATCAGATTTGATATATTTTACATTATATTTTAATATAATTTTTGATGAAAATCTATTTTGACCTTCAAGTAAAGTACCACTTCCGGTTTTCCAATTTAGACCAAAATCTAGTATATTATTTAAATCAATATATAAATTATAAATACTAAATTTGAAAAGTTTTGTGATAGTATTTTAATATAATTTTTGATGAAAAACAATTATGACCTACAAGTAAAGTATCGCTTCCGGTGATCAAGCAGTGACCAAAAAGGAAGGTTCATAATTAGATTTTAAAACAATCCTAAATACAAAATTACAACTTTCTACAGCTAACTGTTTAGTTATGCGAGATACGAACATACGTACGAACGTACAGACGCCACGAAGAAATTAGTCAAAATGGATTCAAGGATGGTCAGAATGGATATTTCCGTCGAAATCTGAAAACCGAAAATTTTCGCGAATACAATACTTCCTTTACTTCGTACAAGGAAGTAAAAAGAATATGAATAATTGCAAAATATAACATTACTGTAAATTTTGTACACCAATTTGGGCTAATAAACAATAAAATAATTAACGTTAATAAGCAAGAATCAATATACTCTATACTTTACTTCATTCTGCCTTTATTTTTGTTTATGCGACAAAAAAAATTGAATTGAAAACAGGAGAGAGGCCCGAGATTCGCATTGCCTAGGGACCTATACTTGGCTTAATCCGGCCCTGTTCGTGTGGTTAACTTGCTTCCACGAGTATGAACCTGTCATGGCAACGATTACGGACACTTACGTACTTATTTATTTATTTATTATAAAATAAAAACTGTTGGATTAACTTTTTTTTTTTTAGTGCCTAACTATGTTTATTATTTGTCCATTGTGTGTCCCATTTTAGGAAAAATGACTATTTTCTTTACTTCAAAAGAAACAAGTAGATTTAGAAATGTATCAGTAAACTAAATTATTATAATTATTGTGAGTCATTAACTGTTGTCCGCTGAGAAGTTCGTCTCGCTATATCCAATATTATTAAAAAAATATTTTATAAAGTTTTAAATATGCTCGTTTTTTTTTTTGTCTGTTTCACTATATCGCGTGCAATTATAATCATATTGACATCGTTTTTTGAATGAAAGAGGCGTAAGCATCGTTAACTAAACATTACAGGAAACGTTTTTTCCCCAAATAAAAATATAATTTTTTTTTTATTCTTTATTCTCTATAATTAATTTTAGTTTTTAGTTAGTTTAGTTTTTAGTTAGGAGTTTATTCAGGTGGTAAAACTTTTATATTTACAATATATTTTCAAGGCTTCTAGTATGGCCCGAGTGACGACTGAGGATTGCCAGTATTTGGTGCTTACGATATCAATTATCGATTTTTAGACCATTTCCAATTTTTTTTTCTCGATATATCATGAGCGGAAATCGATAGGGGTAGTGTTTACTTCCCATAATGAATCAAAACCTATTTCGAATTTTCGGCGCTTTAGCCTTTTTAAAAAAAAAACGACGTCGATATGCAATAAAATATGAATTGCAAATACTCAAAAAACTAGAACATATTTTATCATTAAAAGTTTTTGTCGGATGCTTGAGAAGTTTATACTGAACCATCCCAAGCTGTGTTTTGATTAAAAAAAAAAAAAAAAGAGAGAGAATCATAGAAATCGGTTTACGAATAGCGAAGTTATCAGTGAACTTACATTTAAAGAAAGTTTTCATTGGACCCTGATAACATTTATATGGGGCCACCTTGGGATTGCACCTTTTGATTAAAAAAAGAATTATAGAAATAGGCTCAAGAACGGCGAAGTTATGAGTGAACATAATTAAAATATAACCTCTTTACTGATAACCTCCTTTTTTTGAATTCGGTTAACAAGAACTATTCATCGAATATCAAAGGCGTGTATCATAACAGTAGTAACTTTTTTTGTTTTATTTATATAATTAGCAATGCAGATGAAATGCAGAGTGTGAAGCTATTTCGGTCCCTGGAAGGCTGGACTAATTACAATCAGACACTTGTATTTATACACCAACCTCTGTGATAGATATTAATAGTCCCATCGGTCTCATATCGGAAATAGAAGCTCTTTATATATTCTGTAATGGTGGGTATGGATGGTACATTGGGTGACTGCAGAAACCAGGGCAGGCATATCGTTAATAAAGTAGTTAATTCATTAGGGATTGATAAATTATTTGCCACTTCTATACATTTTTTTTTATTGAAAACTAGTTTCGAATGTTATACATTCATCCTCAGTTCTAAAAACACACAAAAAATTCAAACATAAACAATTCAAAATATAGTTTGGTATTATTATTACATTTCTGTTTGATATAATCCATTTGAACCTTAATAAAATAAGAATATTATTTAATTATTTTCAGTATTTAACCTGCCATATTATAAAGTAGTCTTCTTTGATTCACTTCTTAGTTCAAAAAAGTCACATTTTTTTTGTTTTTATAAACGATTATTACATAACTCAATATATGTATTAAAAATTCTATTTAATTTGCACTCATTCAAATCATTGACCAATCTCATATTATATTTTTTTATAACTATGTCCTTGAGCCAAACTAAAATACAGCCTAATTAGGGATTGATAAATTATTTGCCAGTTCTATAAATTTGTTTTATTGAAAACTAGTTTCGAATTTTATACATTCATCCATAGTTCTAAAAACACACGCATCCAATTACACAGGAAAACTAGAAGATCGCTAAATCAGAGATTGAAGGAACATTTACGTGCATATAATAATAAGACAGAGAATTCCAACTTGGCAATTCATTTAAATGAAAATAATCATAAATTCATCAAAGACTCAGGATTTAAATTAATACATCACGTTGAAAACAGTATCAAATTAAATATATATTAAGAACTTGAAATAATAAAATCCTTCAAATCCAATCCAGATTTTTGCTTGAATGGCCAAATAAATATCTCCAATAGTCCAATCCTAAACTTATTCCCATCTATAACAGAAAGAACAATTATTCACCGGCCTTTCTGGAAAAACCCCGACCCTTAAACCGTTTTTCTAAAAACATCCTGCCTATTTCTCGTTCATTGTTAGTACAGTGCGAGAAGAAACCAGTACAAACATTTATGTTTGATATAATCCATTTAAACCTTGGTGACTACCAACATGTATTTGATTTCTTGTCTTAGTTAAATTCATAATTCATAAATGTTTTATAATACTGATTTATATAATTTAATATGTATAATAATACCAACTATATTTTGAATTGCTTATTTTGGAATTTTTTGTGTGCTTTTAGAACTGAGGATGAATGTATAACATTCTAAACTAGTTTTCAATAAAAATAAAATTATAGAAGTGGCAAATAATTTATCAATCCCTAATTAGATTGATCCTTCTATACCATCATGCGGATGTCAAATAGTTAATTCATTACTAACATTTATTCTTTTTACTTTCTTGTACGCAGTAAAGGAAGTATTGTAATCGCGAAAATTTTCGGTTTTCAGATTTCAAAGGAAATATCCATTTTGACCATCCCTGAATCCATTTTGCATAGTTTCGTCGTGAGGTTCGTAAGTAGGTTTTTTCATATCTCGCATAGCTCAAACACGGTTAGCCGTAGAAAGTTCATATTTCGAATTTGGGATTGTTGTAAAATCTAGTTTTGCACCTTCCTTTTTGGTCACTACATGATTACAGAAAGTGGTAATTTACTTTAAAATTCATTTACAATACAAGATTTTGGTTAAAATTCAATTTCCAGAAGTGGTACTAATAGGTCGTAATAAACTTTCATAAAAAAATTCTATTAAAATAGAATCCAAAACATCTCAAATTTGTTATATAATATGTTTTTCATCAATATAAATAATACCCTAGATTTTGGTCAAAATTCAATTGCCAGAAGTGGTACTTTATTTAAAGGCCATAATAAACTTTCATAAAAATTATATTAAAATAGAATCAAAAACATCTCAAATTTATTATATAATATGTTTTTTATCAATATAAATAATATACTAGATTTTGGTTAAAATTCAATTGCCAGAAGTGGTACTTTATTTAAAGATCATAATAAACTTTCATAAAAAATTATATTAAAATATAATACAAAACATCTCAACTTTGGTACACTGTTGTATAAATACAAATAATATACTACATTTCGTTTAAAATTGGATAGCCGGAAGTGATCCTTCACCTGAAACCTGTTTTTTTTTTTTTTTTTTTACCTCCCACCTTCTTCGAAGGAATACGAATCTTGATAAAAATCACAAGTCGAGATTTCCATGGATAAGCATATTTCAAGGTCCTTGTGTGTGTGTTTGTGTGTGCGTGTGTGTGTTTGTGTGTGTCAGTAGATGGACGCAGGTATTACAAAGATATATTCTTGAAAATAATAAACCAAAATTTACATCGGTTGTTCTTGTATTAAGCATATAATCATTTTATTATTAATTATTATTATTACTTTTATTATAAAGGTTTAGAACCGATGGTGTTAGAACTGAAAAGTATTTGAGTGTTGTTTTTATCAAGAAGAAAAACTTTCTCAATTGGCTAGTCATTATAAGCAAACATTTGCACGCTCTGTCCGCGTAATGGCAGTATTCCTCAGTTTATTTTAAATCGGTTGAGATGATAATCATTTTGGTCAAGTCTATAATTGTATGATTATATTTAGATTAGATTATATCAATAATACATTTCATAAATACAGGCTATTATCAACATGACGTATCTCCAAATACGGAAACATGGAATAAAGAAAAACATGATAAATTATTCATGAATTCCTGAGCGGAATATGAATACGAAATGAATGCAAGGACTACTGCTGTTTTCTTCGGAACAATGGAAATATGAATAATCCGTAACCCATTCATTTGTTTTTTTTCTAGTTTCTTTGTTTTCATTATTCCTCGAATACCTGCTAACAATCGTTAAGATTAAGAAAAATAAGTAGTTTTTAACTCGAGGTCTTTGACAAGGTTTATGTGTAATTAGCATGTATATATACTACCGAAGATATTTATAATAATAAAATAACAAAACAATAAAAATATTTTAAATCTCAGGGAAGGAGAGAAGTTAGTTAAATATTTTAATATTCTATTTGATTTGAAATCATGATTATATAATATGTTGTTAAAATGTACAGTCTCAACAACTAACTCTATTATAAGACATTTGTATTACCTTTTAGTTTCTTATTTTCAATCGACAAAGAAAAATACATTTTTTGCTCTCCTCTCCCCTCCCCCCCTCCAGATTTTACGTTTCAAAATACGCATTATATAAGAACTGAAAAAACAAAATTCTGTTCACCCGCCGTCCAGATTATTGAAGATTACTGAACTTATTTTTTGAGATTTGGTATCAAAGTCACATAGGACCCCCGAAATATCCTCGAAATTCGATATTATCATCCACCAATTCTTTTCAAAATATTGGTCAAAGATTTCATACGGCCATTTCTCGACCATTTATGAAGATAGAGAAAAATATAAAGTTTTTTGGAATCATTATACCAATGCTTTTAAAAAATAACAACAAAAAAAGTCTATTTTAAATTGCGAAAATTGTGTTAAAACATTTTACTCATAATTAGGGTTGGAATATGGAAAGTATAATATCGATAATCGATATTCACTGATAATCGCTAGAAAAATATGGATATATAGAAAGGAAATGGATGAAAAAAGTGCATCAAATGAGTATTTTGTTAAACTGTGAAGAAGGTTATGAAATAATATAATTATTATTATTTATAAAACATTATTATTATTAACCATGAATCGTTATAAATTAAAAAGATAGAGTAGAATTATACTTCGGCAAGAAAAAAAGTTATAACACATTTATATCTTGTAGATTTTCAGCCATATTTCATATATTACATTCTTCTATAAGTTTTTCAATAATATAACCTTCAATCGTCTAAAAAATGTATTTATCTTATAACGTTTCCGACTATATTGTACATTCTAAAAACATTCATCTTAAAGCATGTTATTCATATATACGTGCATATAATAATAAGACAGATAATTCCAACTTTGCAATTCATTTAAATGAAAATAATCATAAATTCATCAAAGACTCAGGAGTTAAATTAATACATCACGTTGAAAACAGCCTCAAATTAAATATATATTAAGAACTTGAAATAATAAAATCCTTCAAATACAATCCAGATTTTTGCTTAAATGACCAAATAAATATCTCCAACAGTCCAATCTTAAATTTATTCCCATCTATAACAGAAAAAACAATTACCGGCATTACTGGAAAAACCCCGACCCTTAAACCGTTCACCTAAAAACATCCTGCCTATTTCTCGTTCATTGTTAGTACAATGCGAGAAGAAACCAGTACAAACTTTTCTGTCTGATATAATCCATTTAAACCTTGGTGAGTACCAACATGTATTTGATTTCTTGTCTTAATAAAATTCATAATTCATAAATGTTTTATAATACTGATTTATATTACATCTAATTTAATATGTATAATAATAACAAACTATATTTTGTATTGCTTAGTTTTGAATTTTTTGTGTATTTTTAGAACTGAAGATAAATGTATAACATTCGAAACTAGTTTTCAATAAAACAAATTTATAGAATTGGCAAATAATTTATCAATCCCTAACTAAAAATTGATATTTGAATTTGATTCTTACTTTTAAATAAATGTATTCAATAAATTCCATTAAATTCAGTTAAGAGGCAAACAAAATCCGATCATTTGAGACGACTTTTAAAAAATAATACAAGTTTAATTTATTGGTGATTCTCAATAAAAGTTCAAAAATAGGTCTCCAAAAATGTGTCACAGAATTCTTTCCGAAAAATTTGGAAAAAATTCATGAGTTATTTAGAGATATTAATCAATAAGTTTTAGGATAGTTTTAAGCTAAACTCTAAAAATTTTTAGCAGCGGTGGTAATGAGATTTGTGGGCTGTAATCAAGAACATAATTTTCAGCCTGTTAATGAAGAAATATTCCACCATCCTGCGTGTTAGTAACTTTTTTGAAATTTGTATTTTTAGGAAGTTATAAAAATTAATTTCAACACATTAATTAATGATCATAATTAATGACAAAATTAATGATCACATCGATCATAATCGATAAAGTTGTTGATTTTCAATTTGGTTTTCATTACTACACTTGACTCAAAATGACGGTAATGAGAAGATTTAAGGAGTGATATTGAGAATTTGAATTTTGATAACCTACTGAAGTAAACTTAATAGAGCTATATCAAAAACCAAAATCCCGTTTTGTTAGGATTTTTATTAACAAAAAGAGTTATTAATTTTAGAAACTTAAAAGTAATATTTTAGGAGAAACATTGAGAAGCGGTAATGATAAGAAAGAAAATATATTAATATATATTGTTATTATTATGTGACTGCTTTAGCTAAAATCCATCAATAAAAGTGTCGTCCTGTTTTCTAAATATGAAATATTGCAAATATTTCGAAAAATTAAACCCAATCGACGGTCGCAAATGACTTAACAAAATGAAATCATTCCGCTCGTAATGGTGGTTCATACATACTATCACATACCACCACTCTAGTTTCTGAGTCTTCCCATCTACCATTTCTCCATTTCTTCATTCATACAGCTCTCTGCCATGGTCTATGCACAGTAATTGCCACTAAAACTAGTAATGAAAGATCATTTTCCAAACCACTCAATGTTATAAAAAATGACCTGAGAAGTGATATTGGTAAACCAAGCCTAGGCAACATTACCTTTTAAGTATTGGAAATGTAAGAGCCCGAAAGTTAAATTTAGACATACCTATTAGCAGGGAAATTTTCGGATATTAATATAAGATCCAAAGAGGATGAAAATATGAGCAGATTACTCTTCCATTGTAATCAATTGAAATAAACAGTATTTTATTAAAATTTACATTAATGTCTGGTAATAAATATTAATTGATCAGTATTTTAGTGTGCATAATCTCGAATCTGACGAAGAAAAATGCTTATGAATTGGGTGGGGTCGTCCTATAAATGTATTCTACCTTAGTTACGCTACTGTATAAATGTATTTGACCTTAGTTACGCTAGTGCATAAATGTATTCTACCTTAGTTACGCTATTGTATAAATGTATTCTACCTTAGAGTTACACTACTCTATAAATGTATTCTACCTTAGTTACACTACTATATAAATGTATTCTACCTTAGTTACGCTACAGTATAAATGTATTCTACCTTAGAGTTACATACAGTATAAATGTATTTGACCTTAATTACGCTACTATATAAATGTATTTGATGTTAGTTACGCTACTGTATAAAAGTATTTGACCTTAGTTACGCTTCTGTATTAATGTATTTTACCTTAGTTACGCTTCTGTATTAATGTATTCTACCTTAGTTACGCACCTGTATAAATGTATTTGACCTTAGTTACGCTATTGTATAAATGTATTCTACCTTAGAGTTACACTACTCTATAAATGTATTCTACCTTAGTTACCCTACTGTATAAATGTATTTGACCTTAGTTACGCTACTGTATAAATGTATTCTACCTTAGTTACACTACTATATAAATGTATTCTACCTTAGTTACGCTACAGTATAAATGTATTCTACCTTAGAGTTACATACAGTATAAATGTATTTGACCTTAATTACGCTACTATATAAATGTATTTGATGTTAGTTACGCTACTGTATTAATGTATTTGACCTTAGTTACGCTTCTGTATTAATGTATTTTACCTTAGTTACGCTTCTGTATTAATGTATTCTACCTTAGTTACGCTTCTGTATTAATGTATTCTACCTTAGTTACGCACCTGTATAAATGTATTTGACCTTAGTTACGCTATTGTATAAATGTATTCTACCTTAGTTACACTACTATATAAATGTATTCTACCTTAGTTACGCTACAGTATAAATGTATTCTACCTTAGAGTTACATACAGTATAAATGTATTTGACCTTAATTACGCTACTATATAAATGTATTTGATGTTAGTTACGCTACTGTATAAAAGTATTTGACCTTAGTTACGCTTCTGTATTAATGTATTTTACCTTAGTTACGCTTCTGTATTAATGTATTTTACCTTAGTTACGCTTCTGTATTAATGTATTCTACCTTAGTTACGCACCTGTATAAATGTATTTGACCTTAGTTACGCTATTGTATAAATGTATTCTACCTTAGTTACACTACTATATAAATGTATTCTACCTTAGTTACGCTACAGTATAAATGTATTCTACCTTAGAGTTACATACAGTATAAATGTATTTGACCTTAATTACGCTACTATATAAATGTATTTGATGTTAGTTACGCTACTGTATAAAAGTATTTGACCTTAGTTACGCTTCTGTATTAATGTATTTTACCTTAGTTACGCTTCTGTATTAATGTATTCTACCTTAGTTACGCACCTGTATAAATGTATTTGACCTTAGTTACGCTATTGTATAAATGTATTCTACCTTAGAGTTACACTACTCTATAAATGTATTCTACCTTAGTTACCCTACTGTATAAATGTATTTGACCTTAGTTACGCTACTGTATAAATGTATTCTACCTTAGTTACACTACTATATAAATGTATTCTACCTTAGTTACGCTACAGTATAAATGTATTCTACCTTAGAGTTACATACAGTATAAATGTATTTGACCTTAATTACGCTACTATATAAATGTATTTGATGTTAGTTACGCTACTGTATAAAAGTATTTGACCTTAGTTACGCTTCTGTATTAATGTATTTTACCTTAGTTACGCTTCTGTATTAATGTATTCTACCTTAGTTACGCACCTGTATAAATGTATTTGACCTTAGTTACGCTATTGTATAAATGTATTCTACCTTAGTTACACTACTATATAAATGTATTCTACCTTAGTTACGCTACAGTATAAATGTATTCTACCTTAGAGTTACATACAGTATAAATGTATTTGACCTTAATTACGCTACTATATAAATGTATTTGATGTTAGTTACGCTACTGTATAAAAGTATTTGACCTTAGTTACGCTTCTGTATTAATGTATTTTACCTTAGTTACGCTTCTGTATTAATGTATTTTACCTTAGTTACGCTTCTGTATTAATGTATTCTACCTTAGTTACGCACCTGTATAAATGTATTTGACCTTAGTTACGCTATTGTATAAATGTATTCTACCTTAGTTACACTACTATATAAATGTATTCTACCTTAGTTACGCTACAGTATAAATGTATTCTACCTTAGAGTTACATACAGTATAAATGTATTTGACCTTAATTACGCTACTATATAAATGTATTTGATGTTAGTTACGCTACTGTATAAAAGTATTTGACCTTAGTTACGCTTCTGTATTAATGTATTTTACCTTAGTTACGCTTCTGTATTAATGTATTCTACCTTAGTTACGCACCTGTATAAATGTATTTGACCTTAGTTACGCTATTGTATAAATGTATTCTACCGTAGTTACACTACTATATAAATGTATTCTACCTTAGTTACGCTACAGTATAAATGTATTCTACCTTAGAGTTACATACAGTATAAATGTATTTGACCTTAATTACGCTACTATATAAATGTATTTGATGTTAGTTACGCTACTGTATAAAAGTATTTGACCTTAGTTACGCTTCTGTATTAATGTATTTTACCTTAGTTACGCTTCTGTATTAATGTATTTTACCTTAGTTACGCTTCTGTATTAATGTATTCTACCTTAGTTACGCACCTGTATAAATGTATTTGACCTTAGTTACGCTATTGTATAAATGTATTCTACCTTAGTTACACTACTATATAAATGTATTCTACCTTAGTTACGCTACAGTATAAATGTATTCTACCTTAGAGTTACATACAGTATAAATGTATTTGACCTTAATTACGCTACTATATAAATGTATTTGATGTTAGTTACGCTACTGTATAAAAGTATTTGACCTTAGTTACGCTTCTGTATTAATGTATTTTACCTTAGTTACGCTTCTGTATTAATGTATTCTACCTTAGTTACGCACCTGTATAAATGTATTTGACCTTAGTTACGCTATTGTATAAATGTATTCTACCTTAGTTACACTACTATATAAATGTATTCTACCTTAGTTACGCTACAGTATAAATGTATTCTACCTTAGAGTTACATACAGTATAAATGTATTTGACCTTAATTACGCTACTATATAAATGTATTTGATGTTAGTTACGCTACTGTATTAATGTATTTGACCTTAGTTACGCTTCTGTATTAATGTATTTTACCTTAGTTACGCTTCTGTATTAATGTATTCTACCTTAGTTACGCTTCTGTATTAATGTATTCTACCTTAGTTACGCACCTGTATAAATGTATTTGACCTTAGTTACGCTATTGTATAAATGTATTCTACCTTAGTTACACTACTATATAAATGTATTCTACCTTAGTTACGCTACAGTATAAATGTATTCTACCTTAGAGTTACATACAGTATAAATGTATTTGACCTTAATTACGCTACTATATAAATGTATTTGATGTTAGTTACGCTACTGTATAAAAGTATTTGACCTTAGTTACGCTTCTGTATTAATGTATTTTACCTTAGTTACGCTTCTGTATTAATGTATTTTACCTTAGTTACGCTTCTGTATTAATGTATTCTACCTTAGTTACGCACCTGTATAAATGTATTTGACCTTAGTTACGCTATTGTATAAATGTATTCTACCTTAGTTACACTACTATATAAATGTATTCTACCTTAGTTACGCTACAGTATAAATGTATTCTACCTTAGAGTTACATACAGTATAAATGTATTTGACCTTAATTACGCTACTATATAAATGTATTTGATGTTAGTTACGCTACTGTATAAAAGTATTTGACCTTAGTTACGCTTCTGTATTAATGTATTTTACCTTAGTTACGCTTCTGTATTAATGTATTCTACCTTAGTTACGCACCTGTATAAATGTATTTGACCTTAGTTACGCTATTGTATAAATGTATTCTACCTTAGTTACACTACTATATAAATGTATTCTACCTTAGTTACGCTACAGTATAAATGTATTCTACCTTAGAGTTACATACAGTATAAATGTATTTGACCTTAATTACGCTACTATATAAATGTATTTGATGTTAGTTACGCTACTGTATAAAAGTATTTGACCTTAGTTACGCTTCTGTATTAATGTATTTTACCTTAGTTACGCTTCTGTATTAATGTATTTTACCTTAGTTACGCTTCTGTATTAATGTATTCTACCTTAGTTACGCACCTGTATAAATGTATTTGACCTTAGTTACGCTATTGTATAAATGTATTCTACCTTAGTTACACTACTATATAAATGTATTCTACCTTAGTTACGCTACAGTATAAATGTATTCTACCTTAGAGTTACATACAGTATAAATGTATTTGACCTTAATTACGCTACTATATAAATGTATTTGATGTTAGTTACGCTACTGTATAAAAGTATTTGACCTTAGTTACGCTTCTGTATTAATGTATTTTACCTTAGTTACGCTTCTGTATTAATGTATTCTACCTTAGTTACGCACCTGTATAAATGTATTTGACCTTAGTTACGCTATTGTATAAATGTATTCTACCGTAGTTACACTACTATATAAATGTATTCTACCTTAGTTACGCTACAGTATAAATGTATTCTACCTTAGAGTTACATACAGTATAAATGTATTTGACCTTAATTACGCTACTATATAAATGTATTTGATGTTAGTTACGCTACTGTATAAAAGTATTTGACCTTAGTTACGCTTCTGTATTAATGTATTTTACCTTAGTTACGCTTCTGTATTAATGTATTTTACCTTAGTTACGCTTCTGTATTAATGTATTCTACCTTAGTTACGCACCTGTATAAATGTATTTGACCTTAGTTACGCTATTGTATAAATGTATTCTACCTTAGTTACACTACTATATAAATGTATTCTACCTTAGTTACGCTACAGTATAAATGTATTCTACCTTAGAGTTACATACAGTATAAATGTATTTGACCTTAATTACGCTACTATATAAATGTATTTGATGTTAGTTACGCTACTGTATAAAAGTATTTGACCTTAGTTACGCTTCTGTATTAATGTATTTTACCTTAGTTACGCTTCTGTATTAATGTATTCTACCTTAGTTACGCACCTGTATAAATGTATTTGACCTTAGTTACGCTATTGTATAAATGTATTCTACCTTAGTTACACTACTATATAAATGTATTCTACCTTAGTTACGCTACAGTATAAATGTATTCTACCTTAGAGTTACATACAGTATAAATGTATTTGACCTTAATTACGCTACTATATAAATGTATTTGATGTTAGTTACGCTACTGTATTAATGTATTTGACCTTAGTTACGCTTCTGTATTAATGTATTTTACCTTAGTTACGCTTCTGTATTAATGTATTCTACCTTAGTTACGCTTCTGTATTAATGTATTCTACCTTAGTTACGCACCTGTATAAATGTATTTGACCTTAGTTACGCTATTGTATAAATGTATTCTACCTTAGTTACACTACTATATAAATGTATTCTACCTTAGTTACGCTACAGTATAAATGTATTCTACCTTAGAGTTACATACAGTATAAATGTATTTGACCTTAATTACGCTACTATATAAATGTATTTGATGTTAGTTACGCTACTGTATAAAAGTATTTGACCTTAGTTACGCTTCTGTATTAATGTATTTTACCTTAGTTACGCTTCTGTATTAATGTATTTTACCTTAGTTACGCTTCTGTATTAATGTATTCTACCTTAGTTACGCACCTGTATAAATGTATTTGACCTTAGTTACGCTATTGTATAAATGTATTCTACCTTAGTTACACTACTATATAAATGTATTCTACCTTAGTTACGCTACAGTATATATGTATTCTACCTTAGAGTTACATACAGTATAAATGTATTTGACCTTAATTACGCTACTATATAAATGTATTTGATGTTAGTTACGCTACTGTATAAAAGTATTTGACCTTAGTTACGCTTCTGTATTAATGTATTTTACCTTAGTTACGCTTCTGTATTAATGTATTCTACCTTAGTTACGCACCTGTATAAATGTATTTGACCTTAGTTACGCTATTGTATAAATGTATTCTACCTTAGAGTTACACTACTCTATAAATGTATTCTACCTTAGTTACCCTACTGTATAAATGTATTTGACCTTAGTTACGCTACTGTATAAATGTATTCTACCTTAGTTACACTACTATATAAATGTATTCTACCTTAGTTACGCTACAGTATAAATGTATTCTACCTTAGAGTTACATACAGTATAAATGTATTTGACCTTAATTACGCTACTATATAAATGTATTTGATGTTAGTTACGCTACTGTATAAAAGTATTTGACCTTAGTTACGCTTCTGTATTAATGTATTTTACCTTAGTTACGCTTCTGTATTAATGTATTCTACCTTAGTTACGCACCTGTATAAATGTATTTGACCTTAGTTACGCTATTGTATAAATGTATTCTACCTTAGTTACACTACTATATAAATGTATTCTACCTTAGTTACGCTACAGTATAAATGTATTCTACCTTAGAGTTACATACAGTATAAATGTATTTGACCTTAATTACGCTACTATATAAATGTATTTGATGTTAGTTACGCTACTGTATAAAAGTATTTGACCTTAGTTACGCTTCTGTATTAATGTATTTTACCTTAGTTACGCTTCTGTATTAATGTATTTTACCTTAGTTACGCTTCTGTATTAATGTATTCTACCTTAGTTACGCACCTGTATAAATGTATTTGACCTTAGTTACGCTATTGTATAAATGTATTCTACCTTAGTTACACTACTATATAAATGTATTCTACCTTAGTTACGCTACAGTATAAATGTATTCTACCTTAGAGTTACATACAGTATAAATGTATTTGACCTTAATTACGCTACTATATAAATGTATTTGATGTTAGTTACGCTACTGTATAAAAGTATTTGACCTTAGTTACGCTTCTGTATTAATGTATTTTACCTTAGTTACGCTTCTGTATTAATGTATTCTACCTTAGTTACGCACCTGTATAAATGTATTTGACCTTAGTTACGCTATTGTATAAATGTATTCTACCTTAGTTACACTACTATATAAATGTATTCTACCTTAGTTACGCTACAGTATAAATGTATTCTACCTTAGAGTTACATACAGTATAAATGTATTTGACCTTAATTACGCTACTATATAAATGTATTTGATGTTAGTTACGCTACTGTATAAAAGTATTTGACCTTAGTTACGCTTCTGTATTAATGTATTTTACCTTAGTTACGCTTCTGTATTAATGTATTTTACCTTAGTTACGCTTCTGTATTAATGTATTCTACCTTAGTTACGCACCTGTATAAATGTATTTGACCTTAGTTACGCTATTGTATAAATGTATTCTACCTTAGTTACACTACTATATAAATGTATTCTACCTTAGTTACGCTACAGTATAAATGTATTCTACCTTAGAGTTACATACAGTATAAATGTATTTGACCTTAATTACGCTACTATATAAATGTATTTGATGTTAGTTACGCTACTGTATAAAAGTATTTGACCTTAGTTACGCTTCTGTATTAATGTATTTTACCTTAGTTACGCTTCTGTATTAATGTATTCTACCTTAGTTACGCACCTGTATAAATGTATTTGACCTTAGTTACGCTATTGTATAAATGTATTCTACCTTAGTTACACTACTATATAAATGTATTCTACCTTAGTTACGCTACAGTATAAATGTATTCTACCTTAGAGTTACATACAGTATAAATGTATTTGACCTTAATTACGCTACTATATAAATGTATTTGATGTTAGTTACGCTACTGTATAAAAGTATTTGACCTTAGTTACGCTTCTGTATTAATGTATTTTACCTTAGTTACGCTTCTGTATTAATGTATTCTACCTTAGTTACGCACCTGTATAAATGTATTTGACCTTAGTTACGCTATTGTATAAATGTATTCTACCTTAGAGTTACACTACTCTATAAATGTATTCTACCTTAGTTACCCTACTGTATAAATGTATTTGACCTTAGTTACGCTACTGTATAAATGTATTCTACCTTAGTTACACTACTATATAAATGTATTCTACCTTAGTTACGCTACAGTATAAATGTATTCTACCTTAGAGTTACATACAGTATAAATGTATTTGACCTTAATTACGTTACTATATAAATGTATTTGATGTTAGTTACGCTACTGTATAAAAGTATTTGACCTTAGTTACGCTTCTGTATTAATGTATTTTACCTTAGTTACGCTTCTGTATTAATGTATTCTACCTTAGTTACGCACCTGTATAAATGTATTTGACCTTAGTTACGCTATTGTATAAATGTATTCTACCTTAGAGTTACACTACTCTATAAATGTATTCTACCTTAGTTACCCTACTGTATAAATGTATTTGACCTTAGTTACGCTACTGTATAAATGTATTCTACCTTAGTTACACTACTATATAAATGTATTCTACCTTAGTTACGCTACAGTATAAATGTATTCTACCTTAGAGTTACATACAGTATAAATGTATTTGACCTTAATTACGCTACTATATAAATGTATTTGATGTTAGTTACGCTACTGTATAAAAGTATTTGACCTTAGTTACGCTTCTGTATTAATGTATTTTACCTTAGTTACGCTTCTGTATTAATGTATTCTACCTTAGTTACGCACCTGTATAAATGTATTTGACCTTAGTTACGCTTCTGTATTAATGTATTTTACCTTAGTTACGCTTCTGTATTAATGTATTCTACCTTAGTTACGCACCTGTATAAATGTATTTGACCTTAGTTACGCTTCTGTATTAATGTATTCTACCGTAGTTACACTACTGTATAAATATATTCTACCTTAATTACGCTACTGCATAAATGCAGACCGAATATAATTACCTTTTATATAATTATAGTTATAATTTACCATAAAATCCATACTTTTCTAGGTATGCGCAAATAAAGTATTCCTTTCGTCATAACTTTTTCTCTGCATTTCTTCGTTCCGGTACTAAAGACGTGAAAAGATATAGAGCTTAAGAAGAAGACTTTAGTCAAGTTTCATCAAAATCGTTTGAGCCGTTTTCGAGAAAATTGTAAAAAAGTGTAAAATCCATGATATAAAGTCATGGAGTAAAGGCATTCGGTCAGTCGATTTTAGCAAAAAAGATGGTGTAACATCACAGGCATACCATATATCTACTCTAAATATGTAATTTCACTTTCGTACAACTTTTCGTTTTTGAAGTAGACTGTTCATATACACATTCTCTTACTATATACGAGTATATTATATATACTAATTATATAGTATATATTAAATGTAGATAAGGGAAAGTAATTTTTTTTTTATATCAACGCAAGCCTTGTTGCACGATGACAGGTTTCTGCCGTGGTAGTAACTTGAAATTGAAATTATGTGACAGTCGCAGACTGTTTTTCTTGTCCAAACTTGTAGCAGTTGAAAAAATAGCGGATATATATATATATATATATATATATATATATATATATATATATATATATATATATATATAAGAGCTGACTGAACACAATAAATATAGAAGCATATTTATTTCACGTCGGTACACATTAAAGCCTCGTTTACACGGTGACAGGTTTCTGCCGTGGTAGTGCTGTCCCAAATGTGAGAGAGTGGCAGTGCTGCAATGCCCTCCTGTAGATACTGACAGTAAACCTTGTGGCAGTTGAAAAGATGGCGTATTTGGGACACTAGCATTCTCCTCGTTTATTCGCTAAAAGTGATTAAAATTTGGCATCTACTTTCTACGGAAGAACACGTAGTAAAGTATTTACAAAGTTCAGAATCTATGACAATGGTCGCGATATTTTTATTAACTTAAAAACAGACAAGCAATGGCGATGTAACGTTAAAAATTTCGATAGAGGAGGGGGTATCAATTGGAAAATGAAAATGGATTGAAGGATCAAAAATTACATTTGCAACCGCCTGAATGTTTATTTATTGCTGGCCACAAAATTGATCGTCTATTAAATGGGAAAAATTAATTAGATTTAGCTGACAAAGCCTTAATAAACAAGGAAAATTTTATTATGAAATAAAATTAAAATTTAATTTTTAATGCAGTCACATAATTCCCATAAATCCGAATCCGCTGTCCTTCAACTAGATGATATAAGATCAAGTCGGATATTTTCTTAATCAATAATACTAACCTTTTTGGTTAAATAAATAAAAAGTTAATCTTAATTTTTTTTTAACCCTTAATCATAAATTATGAATCAAATTGAGGGTGGCAGATATTCATAAAAACAGTGCTGCTTCAGAGTTTATGTGTAGTAAAGACATTTTTGAAAAGAAAAAACATTTGAATTATACATAAGATTATAAATATTATAATTATATAAATATTATCTTATTATATAAATAAGAAACGGCAAGAAAGCAGTGGGAATTCTAAACTCCCAACAATGGAGCAGCAATATTTTAATCACAAAATATCTGATGTGGATAACACATGACTTCCTTGTACGCCTATTAAACTATAAATCGGTGGCTCAAAAAGTGATCCAGAATTTGATAACTAGTTTCCGAAGATTGCAGTATCTCAAAAATGATACTCGGCGTCGCGATATCTTTCTATTTACACAAACACAAGCTCTTGATTCTGGAGGTCTCATTCCGTTATTATATGTCGTTTTCTTTCAGTAGGTAAAAAGTTCGTCCATGAGATTTCTTCGCGTTCCGTGACAACATTAGAACTGTCAATGTCACAAGATAAAGCATTGAAAATCGACAGTTTCGACATTTTAAGCGGAAGAAATCACTTAACTCATATCTTATTTTTCTGCTGCAGATTTCCTCATCTCACAAACGGGGATGAAAACAAATATTTTACATTCAATTTTAACACTTAAAGCAAGTAATAAAAATGTTACACAATAGTTTATCATTTCCACTTAGCAATATTTCAAAAATATCTATTCCAAGTTGAAGAAATTAAGCAGTAGGCACCAAAGGAAAAGAAATTTGAAGCTTGTCCCAAGATGATCGCCGTGAGAGTGCCGAAATGGAACTGTTAAGAAAAAACTTGTTGAGTCAGAGATTTATAGTTTAATAGGCGTACAAGGAAATCATGTGTTATCCTCATCAGATATTTTTGTAGAGGTCTTGCATTTTTTTTTCTATAATAGGTTCTGGGAAAAACAGTTGCTGCGAAGAGGAAAATTAATAGAGGAATCTGTCATTGAAAAGTCAAAATCAGCGATAGGTGGAGTGCTTATGAGCCGATTAGATAACTTATAGATAACTGACAGGGCCCAGCTGTTCCATTTTATATCATTGCTTTAGAAATTTTTAGCGACACTAATAATAATAATATATAAATATTGCTTTCCCTTACCTATATACGAAGTATTGCGATCATGAAAATTTTCGAATTCGAGTTTTCAACGGGAATACACGTTTTAAGGTCCCCTGAGTCCAAATGACCGTCTTGCAAAATAGACTGTGTGTCTGTGTGTGTGTATGTGAACAGTCTAGCTCAAAAACGAAAAGTGGTACGATACTGAAACTATGTATTTAAGGTTGGCACATGCATGTGATGTTACAGCAACATTTTCGTCAAAATCGACTAATCACAAGTACTACTTTATATAATCGATTTTAAACTTTTTTACAATTTTCTCGAAAACGGCTCTATCGATTTTGATGACACTTGCCTAAATTATTCTACATAAAGACCTTTAACTTTTCATTTATTCAGTAAATCACCGAGAAAATGCAGGGAAACAAGTTATGATGAAAAGAACATTTTATTTGAGCATGGCTTAAAAAGCGTGCAATTTATGGTAAATTATCTATAAACTTGTATGAAAGGTAATTAAATAATCTAAAAAACAAAAAAAGAATCATCAAAATCGGACCAGTATTAGCAAAGATACAGCGCATCGGACTAACCGGAATTAGCTATGATATCATGGATTTTACACTTTTTTACATTTTTCTCGAAAACGGCTCTAACGATTTTGATGAAACTTGCCTAAATTATTCTTCATAAAGGCCTTTAACTTTTCACTTATGCAGTAAATCACCGAGAAAATGCAGGGAAACAAGTTATGATGAAAAGAACATTTTATTTGTGCATGGCTTAAAAAGCGTACAATTTATGGTAAATTATCTATAAACTTGTATGAAAGGTAATTAAATAATCTAAAAAACAAAAAAAGAATCATCAAAATCGGACCAGTATTAGCAAAGATACAGCGCATCGGACTAACCGGAATTAACTATTATATCATGGATTTTACACTTTTTTACATTTTTCTCGAAAACGACTCTAACGATTTTGATGAAACTTGCCGAAATTATTCTTCATAAAGGCCTTTAACTTTTCATTTATGTAGAGAATCAACGAAAAAGTGCAGGGAAAAACTAATGATGAAAAGAATAATTAATTTGCGTATAGCTTAAAAAGTATGCATTTTACGGTAATTTATGTACAGAATTATATGAAAGGTTATTAAATTATCAAAAAAAAAAAAAAAAAAATATATCAAAATCGGACCAGTATTAGCAAAGATGCAGTGTATTTTATGAGGAGCATAAAATAGATGGATAACCGAGCGCATCCGAAAGGAGATGGATGCGATCGAACCTCCTCCCAACAATACGCCAATCTGTTGTAAACAATACGCTCTCTAACAAAGTAATTTAAGAATACAAAAGCGGAAATTAACTTGATAATTTCTACTTTCACATTATTTAATGGAAAGAAAATGTTTCCATGGAAACTAAACCAGAAACTTTTAAAATATATTTGCAACTTGACAAGGTTAATATATATATAGGTAGTGTAGTGTAATTGTTTAAAAAACTTTTTTATTGTACTTAAGTGACAGAAGAAGTGAATGCTGCTGAGTTTATTAGAAGCAGTGTTTATATGAACTCTTTAAAATTATATTAAAAAGATAATTATTATAGGACGGTAAGAGAAAGTTGTGTATAGATGCGCACACCGCACTAGATTTTTTTTTGATACCGGGAATTCCAATTTTACAAAAATACTTGCGAAACCTGCAGTCTGAAAAAGGAGAGTTATTCAGATTAACAAAGGTGTGGAATTTAAGGGAACCTCTAGGCACTGTCAAGGGAAGGAGATGATGAAAATTTAGTTTTTTATGTACCTATCTTTTTCTCAAGAACTGTATGTGACAAAGACGTAACCCTAAGTACCGTCTCATTCCTCGTCTGTTATTTTTTATGGCCTCGATAATTATGGGTTTTTTCTTGTTTTTTATTTTTTAATTTTGGAAAAAAAAAGTTTCGGTCTTAATTTTCCTCAACTTTCATAAAACGCTCTAAATAATGAAATAGATGTTCTACGCAGGCAGAAACACATTACATTCATTTGGCTTTCTATTTTTTGAAGAAAAAAATATCTGATGTGGACAACGCATGACTTCCTTGTACGCCTATTAAACTATAAATCGGTGGCTCAAAAAGTGATCCTGAATTTGGTTACTACTTTCCGAAGATTACAGGAAAAACGACACTCGACGTCCCGACATCCATCTATTGATACACACAAAAACACACACTCTTGTTTCTGGAGATCTCATTCCGTTATTACATGTCGTTTTCCTTCAGTAGATAACTAGTTTCCAAGATATTTCTTCATGTTCCGTGACAACAATAAAACTGTCAATATCACTGGATAAAGCATTAGAAATCGACATTTTAAGCGGAAAAACCCACTTAACTAATATCTTATTCTCATGCTGCAGCTCACAAATGCGGAGGGAAACCAGTATTTTACACTCAATTTAACACTTAAAACGAGTAATAAAAAGGTTTAATTGGAGTGGAAAAAAATCGCGTTTGTAATCTTTATTACCGAAACATATGATTTATGTATTTAATTTAAATATAATTTTTGATGTAAGCTTATTATGACCTTCAAGTAAAGTACCCTTTTCGGCTCACCAATTTTAACCAAAATATAGTAAATACATTCAGATTGATAAATACCAAAATTGAGATGTTTTACATTATATTTTAATATAATTTTTGTTAAAAGTCTAATATGACCTTCACTTAAAGTACCACTTCCGGTCTGCCAATGTTAACCAAAATTTATTATATTATTTATATTAATATTTAAGTCTTATATACCTAACTTGAGAAGTTTCGCATTATATTTAAATA
Source organism: Rhaphigaster nebulosa (assembly GCA_948150685.1). Classification (NCBI taxonomy): domain Eukaryota; kingdom Metazoa; phylum Arthropoda; class Insecta; order Hemiptera; family Pentatomidae; genus Rhaphigaster; species Rhaphigaster nebulosa. Next base: position 3,776,658 of record OX411306.1, read on the forward strand.
TAAATTTTGATGAAAATCAATTATGACCTTCAAGTAAAGTACAACTTCTGGTGATCAAGCAGTGACCAAAAAGGAAGGTTCACAACTAGATTTTACAACAAGTCTAAATTCAAAATTACAACTTTCTACGGCAAACTGGTTTTGAGTTATGCGAGATACGAACGTACATACGTACGTACAGACGCCACGACGAAACTAGTCAAAATGGATTCAGGGATGGTCAAAATGGATATGTCCGTCGAAAGTACGCAAGTAATAAAAAACAGGACTTTAGGGAATTGACGTTTTTTTAAAGTGTTTTTGAGGTATATTATTTTCAATAATAGACCTTTGTAAGCGACCTAGACATTTTTTTTTAACCCTCTCAAAATCAAAATTTGATCTTTTACGTTTCCGTTTTACGTTTAGAATCCAAATATCAAATAAATAAAAATCCGCCTATCCTAAATTTTTATTTATTTTTTATGGTCAATCGGCAAATTAAATTTCCTAAAAAGGAAAAAAAAAAATCATTTGAACAGGACCGATATTAGCTGAGATATAGCGTAAAGAACTTTGTAGATTGATTCCACGGCGCTAGGAGGTTACAGTGGTCCTGGGCCTCCATACTTATCAATTACGGTTTTCTGGCTTCCTCGCCTCTCTCTACTTCATCCTTCCTTGAATTATTTCTTCACTTCCTCCAGCTTCTTGGTCTTTCCTTTTTCTGTTCTCACTGAAGTGTGCCTCCAACATTTTTTTCAGTATTGATTGCATATCCTGCGCATCTTAGACTACTAGCTTTGATACAGTTTCTTTCCAAAAATCTCAGTTTGCGACGATCATCTTGGGACAAGCTCCAAATTTCTGCTCCATTGGCTCCTACTGCTCTATTTCTTTGCGGAACTAGGTAGATATCTTTTATAAAGTATTCTGCACATGTTCCTTTCCCGAAACCCTCCAAATACTCATTTGAAAGATAATACAATTATATAAACTGTAAACCAAAGCAATACGGAAAGTCCTGTGAATTGACAGACCAGACATTTTTTAAATATTGCTATTTGGAAATAATAAACCATTGTCTAATAATTTGCTGCGTATATAATTTCTAGGCAGAATAAAGTTTACACCTTAGGTTGTATTAAAGTATACACATATAGGTATGTGTGAATGAGCGTACCGCTGGGAAAGTGATGGCGACTGTTTTTTCTTCCTTGTACCAAGTAAAGGAAGTATTGTAATCGCGAAAATTTTCGGTTTTCAGATTTCAACGGAAATATCCATTTTGACCATCCCTGAATCCATTTTGACTAGTTTCGTCGTGGCGTCTGTATGTACATAAGTTCGTTCGTATTTCGCATAACTCAAAAACGGTTAGCCGTAGAAAGTTGAAATTTTGTATTTAGGATTGTTGTAAAATCTAGTTGTGAACCTCCCTTTTTGGTCACTGCTTGATCACCGGAAGTGATACTTTACTTGAAGATCATAATTGATTTTCATAAAAAAAATTATTAAAATACTATGCAAAACTTCTCAAATTTAGTATTTAAGCCTTATATATTGATTTAAATAACATACTAGGTTTTGGTCTAAATTGGAAAACCGGAAGTGGTACTTTACTTGAAGGTCATATTAGACTTTCATCAAAAATTATATTAAAATATAATGTAAATTATCTAAAATTTGGTAAATAGGACTTTTATATCAATTTGAATGTATTTAATATATTTTGGTTAAAATTGGTGAGCCGAAAAGGGTACTTTATTTGAAGGTCATAATAAGCTTACATCAAAAATTATATTTAAATTAAATACATAAATCATATGTTTCGGTAGTAAAGGTTACAAACGCAATTTAGTTTCCAATCCAATTAAACATTTTTATTACTTCTTTTAAGTATTAAAATTTTGTGTAAAATACTGGTTTTCCTCCCTATTTGTTTGTGTGTGTCAATAGATAGATGTCGGGACGCCGAGTGTCGTTTTTGAGATACTGTAATTTTCGGAAACTAGTACCCAAATTCAGGATCACTTTTTGAACCACCGATTTATAGTTTTATAGGCGTACAAGTCTGTGGTCTACATCAGATATTTTGGGATAGTCATTGAGTTATTTTAATCGATTATCTTCAAAAAGGAAAAAACATTACTGGAGCATCATCACTTGAAAAGCTGAAGGCAGAACTTGCGGAAAAACGTCCACATTTGCAGAAAAAGAAAATCCAGTTTCACCAAGACAACGCCCGTCTCACACCTCAGCGGTTGCCATGGCGAAAATCCAGGTATTACGGTTTGAACTGCTTGACCATCCGCCTTACTCACTAGATCTAGCCTCAAGCGACTTCTTTTTGTTCCTTCATCTAAAAATTACGCTCGGAGGACAGAGATTTTCGTCAAATGAAGAGGCAATCACCTCCGTGAACAATTATTTTGCAGAGAAAAACGCCGAGTACTTTTTGGGCGTTTTTTTTTTCGCTAGGAGAAGTGTTTAGAGTTACAAGAAGACTATAAACTATAAAATAAAAAAAAAAAATTCAGAAAAAATGTATTGTATTTTTGTTAGGTCGTTATTTCAGATCGCCCTCATATAAATCAGGCTACAAAGATGTGTAGGATCCCAATACCCACTGGCCGTACACCGATTTCAATAGGGCTTCTGATACTATTGACCGCCTAAGGTTGTGTAATATTTTGATTGTGCTAGGAGATAGCATACAAATCAGTTTATCTATTCTGAAATATGTTTTATGAAATCAAGCCCTCATTGCTAGCTAAGTCGTTAAAATACCAATATTTCGTTATAGAGAACATATTATCAATATTTGGTAGGGATATAACAAACTATATCGATGGTAATAGAAGCGAGATAATTTAGAGAAATATAACAAACTTTTCGTTTGAATACGTGAAGGAGATTCAGTATCAGCGATCAAAAAAGGCTGGAATAATGGAAATTTTATTTAATACTATTACTAAAAGAGATAGGTTAGGGGAACGAATGGAAATGATACAGACTTTAAAGTAATACCAATCGATATTTCGCTAATTCAGGTATCACCAATACAGAAGAAAATGGGAAAACGATTGCGAAATGTGGTACAACTCACATTCACAGTCTAAAAAACATAATATGAATGATGTTATCAACTAGAGACAGTACCTCACTCCAAGACATCTGCACACATACTGAAGGAAAAGGGAGGTTACATAACAACATCTGGGAAAGATTGAATTAAAATAAGTTGATCATCGGAAAACAGAAAACAAAAAATATACATACTAAGCAACCAGACACGACAAAAATAAATCATAATAATAATAGAAAAATAACAAATGCCAATGAAATAGGAATGAAAAATGAAATAGTATGAAAGAATTTGATGATTAACTAAAGGAAAAAAAGTTTGAAAACAAATTTACGGAAATAAGAGTAATAATAAAATGTGTAATATACATGGGAAAGCTAAAGATTTGAGAAAAAATAATATATAACCAATTAAGTGGTATGAAGTAATAGAGTAACGAAAAAAAAAACTTTGTTGTGATTGATAAATTCTACTTATATATTATGTAATAGAAAATAAATGTTTCCCAAGAAACTAAATGTAATTTCAATCGAAATCAAATAAAAGTATTTAAAATTTATTTTAAGCTTAACAAATCAAAATTATAAAGTGCACAGAATTGTAATACAACTTGTTTAAAAAAAATATTTTATTGTACTTCCGTGAGAAAAGATTAAATATTTCAAGTATTATTTATATGAGTGCCTTGAAATTATTTTAGAAAATTAATACTTGATTATGATAGGGTGGTAAGTTGTGTGATGCGCGTAGCAGATTTTTATCAATATATATTAACTTAAGCCTATTACTTTATTTTATTTAAAAAAAAAAACAGCAAAATAAATAAAATACATGGTGAAGTGCCTGTTACTAGAGCGAGACTAATTAAACTCGATTAGGGCAATGGGTGAGGGTCAGAGCTAGGGTCAACTGCCCAGGTCGAATCCACGCCCACACAAATGTAATTAATTCTTTTGCAATTTTAAATCTTTATTATAATTATTTCAAATGAAATTATACTTGCTAAGTTTTAATAATACAATATAATAGTCTCGGGATATTTTTTGAACAACAGAGAAGAATATTATAAATAAAACCGATGGACCAATATTTTACGTAATATTTAGATAGTTCTGAAATATTTTCAATAGAATTATTAGTTGTGATAAATGTACTCGTACCTGAATCAATGTTATTTGAATTGTTGGTAATTATTTTTCTAGATGTTTTTCATTTTTTTAAATTAAATTTAAGAACATTTTATTTTTGGTTATATAATACCACAGGTAGTTATATAACTACACAGGTAGCGGACATCTAGATACTTTTGAAATTTAAAACGTATTCAGTAATTGCACCGGCTGATCCTCTATGAATGTATCACTAATACAATTTTAACTGATTTTAGTTAATATATTTTTCTTACTTTTCCATCTCGCATAATTTAAAAACGGCTAGCCGTAGAAACCATAGATTTTGCAAGGGATTTTTATAACAACTAGTTGTAATCCTCCCGTTTTAGTCACCATATGATAACAGAAAGTGGTACTTTACTTGAAGGTCATAACAGATTTTCATAAAAAATTGTGTTAAATTATATTAAAAATATCTATATATATGTTTGGTGTATAAGATTTTAAAACTAACATAAATACAAGATTTTGGTTAAAATTAGCAAACCGGAATTGGTGCTTTACTTAAATGTCATAATACATTTTCATAAAAAATTATATTAAATTATAGTGTAAAACATCTCAAGTTTGGTATATAAGATTTTAAAATGAATAAAAATACTAGATTGAGTTTAAATTAGCAAATCGGAATTGGTGCTTTGCTTGAAGGTCATAATAGACTTTCATCAAAAATTATATTATAATACAACATCTCAAATTCGGTATATAACACTTTTGTATCAATATAAATCATATAATTGATTTTCTTTAAAATTGGCAAACCGAAAGTGGTAATTAAGTTGAAGGTCATAATAGACTTTCATAAAAAAATATATTCAAATATAATACAAAACATATGAAATTTTGTATTAATATAAATAATATAATTTTGAGATGATAAATTAAAGTGATGATAAATTTTGTGACGATAAATTATAATTGATTGTAATGGTTTTGGTTAAAATTGGATACCCGGAAATGGTACTTTACCTGACTTTTTTATTTTTTACCGTCTGCCTTTTTCGGAGGAAGGAATACGAATTATTCTGAGAAAACTTCTAGAAAAACAAGCAGATAAAGCGAAAAGGCTAGACATGATCTTTATTTAAAGTAGATCAGTTCTGTTACCTTGGATCCATAATACAAAGTAATGGTAGAACAGATGCAGACATCGAAAAAAGAATAAGAAATGGCAAGAAAGCAGTGGGAATTCTTAACTCCCAACGATGGAGCAATATTTTAATCACAAAATATCTGATCTGGACAACACATGACTTCCTTGTACGCCTATTAAACTATAAATCGGTGGCTCAAAAAGTGATTCTCAATTTGGTTACTAGTTTCCGAAGATTGCAGTATCCCAAAAACGACACTCGGCGTCGCGTCATTCATCTATTGAAACACACACAGACATACTCTTGTTTTTGGAGGTCTCGTTCCGTTATTATATATCGTTTTCTTTCAGTAGGTAACTAGTTTCTAAGAGATTTCTTCGTGTTCCATGACAACATTAAAACTGTCAATATCACTAGAAAAAGCATTGGAAATCGTTTCAACATTTTCAGCGAAAGCATTCACTCAACTTATATTTTATTTTCCTGCTGCACACTTGTTGATCTCACAATTGGGTCATAAATTTTACACTCAATTTTAACACTTAAAACAAGTAATTAAAATGTTTAATTGGATTCGAAACCGAATTGCGTTTTTAACCTTTATTATCGAAACATATGATTTCTGTATTTAATTTTAATATAATTTTTGATGTAAGTTTATTATGACCTTCAAGTAAAGTACCCTTTTCGGCTCACCAATTTTAACAAAAATCTAGTAAATACATTCATATCGATATAAAAGTACTATTTACCAAATTTGAGATGTTTTACATTATATTTTAACATAGTTTTTGATGAAAGTTTATTATGACTTTCAAGTAAAGTACCGCTTCTGTTTTTCCAATTTTGACCAAAATCTAGTATTTTATTTTAATCAATATATAAATTATAAATACTAAATTTGAGAAGTTTTGCGTTATATTTTAATATAATTTTTGATGAAAATCAATAATGACCTATAAGTAAAGTGCCACTTCCGGTGATTAAGCAGTGACCAAAAAAAAAAAAAAAGTTATGCGAGATACTAACCTACGTCCGAACGAACGTACTTACATACGCCACGACGAAACTAGTCAAAATGGAATCAGGGATGGCCAAAATGGATATTTCCGTTGAAATCTGAAAACCGAAAATTTTCGCGATTACAATACTTCCTTTACTTCGTAAAGGAAGTAAAAAAGTGATTTGCAAAGCATTGGTAGAAAGTTTAATGTTATATGGATCAGAAACAAGGCCGCTCAGCATGACTCAGGGAAAACATTCCTAGCAGTAGAAATCTACTTTTGGAAGAGAGCGGTAGGGGATATGAAGGATCGAAAGGGTCAGAAATGTCGTTATAAGGGAGAAAATGGAAGTAAGATGGAATTTAGAGGTGATGGAAGAAAGAATGCTCAGATGGTATGGCCACGTAAGGCTGATGATGGATTAGGAGGCAGAGGGTAGAAGAAGGAGATGGAAGGATGGGGTGTTGCAGAGTGTGGCTGATAGGGGACTGTCGGAAGAGGACGTGATGGACCAGTAGAGATGGTGGGACCTTCTCAGAAAAGAGTTTGGTCGAGGATACCTTCATATTGAAGAAATTCCTAAAAGAAGAAGGAATACGTATCGCGCTGCAAATCACAAATCCAGATTTTCATGGATAAGCGCGTTTCAAGCTCCCTACTGATCGTTTTTAATATTATTTTATTGGTTTATTATTAGAGAGCTAATCAAGAGTGTTGTGTGTTCAGTTGTTTTGAAGGCAATGACCTCAGGAAGCCAAATCGTGGGTTGCGTCTAGTGAACTTCCTGCCAATCATCTAAATAAGGACATTTCTCAGTGCCTGGATCATCTGAGCATATTTTCAATTATTGTTAACAAGAAGGAGATGATCCGGTTGGCGCATCGTGCCTCTAGTATGGGGGATTTGTTGGACAAAAATCTATTGATTGTATATCATCATAGAGATGCAATACTGATTATGAATATACCTCTCGCATTAGATATCTTCTAATCCCCAATTCCAAGTATAAGCGATATTATGGAAACATATTTATTCTTATTAACAATATAATATTACCAAAAAAGTTTATTTAACACACATATTTGGTGAAGCTAAATAGTTTGTAATGACCATGTTGAAGTTACAAAACATCTCTTCAATTTAGCAGATATGAAGTTTCCATGACAACGGTACGTACGCAAGATGGCAAAGCGCCCGTGCGGACATATAGTGCATTATCTCAAAAACGGTTGATTTTAGAGCTTTAAAACGCTGAACCAATACGTTACAATGGAGGGATATGATCTTGACGCCCTCGTCGAAATCTTTAAAACCCAACTTATCCCTTCTCGATCCGCCGACTCTCAGTCGTCAAATCTTTGAAACCTCCCAGTTTTTTCATCACTTTTATTTAAGCCCTAGTAAGAATTTGAGAATGGAAATTAGGATTCGTCATTTTTCCAGGAAATTCCCTATCTTTTGATACCTCACTCGTCAAAATCCATCGCTCCTGAGAGCCGGAAAAGGGACCTATACTACCGTAATAATATATAGTAGTGATAACTACGGTATTTGCCAATTTTTACTGGCTTCTTACCTAAAGTTAATAGGTGTTCTTTGTTAATAATTAATGTACATTATGTTAATATTTAATTATGCATCTAAATATTAAAAAACTGTTTATCTGGCTTTTATCTATTTTTCCTAAAACTAAACCCGGCTATTAGTGAATATTGCTCAGTTGAAAATTTAAATGAACCGGTTTATGCAACATCCTCGTTATAAAAACAAAACAAAACAAAGTTTTATAAAAACAAAACAAATTTATTTTAAAACTTTTATCAAGCGTTCGTTATTCGTGATTTCAAAACACACGGAGCGAGTTAAAATTCTTGATTATTTCTTCATTAGAAATTAACAGATCTATCCCTCGTTTCTTTGGACTCAACCATTTTAGCTTTCTTACAGTTTTATTAGATAGTACGCTCACGAATATACAATATTCAATAGTTTTCCAGGAAACACATCATACAATTCGTCCAATTTTTGTTACGGCAAATTAACGAATGTGGTAGATTCATAACTTAACCAAATGTCAATTGATAAAATCTTCCAGATCAGTAGTAGCAAGCTAGCGAATATAACAGATTCGCTACTCTGCCATGATCGCATTTATAAAAAATGTATATTCACAAAAATGAAATTGTTTATTTAACTAGGAAGGAATAAAGATTGAATCATGAAAATGTGACAGGTTGTAAAACACATAAAATGCAGCCTATGAGCCAAATATCTCAAAAATCGGATTTTTCTCAGATTCATTAGTTTGCCGTAGACTTGACGATATATTTTCGTTATATCGAACTACTATTTTGATATATTCAAAAACTCTCGTGACGATATTTTTTTCGATAATCACAGTCCTACGTTTTGAGTTAACAAATTGAGATTTTCTTCAGTTGACATCCGCATGATGGTATAGAAGGATCAATATAATTAGGGATTGATAATTATTTGCCACTTCTATAAATTTTTTTTATTGAAAACTAGTTTCGAATGTTATACATTCATCCTCAGTTCAAGGTTCAAATGGATTATATCAAACAGAAAAGTTTGTACTGGTTTCTTCTGAAGAAATCAGAAAAACTTTTCTTTTCTGTTTGATATAATCCATTTAAACATTGAACTGAGGATGAATGTATAACATTCGAAACTAGTTTTCAATAAAACAAATTTATAGAAGTGGCAAATAATTTATCAATCCCTAATCAGATTTTCTTGATATAATCCTGTGTTTGAATAGAAAAAAATTATTGTTGTGTCAATATCCGTAACTGGTAAGTGAAAAGTTTATATCCAATTATATTTCAAATAATTCTTTTTATAGTTGGCCTGTAACGAAACATATACCTAAAGGAAGAGTCTAAAGGACGTATGTATAATTAGTGCGAGAATGGAATGGGAGCAATTACCTACAACAAATATTTACAGTAATAAATTTAGTTTCCTACTTTCTAGGTTATAAATCGTGAAATTTAAATTTAACTCATCTTTGAAATATGTAAAGAAAATTTATTAATAGAAAAATGATTATTTTTTGACCGTTTTGCCCTTGAATGCTCGAAAGAATTTGACACCGTGTCAGATGGACTATTCTGCCAATAACTTATCGACCTTCAGCGGTTACATTTCATCATTTTTGAAAAAGCGATCTTTGCCAGTAAAAGTTCTGAAGAACTTTTCGCTTCCGAAAATCTCAACTGTGGAATTCCACAAGGCGCGCTATTGTTCCATGTTCTTTTTTTTACTTTCCCTAACCTATATACGAAGTATATAGGAAGGGGAAGTATTGCGATCGTGAAAATACTCGAATTCGAGTTTTCAACGGAAATACACGTTTTAAGGTCCACAGAGTCCAAATGACCAAGCCTCGCAAAATGGTCTGTGTGTGTGTGATCAGCCCTGCTCAAAAACGAAAAGTCGTACGATACTCAAATTACGTATTTAAGGTAGGTATATGGCTGTGATGTTACAGCAACTTTTTCGTCACAATCGACTAACCGGAAGTGTCACTTTATATAATCGATTTTACACTTTTTTACAATTTTCTCGAAAACGGCTCTAACGATTTTGATGAAAGTTGCCTAAATTATTCTTCATAAAGGCCTTTAGCTTTTCATTTATGTAGTAAATCACCGAGGAATTGCAGGGAAAAAAGTTATGTTGATAAGAATATTTTATTTGCACATAGCATAAAAAGTATGCATTTTACGGTAAATTATGTATAGAATTGAAAGGTGATTAAATTGTCTAAAAAAGAATAAAAGAATCATCAAAATCGGACCAGTATTAGCAAAGATACAGTGTATTTTATGAGGAGCACAAGACCCTAGATAAGTAACCAACCGTATCCGAAAGGAGACGGATGCGACCGAGCCTCCTCCCACCAATCCGCCAATCTGTTGTAAACAATACGCTCTGTAATAAATTAATTTAAGAATAAAAAAGGGGAAATTAACTTAATAATTTTTATTTTCACATTATTGAATTGAAAGAAAATGTTTCCACAGAAACTAAACCAGAAACTTTTAAAATATATTTGCAACTTGACAGAGATAAAATATATAGGTAGTGTACAGAATTGTTGTACTAAAATTGTTTAAAAAACTTTTTTATTGTACTTAAGTGGGAGAAAATGTGTATGCTGCTGAGTTTATTAGAAGCATTGTTTATGTGAAATCTTTAAAATTTTATTCAAAAGATAATATTTTAGGACGGTAAGGGAAAGTTGTGTGATGCGCGCACCGCACCATATTTTTATTTATGCAAGAAGAATTGATGGAACTAATGCCATAATGCAACAGAAACAGTTACGGATGATTCCAAAAAAAAAAAATATGTAGCATATACCGGGTGTCCCAAGAGGAAATGTCAGCAATTAAAGGAGGGATAGTCTATTAAAAGTGTATTTCAAGTACCACCAACCATACCTTCTTATCTCAATCTGTTTTCGAGATATAATTGTTTAAAGATTTTTCAAGGAAAACAATTTTTTTCCAAAACAAGTCAAAATGTCTATACTGTAACTGAACATTTCTTAATTTTCGTCACTGTTTTTGAAATCTACGACTAATTTCCTATAACGTAGCAACCAATTTATAGTAAAATATTGCTTCGTCAGGCGATCATAGGAGCCAATGCAAAGTAAACAAGTATGAATGAATAATTTTCAGAAATACTCGATTGAATCTCACGGAATGAATTTTCTAACTCCAATCTTCAACTCAGAAACGTTGCTTAATTTCATCAGCTTTCCAACGATATACGTAACTTTACGAAGCTAGTCTGATTTCGAGATATGGAGGTTGCAAAGTAAAAAAAACGTGAGATACTTACAACAATATCTTTATTTTACTGATTTTCATATCTCGTACCTTACTTTATTTTTACCCGAAATTTTTTCTAAAATGAGTTACTAATGCAAACACATTTCACATTTTTTTTTATTTTTTTAGTTTTGAATGGTCTTAATTATCTGCCCGACTATTTTACTATATATTTCTTTTTTAATTGACTTTTTTTGAAGAGGTGGAGTTATCACATTGCGGTAAATGGGTAGCGCTCTTGTAATTTATTCACCTTTATTTTCTAATTACCACATTGTCATAATCATCTTCAACTCTTAAAAAAAGAAATATAAAGTAAAATTGTTGGACAGACAATAGAAAATTTCATACCATATAAAAAAGTTAATATTTTTATAAAATTAAAAATAGTAGCCTAAAAAATTGGAGGAAGATTAGGAGATGACATGTTTCTTGAAATTTAAATCTTGTTGGAAATGAACTTAATATCATAATTAATTGACGTCCGCAGAATAGTATAGAGGGATAAATCTAATTAGGGATTGATAAATTATTTACCACTTCTATAATTTTGTTTTTATTTAAAACTAGTTTCGAATATTATACATTCATCTTCAGTTCTAAAAACACACAAAAATTACAAAATAAGCAATTCAAAATACAGTTTGGTATTATTATACATATTAAATTAAATGTAATATAAATTAGTATTTATGACATTGTGAATTTAATTAAGACAAGAAATAAAATACAATTGCATTGATATATTTTTTTCGATATTCATACCCCAGATACATAAATTTCTCTGCGTAACGAAAAGTGTTCACTGTTATAACTGCATCAGCAAAACCGTTTCTAGCTACTACCAATACAAAATATAATATTTGTTTATTTAATTTTTATAAAAAAAGATGGGAAACAGACGGCTACAAAACAATAGTTGCACAAATATAATTAAACTAGTATAACCCGAGCGAGAACTCTCGCATTATCTCTAATACATTAGAAGTATAAGCGATATTAGGGAAACATATTTATTCGTATAAACAGTATAATATTACCAAAAAAGTTTAACACACACATTTGAGGAAGCTACATAGTTTATAATGACTATGCTGAATTCACATCTCATACTTAATAAATACTTAGCTAACCCCCTGGAAAATCTCTTCAATTTAGCAGTTAGGCAATTAGATTCAGCTATAACATTTTCTATGTGTAATATTCATATTTAAAAGTGCCCTTTAGGCTTGGACATGGGAAACAAAATATAATTTCCCACTCATTAAAAGTGTTTGTAAACAGACTCAATTTGATATAAAGTTGCCATGACAACGACACGTACGCAAGATGGCATAGGGCCCGTGCGGGCCTATATCGTGCATTATCTCGAAAACGGTAGGTTTTAGGGCTTTAAAACGCTGGACCAGTATGGTCCAAGGGACCATACATGATCTTGATGCCCGCGTCAAAATCTTTAAAACCCAACTTATCTCGTCTCCATCCGCCGACTTTCAGTCGTCAAAGTTTTGAAACCTTCCAGTTTTTTCATCACTTTTATTTAAGCCCTTGTAAGATTTTAAGAAACAAAATCAGGATTCGTCACTTCTCCGTGAAATTCTATTTCTTTTGATACCTCACACGTCAAAATCCATCGCTCCTGAGAGCCGGATGATAATCTATACTACCGTAATAATATATAGTAGTGATACAATGCCAATAGACATACCGATAATCAGTATTTTTTTAAAGTTAACAAGGTTATTAAACCTCTAAAATACAAAATAACCCAATAAATAACGTTATGATTTTTTTTTTTAGTTGTGTTTTTCAATAATGAACCTTTGTAATCGACCAAGAAAAGAATAAAAACTAGTAGTTATACGTTTCAAGATACAAATAATAATAATTCAAAAAAAGAAATCCGTCTGTCCGCTGTCGACCGAAATCGACATTACCGTCCGCCATTTTGTTTCAAAATGGCTGGTGGTTAGAGATTTCATACACCTAAATCTCAGCCATTTATGAAGATAGAGGAAAAAATTAAAGTGTTTTGAAATCATTATACCAGAGCTTACAAAATATGAAAAAAACAAATTAAAATTAATTTTTTTCTCTTAGTCTTGGTAAAATGATTCCGGAACACTTTTAATAATGTTATTAATAATTTTTTTACCCCTTCATGCTCTCAAAAGCAGAAATAAGTTGCGAAAATTAATAAACGTTAACCTCAAGTTAACCTGAGAAAGTGCGTGTTGTGAACTTGGTTCCACGGATGTAAAGTTGTCATGACGTCCTCTACGGACACCTAGCTACGTACGCAAGTTATTTAATATATATAGATACTTGATTTAAAAGATGAGTATATTTTTATGATAATTTACGGATTTTTTTCAATTTTAAAAAGATGTTGAAATTATTGATTTTATTAATCTGTAAATATTTTCAGTAGTATTAGAATCAAATGTATCAAACAATTGAATATAAAAAATATAAAATAAACAAATTAAACATAATAAGTACAAATGTCAAAGTCTTAACGTGCAACCTTTACACACAGCATTCACTCGACCAACAGCTGGAATTTACAAAACGACCTTGTTTAAAAAAAAAAAAAATATGAAAACGTAAAACGTCACACCTGTTGATTGATATCATTACGTCAGCTGCTTTGTGTGATTCGGCAGTCTCACCTAATTTTTCTTTAATAATTCCTATCTGCCTCTTTGCTCTTTGTGCATTCCAAAATTTATTAAAGCGCAATGTTCAGCCGGGAATGATTTTGAATTTTATTTACATTATACATTACAACCAGAATTATATTCCGAGAGCTGAGACCAAAAATCGTGTCCGATTTCAAGAAATTTTTTGATCTTCTAGGCCGAAAGTACTCTCATAATAGATTGGAAATATGAAAGTTTGTCTCACTATAAGGTTGCAATCAAATTTTATAGGTCAACGAATTCGTCATTTTCGTATTTTTTTTTCTCAGATTTTCATCAGTAACTCGCTTCCAGTGCATTTTAGGTAAAACTTTGAATTCACCAATTTTAATGACCGTTAAATTTCCTGAAAGTTTTATATTTAGTATTTTTTAAAAGTCGGAACAGCTACTGAGATACGGGGCGTACAAATCTGCAAAATGTCAAAAAACGTAAAAACTTCGATATTCAGTGGTTTCGCTTTAATAACTATTTTTTAGTGCAAAAGCATGATAATTAGCCCTTGTAGAGGATTAAATTTCTTATAAGATTTATTCAAAATATTTGTAATTACGCTCAACAGACTCCGAGAAATATTAAAATAACAATTTTAGAGAAGTGAAGGTTTATTAGATTTTTTCTGAGTAACTCACTTCCAATGCATTTCAGGTAAAACTTTGATATTGCCAATTTTAAAGACCGTTCAATTTCCTGAAAGTTTATATTTAGTATTTGCATGTATTTACTATATCTATATTTTTAATTACATATATTTAATGTCAAAAAACGCAAAACTTTAGATATTCTGTGGTTTCGCCTTATTTACTATTTTTTAGTGCAATTTAGTACTAAATGCATGGTAATTAATCTTGTAGAGGATTAAATTTCTTACAAGATTCATAAAAAATAGTTTACATGGGTTATTTTGTACTAAAAATAATTATTAAGGCGAAACCACGGAATATCCAACTTTTTGCGTTTTCTTGAAATTTTACAGATGTTTACGGTCCCGCATCTCAGCAGATAAAAAATATTTCATATAAAACTTGCAGGAAATTGAATGTTCTTTAAAATTGGTTAAATCAAAGATTTGCCTAAAATCTACTGGAAGTGAGCTACTGAGGAAAATCTGAAAAAAGTCCACTTTCTCTAAAATTGTTATTGCAATATTTCTAGGCGTCTGTTCAGAATAATTACAAAAATTTTGTATGCAACCTGTAGAAAATTCAATCCTCTATAAGATTGGCTATTAGGCATTTTGCACTAAAGTAAACTGAAAAATAGTTATAAAGGCGAAACCACTCAATATTCAACTGTTTGCGGTTTCTTGACATTTTGCAGATGTTTATGGTCCTTTATCTCAGTAGCTGTTTCGGATTTTAAAAAATACTAAATATAAAACTTGTAGGAAATTTAACATTCTTTAAAATTGGTTCAGTTAAACATTTACCTAAAATGCACTGGGAGCGAGTTAATGAGTAATATTTGAAAAAAAGTGACGAAAATTACGAATTTTTTGACATAAAATTGATTGCAACCGATCTATGGAGGCAGTCGTTCATATTTCCAGTCTATTATGAGAATACTTTCGGCCTAGTCGATCAGAACATTTCTTGAAATCAGACAGGTTTTTTGGTCTCAACTCCCAGATTATTGACAATAAATAAATAGATTCATCCAGCAGCAATTAAATTGAAACTGAAACATATAGTGTTGATGAGTTTACAGCAATGAGAAACGCCTAGCTGTTTTCATTTATTAGTCGTATTTTCCCCCGAAAATAATAGAATTTAGCGCTGTATCGAAGGTCATCTTAGAGAGGTGGAGGTGCATTTTAAATCCGTTTTATAGCCTCTAGAACAATTTACCGGGAATAAGGAAAATAATAATTACCATCAATATGCAAAAAAGTTTTTATTTGTGATTAAATTGTTTATAAAATCGTTTAAAAGGAAATGAAACTGCGATTGAGGCGAAAAACCGCTTGAATCAACGACGCGTCGGACTTACGGGCTCATACTCCCAAAATATGAACTCAATTCTAAGAAAACCCGCTTATATTTTAAATATCCCTCAAAAGTGACTTATGGGGTTTCTCAACTCACCGATTCGCGTATTCGTTAACACAAACTTGTAAGGTCATGTGGGATAAATGTATTTTCGGGGTAAGTGCTTAACTGTGTCATTAAATGCAAATCCTAACCAGTAAAACCTGGGCTTCATAGAGCAAACACTGAAGTATCACAAACAGCCACGATACTTCGCTAAGGTGAGTTGTAAAAATATCAGTTCCAACCTGTTAAGTTGGATCTTTCAACTTCTGCCTTACACCTGTACGGCGATTGCTCCGTCACTAGAATTTTTATTTTTTTTTTAATTTTTGCAGTAATTAGAAAATAAATTATAAACTGTTCTTCAAAATACTTTGTGATTTACATTTCTGCTTGACAATTTACGAGTTTTTAAGTACTAGTCCGCAGTTGCCCCGGCATAACATGATAGTAGGGGTAAATGCAGATCTCTGTTGTGGGACAAGTGCGAGTGGTGTTCATATACCTCTACTACCGTGTTTTGTCGAGACAACTGCGGATAAGCGCACTGAAATAAAAGTTCTTTTTTTCGATACATATGTTCAACTATCTTCCATATTCCACTTTCATTACTGTCACAGAAGATTGCAAAATGTGAATCTCAGACTTTAACTTTTTTCGATGCTTACAGCTGTACAACAATCCTCCGGAAACAAAATATATTGTGGTTGCTACTGCTTGAATAATGAATCTTCCAGATACCTCGTACGCACTTACCCCTTAAGGTAGGGGTAAATACTGTAAATAATATAGAATTATCAATTTCACAAAAATGGGCGTGATTGAAACGTAGCCTTGAATGTATAATTTAAACATAATCGTCTAAGGAACATTTTTGAAAAATAAAAAATAAAATAAGAAAAATCTAGGTTCAAAATTAAAGATAAATTTGGGTAGTATTTAATGAAGTAATTTTCTTCCGAGAAATTTCTTTTTATTTAAACATTTTTTTTTTTGAACATATCATTGGACGTTTCGGGAAATTTACCCAACTTCAGAATAACACTCTAAAATTACGGAACATTGAAAAGCCCACATTATAAATAACAAAACACTATAAAATAACAAAATACTGTACATAAATAATTATTCACATATTATTTTTTTTAAAAGCACCTTTAACAATTAAAATCAATCAGTTTATTTACATTATGCATTATTCCTTAATATTATAATTTTCATTTCTCCACTCTTTTTATCGTGTGATAAAAACCATAAATTTTACTTCGTATTACTTGTATAAGTCACTATTACTTTATTTTTAAACTAATGAAAAAAGTGTGCAAACATATTCTGGAAATCATTGGTACAATATATTTTCCTAGAATTAGATTTTTTTCTAATCTTTATTGTTATTATTTCATATCCTCTCTCCCAAACCTAATCGAACATATTATTTTAAAATAACTATTGGTACAACAAGATTATTTTATTACTTAAAATTATTTAATTGCGACTATTTTTTTTTTTAAACGATCTGAATTATAATATATTTTATAGAAAATATAATATACTTTGTTTGGGTCCCGGGGAACAATCCCAAACAGAACAAGGAGCTTTCTGGAAGACTTAGGTGTTGGCAATAGGGATGTTGGGATATTAGCCGAGAATTATTAATTTATTATTAATTATTAATTATTAATCGTTATTAATTTATTATGATTATTGTTTCTTAAAGTATATTATTATTAGATTATTATTTTTTCTTTAAGTATATTTATTGCCATTCGTATTTATCCGTATCTTTTTATTTATTCATTATTTCTTGTACTAATTTGATGCTTAGGCGAGCATGTCTAATATGTGAACATTTGATTAATTTTTAAGTAGTTTATTTATTTTATTACTTATTTGTATTTTTCTTAATTTATATTTATAAAAAAAATCATTATTCCAAATAATAGTTGAGAAATGAGAAGTAAGGGATATATTACATAGTGATAGAAGATTTACAGTAAACAAAAGGAAGAAAGAAAATAATAAATATAATGTGGTAATGTAGCGATGAGAATAATTTATTTAGAATTAAAATGAAAGAACAAGGCATTTGGGCAGCATTGCTGTTAATAAAGCATTTCTCTATCTATTAATTATATCTGATATCCAGAGTACGTATGTATACTCTTTTTATTAATTTTTAAAATAATAGTAACTTATAGATGTAAGACGAAATAAATCATACCCCGGGATTCAAACAAAGTATATTATATTTTCTATAAAATATATTATAATAAAGGTCGTTTAAAAAAAATAAAAAAAAATAATCACAATTAAATACTTTTAAATAATAAAATAATCTTGTTGCACCAATAGTTATTTAAAAATATCTGATGTGGACAACACATGACTTCCTTGTACGCCTATTAAACTATAAATCGGTGGCTCAAAAAGTGATCCTGAATTTGGTTACTAGTTTCCTAAGATCGCAGTATCTCAAAAACGACACTCGGCGTCGCCTCTATTGACACACATACAAATAGGGAGGAAAAACAGTATTTTACACTCAATTTTCACACTTAAAAGAAGCAATAAAAATGTTTAATTAGATTGGAAACCAAATTGCGTTTGTAACCTTTATTACCGAAACATCTGATTTATGTATTTAATTTAAATATAATTTTTGATGAAAGGTACAAGTAAAGTACCATTTTCGGCTCACCAATTTTAACTAAAATATAGTAAATACATTCATATCGATATAAAAGTCCTATTTACCAAATTTGAGATGTTTTACATTATATTTTAGTATAATTTTTGATGAAAGTCTAATATGACCTTCTAGTATAGTGCCACTTCCGGTGATCAAGCAGTGACCAAAAAGGGAGGTTCACAACTAGATTTTACAACAATCCTAAATACAAAATTTCAACTTTCTACGGCTAACCGTTTTTGAGTTATGCGAGATAAGAACTTACGTACGTACGTACAGACGCCACGACGAAACTAGTCAAAATGGATTCAGGGATGGTCAAAATGGATATTTCCGTCGAAATCTGAAAACCGAATATTTTCGCTATTACAATACCTCCTTTACTTCGTACAAGGGAGTAAAAATATATTCGATTAGGTTTGGTAGAGAGGATATGAAATAATAACAATAAAGATTAGAAAAAAAATAAAATTCTAGGAAAGTATAATAGTGACTTATATAAGTAATATGAAGTAAAATTTATTGTTTTTAACAAATAACAAAAAGAGGGGAGAAATGAAAATTATAATATTAAGGAATAAGGCATAATGTAAATTAATTTACTGATTGTTAATTGTTAAGGATGTTCTTAAAAAAATAATATGCGAATTATTATTTATGTATAGTATTTTGTTATTTTATAGTGTTTTATTATTTATAAAGCGAATTTTACAATGTTGTTCTGTAATTTGAGATTAAGACTTCATCCCATCTTCTGAAGATGGAGAAATTCTCTGAAACGTCGAGAGATATATGATAAAATAAAAATTAAATAAAAAGAAAATTCTCGGAAGTAAATTACTTCATTAAATACTACCAAAGTTTGAATAAAAAAATTCTTACAAAACAGAATTGAGTTAAATGTTATTTTAGCTATCCAATGTTATAATTAATCATCGTTTAAATCTATAATTATTTAATTAGCGATTCTGCTGGGGCCAGAGAATGTTAGGTTATATTGGAGAACCAGTATCGATTCCACTCCACGGCGAAGGCTTTATCTAGCGGCTGATTTAGATTAGTCGAGAGATTAGCTATCATTGAACCCATCGAAATATTTCAGGTGAAGGTGATAGATTAGGCGATATTTTCACCTGTCGCTTTGTCTAACCTTATTCTATAATGAAATAATTATAAAATTATTTATCGAAGGATTGATATCCTCTTGTCTTGGTATTATAGGGATATTGCAGTCGTCCTATAGCTCCATCATAATCGTTTAACATAAGAATTTGTCTTTATATAATAACTAGATGTACCCACACGGTGTTACGTTTTCAAGTTTTTTTATGTTATACTTTTAAAAGATAATGTGAGTAACAGAAGATGGAACTATTGTTCTTATCATTCCTAATCATCACACTGTAGTTTGTGCAGATCTTTTACAAACAACTTTAAAAATATCTCATGTGGACAACACATAACTTCCTTGTACGCCTATTAAACTATAAATCGGTGCCTCAAAAAGTGATCCTGAATTTGTTTACTAGTTTCCGAAGATCGCAGTATCTCAAAAACAACACTCGGCGTCGCGATGTCCATCTATTGACACACACAAATGGAGAGGAAAACCAGTATTTTACACTACATTTTAGCACTTAAAACAAGTAATAAAAATGATTAATTGGATTGGAAACCAAATTGCGATTGTAACCTCTATTACCGAAACATATGATTTATGTATTTAATTTAAATATAATTTTTAATGTAAGCTTATTATGGCCTTCAAGTAAAGTACCGTTTTCGGCTCACCAATCTTAACCGAAATCTAGTAAATACATTTATATCGATATAAAAATCCTATTTACCAAATTTGAAATGTTTTACATTATATTTTAATGTAAATTTTGATGAAAGTCTAATATGACCTTCAAGTAAAGTACCGCTTCTGGTTTTCCAATTTAGACCAAAATATTGTGTTATTTAAATCAATATATAAATTATAAATACCAAATTTGAGAAGTTTTGCAAAATATTTTAATATAATTTTTGATGGAAATCAATTATGATCTTCAAGTAAAGTACCACTTCCGGTAATCAAGGAGTGACCAAAAAGGGAGGTTCGCAATTAGATTTTACAGCAATCCTAAATACAAAATATCAACTTTCTACGCCTAACCGTTTTGGAGTTATGCGAAATACGAACGAACGTGCGTACGTACAGACGCCACGACGAAACTAGTCAAAATGGATTCAGGGATGGTCAAAATGGATATTTCCGTTGAAATATCTGAAAACCGAAAATTTTCGCGATTACAATACTGCCTTTACTTCGTACAAGGAAGTAAAAAGAAAAAAATTAAGTTAAACTTAGGTTTTTATTTTATTTTTAACACATTAATTATATATTGCACATTTCATCATACTTATTGCTGTATGAAATGAATGGGAAAGTAAATAAAAGGAATTAATAAATTATTTGCCACTTCTATAATTTTGATTTTATAGAAAACTAGTTTAGAATGTTATACATTCACCTTCAGTTCTAAAAACGCACCAAAATTCAAAAATAAGCAATTCAAAATACAGTTTGGTATTATTATACATATTAAATTAAATGTAATATAAAATAGTGTTATAAAACATTTATGAATTATGAAATTAATTAAGACAAGTAATCAAATACATGTTGGTACTCACCAAGGTTTAAATAGATTATATCAAACAGAAAAATTTGTACTGGTTTGTTCTCGCACTGAACTAGCAATGGAAGAAGGTTGGATGTTTATAGGTAAACGGTTTAAGGGTCGGGGTTTTATTGTAGATGGGAATAAATTTAAGATTGGACTATTGGAGATATTTATTTGCTAATTCATAATTCATAAATGTTTTATAATACTATTTTATATTACATTTAATTCAATATGTATAATAATTTGATTGGTTATTTTTGAATTTTTGTACGTTTTTTGGAACTGAACATGAATGTATAACATTCGAAACTAGTTTTCAATGAAAACAAAATTATAGAAGTGTCAAATAATTTATCAATCCCTAATTAGATTAATCCTTCTGTACCATCATGCGGATATCAACTGAAATAAAAGTATTTTAGCCAGCATAGATTCACCGAGTAAACACATTCAAGACCCTGACTTGCTTTGCCGTAGCTATGTCCATGTTTCTATGGAAAGGAAGAAAAAATATGTTTTTTATTTAAAAAAAGTAATTTTTTTATTGTAAAGCTGGTACTATTATAAATGTGATTTCATTACTTACATAACCGTAGGTTATCAGAAAATAATATATTTTTTTTTTTTTTAATTAAATCATATTTCATTAATATTTTTCAAGTCGAAACTTAAATGCTGAAAACATTTTCTAAGGCCACTTAGACTCCTTTTCATTTCGATGCATCAATTATTAGAATTCTTAGAGGAAGGGGCTACCAGAACTTTTAACAGAACAACCGGTTACCAACAAAAATTTTCCCTGTAAAAATTCCAAGGCCAAAGGTGTGAAACATTTTCTCGGTAATCGACTGCATTGTTTAGAATTCATCCCAATAGGAATTCATTTAAACGTTTTCTAGGAACAGGATCAAAATCAAAATAAATTTGTATAAAATGGCACTAAAGCTTCATGATTGTACACTTTTTTTTCCATAGTTTCCGATTTATTATTTTATTAACAAATGACGCTTTCATAAAATAATTTCACTCTTTTTAAAATGTTTTTATTGTTAACTTGCTTTCTATATGTATAAAATTATCTAATTTTTATAGTTTTTCCCAATTTCACCTCTTAAGGTGAATATTCCGAAAAATTTAATGCATATTAACCTCCTGGAAGAAATTCTCTTAGTAGGTAATAGTGAAAACGGCACCAAAATCGACCGAATATTTATCGAGTTTTGGTAACACAGACATACACAGGCTGATTTTATATATATATATATATATATATATATATATATATATATATATATATATATATATATAGAGAGAGAGAGAGAGAGAGAGAGAGAGAGAGAGAGAGAGAGAGAGTGAGAAAAATCTCGAAAATTGAAATTCTACAAAGATTCATTAATATATATGAGTTTTGTGATTTATTTATACAATTAAAATGAACAGAAAACGTTATTTTGGTCTGCTATTGTTTTATGTAAATTGAAATTAAAAAAATAGAATTAATTAAAGTTCATTATGGGATCAGAATTTGAATTTTATCTATTAATTTTTATTGATTTTGAATTTTATCTTATCGTATTTGAATTTTTTAAAGAACTAGTAAATTAATGAACTAGTATATTAATGGATTTTAAGTTTTATCATTATATATTACAATTATATTCTCTCTGTTTTGTTTGTATATTTAAATAAGCGCTGAAGGTTTTATTTTATTTTATATGATAGTACGTTATTATATTTGTATCTTCATAATTTATGTTTGAATAATTATATTGTGAGCTGAACTCCATTGTACATCCTCCGGGAGCGCCCTTTGCCATGAAAATGATGTCAATAAAGCTATATTATTATTATGGGATCAATACACCCGTTCAAGAGATAATCGTGATTTGGAAAGACGCACTAATAGACCAGTGGCAAAAATACGTTGCATATCGAAAATTTGAAACGGTTGCAATACTTTCCTAAAGTGGGAAATTAAAAAAATGGCTACAAAGTTCAATACTCTGTTCCTTTATTAATAATGGTCCTATTTATTAACGAAATGTATAGTTTTCGAGTTGATGAGCAATTAAAATATTCTTTCCGTCATAACTTTTTTCCTTCTTTTTCTCAAGGATTAGTATATATATATATATATATATATATATATATATATATATATGTATATATATATGTGTGTGTGTGTGTGTGTGTGTGTGTGTGTGTGTATAGTTAGTTGAAAGGCTTTATTGAGAAGACTTTTGGCAAGTTTCATCAAAATCTTCTGATCCGTTTTAGCGCAATGCTCAGTGTAAGAAATGTTTTTTCGGCTATTGCGCAGCCGCTATAGCGCACAGGGTGCTCCGTTTTGTTACACAGGCACAACAGATCCAAACCTATACAAAACAAGCAGGAAAGTAACAAAATCACTCCACTCGTTCAAATTGTAATGTTATAAAAGTCAAAAACAAAGAAACAGAGATTTATCTTTCTTGATGGAACTTTTGGAACATTATGATAATGGAAATTATGAGAACAATTTTTATATTGTGCACATCTACAGGACAATGCCTATCTGATGATATATATATTTAATTATATTTAATTACTATCCAAATTGGTGGAGTGATCGATACGACAAAAAAAAACTGTTTGCCTATTAATATATAAAAATATAAATAAGAAATAAATAAAATAAATAAATAAAACAAAACGTAAAATCTCAAATTTTGAGCAATTTAAATTTTTTTGCTTCTTCGATTACAAAGGTCAAAACATTCAATTATTCGAAACAATAAACAAATAAAAAAAAGCACAAAACAAGTTTATTAGGGGTTTAATATTCATAAAAATACTGTTTATTACTTTCTTTATCGTCATAGTATTTAATTACGTTGCTATAGCTATTGTTTGCTCCTATTTGCTTTTGATATTTTTTCCTGTAACGAAATGGAAAAAATAAATAAAAATCATATTTAGTATTTTTTAAAGCCGTTCTTGGGACGGGCGCTCCCACTCTTTGCGTTCTAAAAAACGAGTAATAATTAGGAGTTTAAATATAATTACTATCATAAAGAAAAATTGAAGTAATAGAGTGAAAAAATACATATAAAAGATTGAAAAATCGATAGAACTTTCAACGATATATGTTAAAATTTGTATATATAAATTATTTTATCAATATTATCAGTATGAATATTTTGCTTACAGCTCAGTAAAAAAATTTATGAATTTTCAATTGAATTCAGAACTTTCTACTGATATGTACCACGCACACTAACAAACATAACATCGGCGTCTTTCTTTGAAAAAGGCTTAAGCGCCAAAAATTCGAAATTTGGGTTTCAATTTATTATGGGACGTAAAAACCGATTCCCGCTCACGAAATATCGAAAAAAAAAAATAGAAACGGTCTAAAAATCAACTACTGATGACGTAAGTAACAAATACTGACAACTCTCAGTCGTCACTCTGGCATTGTCCGATGCTAAAAGTATTAAAAATTTATTCTAATTATAAAAGTTTTGCCACCTTAATAAACTCCTATTTTACACGATAAAGAATATTTTTTTTAAAAAAATATATTGTTATTACGGGAAAAAATGGTTTCATGTGTTACCTTTAAAGTTTTCTAAATGGCGCTTACGCCTTTTTCAAAAAATGACGTCGACATTAATAAATACAGGCAGTCTCCGTTTTACATCGCCCCGTTTTTAAAACGTTTCGAAGTTCCGGAATGGTTTTACGCATAAGCGAAATCAAAGGTAGATACGTCATTTTAACAAAATATTTATTTTTTTTATCAAACGAAACCGTTAAATATCAGTTTAAATGAAAATTAAGCTGTTAAATTAATTTGTATAAAGCAATAGAAAAAATAAGAGATTAGTAAGAAGGAAATTTGATCGACAGTTGGAAACAGCCATGAATTCAATTTGTGCTTTCTCGGAATCAATCTCATGAATCTAAATGAGAAAAAAAAAATAAATTTAAAAAAAGTGCGCATTATACGAAATACTTTATAGACAAAATAAAAAATAAACACCAAATATGGCTTCATGTATGTATATAAATTTTTGTCGAGCAGGACTCGAGTTAAGTCTTAAGTAGGGCTGGAATATCGAAACGCGATATATCGATATTTCTGAGTTGAAAAACTGATATTTTCTATCGATATCCTAACATCCGATGTATCGATAATATCGGATATGATATGATAATTATATAAATGATGATTGTACTGAGATGTATATAAAATAAATTACATGCTTTTAGATGAATGTTTTGATAGTCGGTAGCATTATAAGATAAATAAAAATTTGAGAAGTTAGAAGGTTTTATTACTGAAAAACTTCTTGAAGACTATAGAATATGAAATATGGCTAAAAGTCTTCATCATAAAAATATGTTATAACATTTTTTTTTAAAGTGTAATTTTTAGTTAATAGTAAGTTTATAGTTGGGTATTTAATTTCATTTTTACTTCGTTGTACGAACTAAAGGAGGTATTGTAATTTTGACCATCTCTGAATCTATTTTGGCTAGCTTCGTCGTGGCGTCTGCACGTACAAACGTACGTTCGTATCTCGCATAACTCAAAAACGGTTAGCCGTAGAAAATTAAAATTTTGTATTTGGGATTGTTGAAAAATCTGGTTGTGAACCTCCATTTTCAGTCACTGCTTGATCACCGGAAGTGGTAATTTACTTGAAGGTAATAACTGATTTTCATCAAAAATTATATTAAAATACCATGAAAAACTTCTCAAATTTAGTATTTATGACTTATATATTGATTAAAATAATATAATAAATTTTGGTTAACATTGGCAGACCGGAAGTGGTACTTTACTTGAAAGTCATATCAGATTTTCATCAAAAATTATATTAAAATATAATATAATACATCTCAAATTTGGTAAATAGGACTTTTATATCGATATGAATGTATTTACTAGATTTTGGTTAAAATTGGAGAGCCGAAAAGGGTACTTTACTTTAAGGCCATGATAAACTTTCATCATTAATTAAATTAAAATTAAATACATAAATCATATGTTTCGGTAATAAAGGTTACAAACGCAATTCGGTTTCCAATCCAATTAAACATTTGTATTACTTGTTTTAAGTGTTAAAATTGAGTGTAAAATACTGGTTTTCCTCCCCATTTGTGAGATGAACAAGTCTGCAGTCTTGCAGATACTGCAATCTTCGGAAACTAGTAACCTTTATAAATATTAATAATTATATTATTTCATAGCCATGTTCACAGTTTAACATTTAATGCACTTTTCTTTGGTTTTTCATCCATTTCAGTTCGATGGCGGTGGATATCGATATTTGGTTTTGTGATATCGAATATCGATATTTTACTTTCGATGTTCCAACCCTAGTCTTAAGTCACTTAACAAGGAACAGAACCTGACGTAAGAGCGAGAATCGCATATACTTCTTTCCAGAGTCTTCAATGTAAAAAACAGTTAAATTAAATTTTAAATTGATAGAAAATCGTTTGTTATGTTTTTCTATCTCACTTATAGTTGAAAAAATATTTTATTTTTTGTATACTTAAACAATACTCGCAGCACAATTCAACAAAAATCTTGAGTAGAAATAACCTTTTTGAAATAGATTAAATGTGATTGTGCAATATCAGTTTACTTAGTGACGTCACATGCCTCCTTGATATAAGTGTTCTGGAAATATTAATGCGTACCTCTTTATATTTTGTTTTTAGATTTATTTTACAGAATTTCATATTCTTAAAGAATTTAACATTTTTTCTCAAAATTAAGCGTTTTTACTTATTTTTATGACATAAATTTTTAATTTAGTAAAATTTATAGCATAGTGCTTGGCCTGAAAAAGGGATCTATCTAACAGAAATAATATATACGATGTATTAGTAAATAAACTATAAAACTATTCTTTGAGGACATTGTGTTGTAAAACTTTCCAAAGGTAACTTGTTAAATTAATAACTCAACATATTACATCCCGAAATTCGTCTTGTTATAACATGAAAAAAAAAAAAACCCAAATCGAGCATATAAACTGCAAAATTTGTGCATTTATAAAACTTTGAAACTTCGTCTTGGTTGTAGGAATCGAATTATGCCGAGTTCGCCCAAATTTCGTTGGGACAACTCCAAGTGGAGGGCTCGAAATGGGAGCGGGGTATTCTTAAAATAATTTTCAAAAATTAAGTCAAATAACGTATATTTTCTTATATATGTTTTTTTTTTTTTTTTTGTTTCTTAATCTAATGAGAGACCACTTCCATACGATACAGTCAATAATTAAGAATTTATCATTAATTTTAGACAAAAATCACATTTTGCGGTTGAACTATGCATAGGGTTTCATATAAATCACGAAAAAAATATTTAAAGAGGTAATAATAGAAATGAAGAGCAATAAAATATTTCATATGTACTCAAGGCACAATTCTACACAGAAAAGCAGAAAATTTAAATTTTTTTTAAATGTCACATTTTTTGTTGAATAGGAAGCGGTCACTCAAAAAATATTTAAGGTAATTTAGTTAAGTTTGCACCACCGTAAAGTAGTCAAAATTCACTTTAATAATTACAGTTTAGTTTAACTAAATCCATTGTAAGGTAACTTTGGTGGGACCGATAGCGAAAAGATTTATTAATTTTTTTTAATCACTTTGTACACGTGAATGGTTTTCTCAGCCCTTTGTTGGGCTACAGATACCCACCCACTTTTAAGAAAACTTTAATTTTATTAAGCTTTAATTATATAATGGATGAAGAAGAAGTTTTTTGGGAGGATTGGTCTAAAACTGGCTCCTCCTTTGCAAAAATGCAAAGGGTACAATTATAGACTAGGGGCGCGTTGTCACTTGTTCATTCCGAGGTCATCTGACCGCTGCCGGACTAGCACAATCTAGCGTCAGTTGTGATAACTAACTGCTTTGTATTCAATTGTAGCATTTGTATTCATTGGAATTTATAAAATCTGCTTTAATTAGATTTTATTTAAAATTACTAGTGCTGTAGACTTCCGCTCATTACATTCGCCCAAGAACTAAACAAAACATCAACGGATCGTATTCAGTTGAAGTCGTGGCCTTACCGTTACTTCAATTATTACTGCTTTAATTAGATCACAGCTGTCGCTCAAGAGATAGATAAACCCCAAAAGTTCCTTTTCAGTTGAGGTCGGGTCCTTACCGTAATTTAAAATATCACTCCTTTAAATTATTACAAAAATTTGCCCAGATCACCGGAAGTCGACATCACTAGTAATTTTAAATAATATCTGATTAAAGCAGGAACAATTTTAATAATTCCAATGTTACAATGTACAATGTTACAACGGAATGTTACAATTGAATGCAAAGCAGTTAGTTAGCACAAATGACCCTAGAGTGTGCTAGTCCGGCAACCTTCGGGTGACCTCGGAATGAACAAGTGATAACGCGCCCCTAATCTATAGTTGTACCTTATTGACTAGAAATAAAGTGGTTTTAGTAAATTTCATTTTCAAAACACTTCTTTCTCTGGAAAACCAGATTCCACACCACACTTTTTAGCAAAGCAGGAGCCTATTCCCGACCATTCCTAAAAATAACTCGATTTCATTTATACGAAATTGAAGGTTATAAAAGTAGAAGCTTTCCTAGAAGTGGTGTACCTGCAGCCCAGCTATAAAGGGTGATTTAAATAAAAATTTTAATTTTTATAAAATATATAAATAAAAATTTTCGTTGTTGATTTTCCCGAAATTTTCTCTTACAGTGGATTTAGTTAAGCTAAACTACATTTTTTAAGAAGAATTTTGTCTACTTTACGAAGGTGGAATCGGAACTCAATTATCTTGAATACTTTTTGATTGTTCAATTCCTATTCAACAAAAAACATGATTCACTGAAAAAAAGACAAAACTTAATTGTCCTGGTTTTCTCCGTGGAATTGGGCGATGGATACATAAGAACTTTTTTGTTACTTTTGAGGTCTGCTATCACCTCTTAAAATATTTCCGTGACATACGGACTACTTTGTATGTATTTCAGCTGCAAAATGTGACTTTTCATCTAAAATCAGTTAATTACTTCTTAACTATTGACTTTATCGTAATGATAGTGGTCTTATTCGACTCAAAAACTATAAGAATTGGTTTATTACTCGACTTAATTTGTGTAAGTTATTTTACGAATGTCCCGCTCCCCATTTTGGCCCCCTTCCCTTCCAGGAAGCGTTGTTCCTCCGAAATTTTGATGGACTCTGCAGATTTGGATTATTACCCCAAGTCTAATTTATGACGAAAGTTTCAGGAATGTACAAATGTTGTTATTTATTTTGTCTATGTTTCCTGTACAAATTTAAGCGTAGCTTAACACAACTGCGCCAACCTGTGATTGAAATTAACTCTTATTTTTCTCACCAAGTGAATAAGAGTCAAGATATGATTTTTATATTTTTAACCAAATAATAAAAGTCAATATTAAATTTTTATTATTAAAGTATAATTATTAAGGTTTTTTTCGAATATTTTCGATATTGATGGACGATATGGATGTTGAACTATTGAAGAAGCTGATTATGAAAAAATTATCGATTTTAAAATCGAAAGCTCACGTATCGATTTATTTTAACATTTCGGATTTCCTCGATATTGAGGTCCAATATTAGGTTATCGAAAGTGCTGATTATAAAAAAAAACTATTTAGAACACTAAAAAAACACTAATTAATAAATTATTATATAATGTGTGGTAGGTTATTATATATTTATATGGTGAGTATTTGAATAGAAACGTGAGCTTATCATGAGTTCATAGTCTATTGAAATCAGTTCATAACTGTTCTAACAAATACGAGCTAATAATTACATATATTTTCTTACATATTCATTAAATGAAATATATGTAAGAAAAGAAGAATAAAAATGTATGGAATGTCACCATTGCTAAGTGTTAATAAAAAAACTATCGATTTTAAAATCGAGCGCTCGCGTATTGATTTATTTTAACATTTTGGATTTCCTTGATAATGAGGTCCATTATTAGGTTATTGAAGGTGCTGATTATGAAAAAAGTATCTATTTCCAAATCGCGCTCTCACGTATCGATTTATTTTAATATTTCGGATATGCTGGATATTCAGGTCCATTATAGGCGTATCGGAAATGCATTTTCATCGATATAGTGAGCGTGTGTTAGTTTGCTTCTAATTAATAGAATTTCTAACCATTTTGTTAATTATTAATTATACAGAATTCTTCGCTATGGAGATCGTTTATCAGATAATAATTATAATTAATAATAAATAATTAATGATGGAATTGAATGTCTAAGAAATCGAAAAATCGACACGTGAGCGCGCCATTTTAAAATCTATAGTATTTTCATAATCACCACTTCCAATAAAATAAATGAAATCGTGACTTTTCAAATTTTCAAAGTCAGAATTAAATTCATAATATGACTTATTTTTTCAGGAGAGAAAAATAAGAGATAATCTGAATTACTGACACAAACAATTTTAAAATTCCTCCAAAATTCCGAATAAATCTTAAACTTGTTTCTTTTTCAGATACAAGGTGCATTTTGGTCCTTCATCACAGTTTACAGCATCGGGGTCTATGGCTGCACTTTCGACTTCCCCTTCCAGGATGATACACAAACCACTGTAATGGATCTCTTTTACTATTCCTATTTCTACGGTAGGCTATAATTAAAATATATTTTAATGATGAGATGATTTAATAGCTGCTTCTTTAATTTAAACTTGCCCTCAGGGGAATGCAGATACCCCGATTTGGGTACCCCCCAAGTGATCAACCCGCACCCCCATCGGACCTACATCCTCATGATCGTGTACGGAGTACTCAGTGCAGTTTGGATACCATCTTCCATCCTCATTTTAGGTAATTAAGTTTTACTATTAAAAAAATATGAAAAAAAAATATCTGATGTGGACAACACATGACTTCCTTGTATTAAATTATAAATCCGTGGCTCAAAAAGTGATACTGAATTTGGTTACTAGTTTCTGAAGATTGACACTCGGCGTCCCGACATCCATATATTGACACACACACTCTTGTTACTGGAGGTCTCATTCCATTATTATATGTCGTTTTCCTTCAGTAGGTGACTGGTTTTCAAGATATTTCTCCATGTTCCGTGACAACAATAAAAATTGTCAATATCACTGGATAAAGCATTGGAAATCGACAGTTTCGGCATTTTAAGCGGAAAAACCCACTTAAATAATATCTCATTCTCATGCTGCAGACTTGTTGATCTCACAAATGGGGAGGAAAACCAGTAATTTACACTCAATTTTAACACTTAAAACAATTAATAAAAATGTTTAATTGGATTGGAAACCAAATTACGTTTGTAACCTTTATTACCGAAACATATGATTTCTCTTTTAATTTAAATATAATTTTTGATATAAGCTTATTATGATCTTCAAGTAAAGTACCCTTTTCGGCTCACCAATTTTAACCAAAATATAGTAAATAAATTTATATCGGTATAAAAGTCTGTTTACCAAATTTAAGATGTTTTACATTATATTTTAATATTATTTTTGATGAAAGTCTAATATGACCTTCAAGTTAAGTACCGCTTCCGCTTTTGCAACTTAGACCAATATGTAGTATGTTATTTAAATCAATATATAAATTATGAATACTAAATTTGAAAAGTTTTGTATAGTATTTTAATATAATTTTTGATGGAAATCAATTATGATCTCTAAGTAAAGTACCACTTCCGGCAATTATGTAGTAACCAAAAAGCGAGGTTCACAACTAGATTTTACAACAATCCTAAATACAAAATTACAACTTTCTACAGCTTACCGTTTTTGAGTTATGCGAGATAAATCAATACATATGAACGTACGTACGAACGAAACTAGTCAAAATGGATTCAGGGATGTTCAAAATGGATATTTTCGTCGAAATCTGAAAACCAAAATTTTTGCGATTACAATACTTCCTTTACTTCTTACAAGAAAGTAAAAATAGGGAACGGGCCTGATATAGACACAGACGGTCAGGTTTTTAGCGTTAATATTTCGCACAGTGAGATGAATTGAAAAAATATCTGATGTAGACACCACATGACTGTCTTTTGCACATATTAAACTATAAATCGGTGGCTTAAAAAGTGACCCTGAATTTGGTTACTGACACACAAACAATTCTAAAAATGTTAAAAACGGTTAGTACGGACCTTGAAACGTACTTATTCATGAAAAACCCGATTTGTGATTTTTAGTATGATTCGTATTTCTCCCTTCTATGAAGGCGCAAAGTAAAAAAAAAAATCAGTTTCAGGTAAAGTACCACTTTAGGCTTGTTAATTTTAACCAAAATCTACAATATTATTTTTATTGATATAAAAGCCTGATGTACCATATTTGAGATATAATGGATTATATTTTAATATAATTATTGAAAACTATTTATTATGACGTTCAAGTAAGGGATCCTTTCCGGTTTGTCAATTTTTACCGAAATATAGTATTTTATTTATATCGATATAAAATGTTTATATACCAAATTTGAGATGTGTTGCATTATATTTTAATATAATTTTTAATAAAAGTCTAATTTGACTTTCAAGTAAAGTACCACTTTCGGCTTTCCGATTTCAACCAAAAGGAAGTAAGTTATTTTCATTAATATATTAGTCTTATATATCGAATTTTAGAAGTTTTACATTATATTTTAATATAATTTTTGATAAAAATGTATTATAATCTTCAAGTAAACTACCACTTTCGGTGAACTTGTAGTTATCAAAAAGCGAGATTCAAAACTAGATGTTACAGCAATACCAAATACGAAATTTTAACTTTCTACGGCAAACCGTTTTTGAATTAGGCGAGATACGAAACTTGTCAAAATAGATACAAAATAGATACTATGGTCAAAATGGATGTGCTGAATATCTATATATTATCTGTACATTGTAAAAAATGAATTGTACTCATAGTAGTATATGTTCATAATACTTATAGACATTTTAGCATTTGTATGAAATGTTATTGTTTAAAAATAAATCAATATTGTTAAAATCTGATATAAAATAAGTGTTTCTTGTTATGAAATAACTAATTTTCCTAAAAAAAAAAATTTACAAACTATGACTAAAATGTATATCCGATGATGATGAACATAGAAATAAAATATAGGCAGAGTGGTGTTTTTTGTCCAGTGTCAACATCGAAAACGAAGATAATCGATTTCCGCGATATTAACACACGATGATTTTCATTTTTACTGTTACTGGTACTGCCTCTTTTCTCTTTTTTCATTGTTGTTATTTTGTTTTCATTTTAGCCCTGAAGATAGCCTAAAAATTAGGCCGAAACGTAGGCACAATTATATAAGACCACACATATTAAGTCTATTTCTTTGACCGCACCCCCGATCAACTTCTCCCTTTAAATATAAATATACGGTCAACAATAACTCCCTCCAATATGAGTTTATATATATATTTTTTTTTTCGGTTGGCTCTATAGACCTTATAGATCTTTGGCCGCGCGATGTGGTGTTCTTACATACATTTATTGCTTGCGGGAGCAAAGACAGCCTGGAGGGGGTCACCAAACCTCACGTTGCTGCGAACCATGGTTTCCATGGTGCAGCGGCAGGCTGCCCATTGCTCCATAACCGGTTCCTTCGGGGCCAATTCGGTAGTGTTCTTCCCACCGACTCGCTCGGGTTCAAGGACAGTGACAAATCGGTCTAGATCCACGGATTATGGCGCACGAGGACCTATATTTCTTTCCTCGAGACAGACCGTCCATGGGCCTAACCTCCGGGCGGCTATTTTATGTCCTGGAAAACCACAACACGATTCACAATTAAGATACACGGGGTAGGGTCATCACTCCTACGCTCGGTTATATATATGTGTGTATATATATATATATGGGGTCGGGGTGGCCGAGCGGGTTAGCGCGCTTGCAAAAGTGCACCTACTCTCAAACCCAAAGGTTGTGAGTTCGAATCCCGGCACCGGCACTACTTTAATTTAATTAAAGTAATAATTCAAGAAATCTATCACCCCTCCCCCCGGGTATGTGAGGCCCGTCAGCCTACTGGAGGCTACTCACACAGACCGGGCGTAGGAGTGATGACCCTACCCCGTGTACCTTAATTGTGAATCGCGTTGTGGTTTTCCAGGACATAAAATAGCCGCCCGGAGGTTTGGTCCATAGACGGTCTGTCTCGAGGAAAGAAATATAGGTCCTCGTACGCCTGCTGACTCCGAACAGCCATAATCCGTGGATCTAGACCGATTTGTCACCCGATCCTTGAACCCGATTGAGTCGGTGGGAAGGACACTGCTGAATTGGCCCCAAAGGGACCGGTTAGGCAGCAGTGGGCAGCCTGCCGCTGCACCATGGAAACTATGGTTCGCAGCAACGTGAGGTTGGGTGACCCCCTCCAGGCTGTCTGTGCTCCCGCAAGCAATAAATGTCTGTAAGAACACCACATCGCGCGGCCAAAGATCTACAAGGTCTATAGAGCCAACCGAAAAAAAAAAAATATATATATATATATATATATATATATATATATATATATATATATATATATATAATTTATTCAAATAATTTTGTATTTATTTTTTTTTTTTGTATATGTAATTCATCGGAGACAATAAACAATAGCGTGATAATTTTTAGCGTATTTTTTTTAAAGATAATAAGTAGTCATAAAATAAAATACTAAATATACGTAGTTAAATATGTTATGATAAAACTAAGTGATTTTGCTTCTTTTTTTTTTTCAACGATATAGATATTTGAAATTTAACAAATATGTAATGAAAATTTCAGTTATTGCTGTGAATAAAATCCATGGGAAAAGAGGATCTCGGTGCTACTGGCCTTGGATAGTAACAACTGGGATGTTGAACTTACTAGATATCGCCGCTACCATTATATATATCATCGACATCACCAATTCACTAGTAAGTTAGCAATATATTACTAACATTAAATATATCACAAGTTAGTTTATATCAAGTTTATGTATTTTATATTAGCCAGTTCTACATAGTGTATGGATGTAAAAGAATTTTACTACAAGTTCCATTATCTTTTTAGTAATAGATGTAAACAAATTAGGCACGTTTATTCTCTTTACTTCATAAATTAGATCATTTATTTTACGAGTTACATCATGGAAAATAGATAATCAGGAAATCGGTGAGCAATTTCTTAGTATATTAGCCGACGTTTCGCTCAAACATGACGGCCATCTTCAGGACTAAAATTAAATCAGAAATACAAGATATATATATATATATATATATATATATCTTCTTTTTTCTTTTGGCACTGTAGACCATAGAGATCTTTGGCCGCGCGATGTGGTGTTCCTACAGACATTTATTGCTTGCGGGAGTATAGCATGGCCCCCAGGAGGGGGTCACCCAACCTCACGTTGCTGCGAATCAGGGCTGTCCATTGCTTCATAACCGGTCCCTTTGGTGCCAATTCGGCAGTGTACTTACCACTGACAGTGTACTTACAAACTTTTCTGTTTGATATGTATATGTATATATATATATATATATATATATATATATATATATATATATATATATATATATATATATATATATATATCAAACAGAAAAGTTTGTACTGGTTTCTTCTCGCATTGAACTAATAATGACTTAGTTAATATTTTTGGTAATGAACAAAAATGTGAAAATGCACATTTTATTATTATAGAAGAAAGAGGAAAAATAAATAATTGGAAGATGATAACAAGGCAAGCATTTTCCTCTATTATCCTCTGTCATTACATTGGCGTCGCTATAACATTTTCTGATGTTGGTGGCTGGACTACTTTTCTACGGCAATATGTTTGCTTTTCCTTAAATTTCGAATTCGAATATTTAACGGAAATACATGTTTTAAGGTCTCCGGAACACATTATTCAATAACAACATTTCACAAAATGGTCTGTGAGTGTGTGTGAACAGCCTTGCTCAAAAATGACAATTTGTACGAGACTGAAATTACTTATTTACAGTAGTTATAAGCCAGGGATGTTATAGTAACTTTTTCGCAAAAATAGACAGTTGATTTTATATTTTTGATTCTACACTTTTTACAGTTTTGTAATAGGTTTTTATATATAAGGTCCAGAGATCTTAATTTGTACGAAAAACGAGACTTCATTTCCAGTGAAATACATTATTTATTTTGTTCCTCATTTTGTACAGCCATTAATTTTATTTAACATAACCAAAACACCAACTAATGTACATCAACGAAATAATTAGTTTGCATATATTTTTTGTACAGTAAAATTTAATTGATTTAAAAATAAGGAAATTAGGATGCTTACCGCTGGGTCAATTAAGATAAAACCAGAAATAATTAATTTCTGGATACTCTCTGTAGTAGATAAGAAATAACTAATAATTATTCAAATGAGACACGTATGTCACCTGTTAATTGCGAGACGAGAGTGATTTGTTTTACTTTGGCCCACCTGGAGCGCTGTAATGGCTAACATACTTCAAGTATAAAGATGTCCTCGTGGAAGGAACTTAATAGTGAACCAAACCGTTACAGTTTTATCGAAAACTGCTCTAAAGATTTCGATGTAACTTGCTTAAAGTGTTCTAAATTAAGTCCTTAAATTTTTCATATATTTTGTTCATCATCGAGAAAATGCAGAAAAAAAGTTATGATTAAAACAAAACTATAACTCAGAAAGAAGTTATTTTACTGTAAATTATGTATGAAATCATATGAATGGAAATTAAATCCTCTTAAAAATAGAGAAAAAATCATCAAAATCGGACCAGTATTAGAAAAGATAAAGTGTATTAGACTTGCCGGAAGTGACAATGATATGATCGATTTTACGGATTTAATTTTACATTTTTTCGAAAACGGCTTTAACGATTCTGAAGTGACTTGCCGACTCCCCTCCTCTCCCTCCCGATCCCCTTTAATTTTTTATATATGTCGTACATCACCGAGGAAATGCAGAAAAAAAAGTTATGCCGAAAAGAAAATTTTATTAGCGCATAAATAAAATATCTGATGTGGACAACACATGACTTCCTTGTACGCCTATTAAACTATAAATCGGTGGCTCAAAAAGTGATCCTCAATTTGGTTACTAGTTTCCGAAGATTACAGTATCTCAAAAACGACACTCGGCGTCCCGACATCCATCTATTGAGACACACTCACACACACACAGTTGGGGAGGAAAACCAGTATTTTTTACACTCAATGTTAACACTTAAAACAAGTAATAAAAATGTTTAATTGGATTGGAAACCAAATTGCGTTTGTAATCTTTATTACCGAAACATATGATTTATGTATTTAATTTAAATATAATTTTTGATGCAAGCTTATGACCTTCAAGTAAAGTACTCTTTTCGGCTCACCAATTTTAACCAAAATATAGTAAATACATTCATATCGATATAAAAGACCTATTTACCAAATTTGAGATGTTTTGCATAGTATTTTAATATAATTTATGATTAAAGTCTAATATGACCTTTAAGTAAAGTACCACTCCCGGTGATCAAGCAGTGATGAAAAAGAGAGGTTCCCAACTAGATTTTACAACAATCCCAAATACAAAATTTCAACTTTCAACGGCTGACCGTTTTTGAGTTATGCGAGATACGAACATACGTACGAACGTACGTACGTACAAACGCCAAGACGAAACTAGTCAAAATAGATGGGATGGTCAAAATGGATATTTCCGTTGAAATCTGAAAATCGAAAATTTTCGCGATTACAATACTGCCTTTACTTCGTACAAGGAAGTAAAAAGTACGAATATAAATGTAAATTATGTATGAGATCATATGAATATTAGCAAAATACGGCATTTCTGATACAAACAAGACTGTACCCGAAATGCAAAGTTTGTCCGAAAGCAGACGGATGCGCTCGGACCTCCATCCACTAATCACTTATCCTGTCATCAACAATAAGCTAATAATAATATGTAATTATATTAAAGTAGAAATTAACTTAGTAATTTCTAATTTTATATTGTTTAATATAAACAAAATGTTTCCAGGGGAACTGAATAAAATTTATTATCAGCTTGAGAAACCAAAAATATATACGTGCACAGAATTATCGCACTGCAGTTGTTTAAAAAACTGTTTTATTGAATTTTGTGAGATAAGACGTAATCGTAGTGTTTCTGAGAACTCGTTAAAAAAAAAATAAATGGATTGTTATCACAGAGTTGTAAGAAAAAGTAGTGCGATGCGCGCGCAGCACCTAATTTTTTGTTGTACTACTCAATATTTCTTTCTCAAAAATTTTCTGGGGAAGGGCTGGGGGAGCAGGGTTTCTCTTCCCCTCCCCTTCTCTGAAGATACCTTTCCACGCCCGTTACCATGGAAATAAATTACTCGTTTGGTTAAAAAATATATTAAGAGTGGTTGTCATGAGCCTCGAAAATAAGTCTCCCGGAATATGTAGAGTGATAGAAACGGATGGTTTATATTTTTTGGAGTTAGCATAGTAGTTGATAAAATTACAATTTTATTAATAAAAAGATAAAACTTCACACATTGTTTTTACATCCTAGTGTTTTGGTGAATTAAGATTGTAAATTTCAATTTAAGAATTCAATTATCGATAGTTTATGTAGAAAATAAGGATTTTCATGTTTTACTGATAATTGACCTGTGGTCTCTATTTATTTACAAAAACTAATCTGTGAATTGTGCTGTATTAATCTTTTATCTTTACTGATAAGTTTTGTAAACATGATTTTCTTGGCATTGTTTAGTCATGGTTCAAGTTTAGTTTAAAAATGGCG
Organism: Rhaphigaster nebulosa; assembly: GCA_948150685.1. Taxonomy (NCBI): domain Eukaryota; kingdom Metazoa; phylum Arthropoda; class Insecta; order Hemiptera; family Pentatomidae; genus Rhaphigaster; species Rhaphigaster nebulosa. The sequence continues at coordinate 3,815,771 of OX411306.1, forward strand.
GTGGAGTTTGAAATGTTGATGATGTCATGGTACATTCTCACTAAAGTGGGCATTTTGTGTCCCATCGTGTTTATTTCAATTTGGTATGTCTTAAAAATCTGAGACATAAATGTTACTAAAACAGGCTTCATGAAAAAACTAGTCCGCATTTAATATTTTTTTAAAAATCATATATGCATAGACCAAAACATACCTACGAAGTGTTCAAGATTCGTTCCCCTGTGATGTGTCCCAAGCTTTCAGTCGGTTAACCATATTGGTTCTCTGCCTGTCTACTATATCAATTTTTAGTCGTATTTTCCTCGAAAAAAATAGACTATTGCAGTGGGTCGAAGATCGGCGGTGAGCGGCGGGACTGTTTCATCCGTTTCATAACCTCTAGAGTACGATTATGGAAGATTTGGAGATGTCTGATATATATTTTTCCCGCTACATTTGAGCACCTCCAGCGGCCCATTTTCGGTCAAATAAGCTGAAATTCGGTATGTTTGGCTTTCTTCCAGGCAGAACGATACCATTAAAGAATGGGTAAATTCCAGTCAAAATTTCTGTATGTTTACCTGAATTTTCGGCGTTTTTTTTAGTTTTGCGCATCTCTAAAGCTCCACCATATTAGTTTATAGGGCCGAAAATTTGTATGTGAATTGAGTTGGTGTTGGGGAAGTATCTTTTGTGGGTCTCGAACCTTATAATCTTCTCGCATTGAATTTTTTATATCATCGCATTGAATTTATTATATCAAACAGAAAATTTTGTACTGGTTTCTTCTCGCATTGAACTAACAATTGTTAATTTAGAACTGAGCATGAATATATAACATTCGAAACTAGTTTTCAATAAAACAAATTTATAGAAGTGGCAAATAATTTATCAATCCCTAATTAGATTGATGCTTCTATACCATCATGCGGATGTCAATTGATAGTTTAAGTTTTTCTTCCATCTAGATTTAAGTTAGTGGTTATTTCTTATTTTATTAGAGTTGGATTTTCCTCACGTAACTGCATATTGAACATAATTTTAATTTTTGAATGTTTTTTTTTTTTGGATTCTTACACATTTTGGATTCTTGCTGCTCGATTTATGTATGCGCATGTAAATTACATCGATATCTCAACCTAGAATATCTCATAAATCGATATCTCATACAGCTGGAAGAGTATTATTTTAAAACATATGGGAGGAAGGTTACACATTGTAAACTAATTCATATTGTTATAAGTTCCGGATGAACAAACATTGTAATTTTATTTGTAAATTTGTAAACACACAAGATAATATTTAGTCTGAAAATAATATATATTATGTCAAAAGAATTACATGAATAAGTAAGGTACAGTATCAGAACAAACTCAAGGTAACATTACCTGAAAACAATAAATAAAATTACAATATTTGTTCACCACATACTTATAACAATATGAATTAGTTTACAATGTGTAACCTTCCTCTAATATGTTTTAAAATAATACTCATACCAGCTGTATGAGATATCGATTTATGAGATACTCTAGGTTGAGATATCGATGTAATTACACGCATTTTTCGGTTTTTCACTGAACAAAAATCCGGAGTCTTTAATTATTATAGCCTTTGTCATAGCAATATTGTGTAATGTATGAGTGTACAAGTACAAAATGTCTTAATTCCTCAGTCATTTACTTCCCTAAAAATGTCTGCATGATGCAACTCTAAATATATAACTCATTTTGGTTACGCCTTCGCGTTGGAAATTAGCGTTTTACGTCATTTCCTACTCCTATTAAAGGAAACAGGGCAGGTTACTCTAGAGGCTACCAATCTATTCTGACCAGAGTGGGAAGGTCGATTGGTTGGTGGGTCTGCCACGAAGTAAATTTCAATCTGCTCAGACCGGATTCGAACCGGCGCCGTAGCCGCCTCGAGGTTGCTAGAGTGACGCCTTAACACTCTCAGCTACTATGGCCACTGGTAGCTGGTAACTTGGATTGGTATGCTTTTGATTTTCTTTCAACAAATATTCTGCACATGTTCCTTTCTCGAAACATTCCAAATGCTCATTTGAAAGATAATCTGATTATCTGAATTGTAAACCAAAGCGATATGGAAAGTCCTGTGAATAGACAGACCAGATATTTTCGAAATATTACTATTTGGAAATAATAAACCATTGTGCAATAATTGGCTGGCTTTTTCACTCCAAGTGTGTTAGCATAAGAAATCAGTGAAGTCCTCAAAAATTTAAACAAGCCAAAATCAGAAATTTCTTTTGAGAAATAATTGGTACTTTTAATTGTTCATTTCAAGCGATTTATCCAAAATATTATCGTTTTGAAAATATTCTGTAATACTGTCATTGACTTTAGGCTCCCAGCAAGCTGTAGACAATTTGATTTTAAGATATTGGAAATTTTTATAAAATTGGCGTAGGGAGAGAAATATAAGCTTAGAAAGTTTCTTCTGAAGATGAAGAAATTAAGTGAATTTTATATATTGCGATACAATTGAGTCGTTTATTTCCAAAATGAATCCTGATCATCATTGACAAATTAACAGGTACCGCGAAATACTATATTTTCTATTCCAATTGTGATATCAAAACTAAGTTTTAAAAAGAAAATACAATAGAAAAATCATCATTGTAGCTTCAATTTCCAAAAATCGTTGATTTTATTAATATTAATTAAATAGCATTTAAACTTTAAATCGGCCGTGATTTCCAAAAAAAATTGTGTAGTTTGTTACGGAACTAACGAACCGGGCGGCACAACTGTGCGCTCTGGACACAACTATAGCAACTAGCTGAACAACTAGCGCTTCCTGGTTGAGAAGGACGAAACTGGTCTCCCCTCGGATCGTACCAGGATAAATGTTTATATTGTAAATATGTTATTATTATGAAAAGCCATTTTATTGTTGCTAAATGCGATGTTATAAAATTGTATACATTGGTTCATGTTTCTATATACTGATCTGATAGATACTGATCATATAATCAGGAATGTTCTGGAGAGACCTCAAATTAATGTACTATAAAGATACCTCTCCTTTTCAGTAATGAAGTTTGCTAAGAGCTTATGATACTTGGGTCCAGGCTATTGTTAAATTTTCTCTCATCCTTCCTGGAGCAGTCTTCGGGAGAAGATAACTTTTCCTCTCAGAGATTCTTCTTTTTAATCGTGACTATTATTTGTAACAATACTGGAGTTCCTTTTGATATTCTATATCTCTCCGAAATTCCTGATTCCACAATATGAAAGGCTAGTTCCCCTTAGTCTTGTTACCCCCCAAGACGGACAAAAGCGGCTGGTTCCTGTTGCCTACATTTTCTATACCTTAGCAGGTCCTGAAGGCTTGTATCTTTCGCCTGCACTTCCTATGTTCTTAGCGGGTACTGAAGCATTGTTATTGCGGTAACGTCAGTAGGGTTGCCACCTTTCTCAGCCTCCTTCACAAGTCCTACACTTTCCTCCATTCTTCACATCTTAAAAAACACGCAGTATCGAGGCATTTGGAAGTCAAGATCACACCTTGATACAGGTTCATTTTGGAAATAAACGACTTAATTAATATATTCTTAAGAACTTCCAAAGAAATTAAAAGATAGAAAATAATAAATTTATTAATTATGATTTTTTTTTTGTTTTTTCCAGACAACGAAAGACTACGCAAAATACTTCCATTATTATTACAGCCTGAACGGAATGGATGGCCTCACTGTCATCCCAGCCGTCTTGATGGTAGTTCTGTCCTGCAGAATAGTCATAATATGGCTCATCAACTGGATCCTATTCGGGGTTGTCATTCAGGCATCAAGGGCTCTGAGAAGGCTGAGTCCTGCGGCTGCTTTCGTAGAGGTATTTCTTAGCTTCCATCTTATATGTTATATATATATATATATATATATATATATATATATATATATATATATATATATATATATATATATATATATATATATATATATATTTTGAGTTTGCTTGACCACGCGAATTTAAGGAAATACCAGTCTGATTGGGAAAATTTTTTTTGCATTTGATAGTTTATAAATTTTGGCAATTAACATATGGGATAATTTTCTCATATCAGAAGAGTTATTCATGTTTTATTTTTATTTATTTATTAAAGTTAGAACTGTATTAACTAAGAAATTCAACAAGTAAATATGAACCATGATATAATGACATTTAAGACATGTAGAGAAATTACCCATTAGTAGCATTTCAATAACAATTCTAGACTAGAAGGTCCCGAAGCCATCTTCTTTTCAGATGCCTCGAAGGATTATTAGGAATCGAAGAGGAAACAAGGCTTGAAACTAGTGGGAATGGAATTTCTCATGGAAGGCTATAGGTACATATATAGGGTCAAATCGGGAACATATCGAACATTAAGATGATTTTATTCCTGGCAATATAAGGATCATTGAGGATTCTACTAAGAATTTTGCTTTATAAGGATTGGATACAACAGGAATTCGATTATTTTAGTAGAGCCCCAAAGCTCGACTTCATTAAGTCCAAATAGGCCATATCATTGTCATGTAAATGAGCCTTTCATAATCTTAGAGCGTTTGTCTAGTAAGTGTTGGAGTAGCCAAAAACGACAAGCAGTTTCTTGTCATTTCAGTCTTGTATGAGGATTCTAAGTTAGGCGTTTGTCAAGGTGGAGTCATAGGTAGCAGATGTGTTCAACAAGACAAAATAAGGAGACATATATATTTCGGGATAAGGTAAGTTCACAAAACCGTTATTTTTTAATGAAATTTTTATAAGGGCTATAGTTGTTTTGTGTAACAATAATAATATTTTGTCAATTATCTCAACAGAGTTCTGGGAGTTCAAGCTACATTTCATTCCCAAATATTTCATCCTACCTATCCCTCTCCTTTGAACCGGATTTGACCATTGCTTATTATCCATGATGCATGTTTAACATCGCCTATAAAGTTTCCTCGGTAATCTATAAGCCCAGCTAGTATGCCATTCCGTTCCAAATAATTTAGAGTGCATTGTCGCTTAAGCTAACAAAAGCTTTGGAAATGTCTATAAAAGTTTCGTGCATATTCCCCTTCATCGTTTAGAATCTTCGATTAGTGCTAGTAAGGAGATTATCGCCAGCGCCGTCGATCAATTTCATTCAGTCGCGTTGCAATAATCTTGTGTAACTGCCCATGAGGGACTGAGGCAATAGAAATTGGTCTATATTCTGTTTTTGGAATGAATATAGTCCAGACCACAATCAGTTCTGGTAAATGGGGTGGGTTGCAGATGTATATATTATATAAAACGGCCCAATATAATGGGGTAACAGATTCTCATTGTTTAACAGTGATACCTTCTGGTACCACCGAAGATTTTTAGTCCATCCATCTTCATTTAATTTCCTCAACAGTTATTGCCAGCCATTACGTGAGGAATTGGCTCTCTTCAAAGGCCTCCTTCGAGCTCTTCAACACTATTCTTATTCACACAGACTATGGTACCATTGGACCACTTTCTTCCTATCTGATAGTCCTTGGAGCCTCTAGAAATACTCTTTTCTTAAAATACTCATTAAAACCGAGACAACTGCTGACAGAGCATAGTTTATCTAATTTAAAGATTTTTATTTCATTTGTCTGATGCAGTAGCCTAAAACTGTGACCTAGAAACTGCACAATCCATCATTTCATACTTACTATCAGACTGTTCCTGTATAAACAGAAAAATAAAAGGTATGATTTGTTAAGATACTCTATATAAATCAAGAAGGCTCCTCCAGAAGACAAGAATTTGAGAAGTTCAAAAAGCAGATGGTGAGCTAAATCTTCAACAACAAACTTCAAATCAACCAAACCCAGACCATCTAAACCAAACAATTTTGTGTTGAACATTTTTTATGAAAAGTTAAAATGCTTGTTTGTGACAAAACAATGTTACCTTGTAATTTAATACTAAATGAAGCTATTGATTTTGTTATATATATGCTATATTCATATATATTTGCTATAACAATGCTGATTGTATAAAATTGTCTCTATTTATTGTATCTCTTTGTTTAAAATACTTTCTTTTATTTCTATTTTTTTTTTAATATTTATTTTCTACATTGCATAAATTCTAAAAATTAATTGTATAGAGGAAAGGAAAAAATGTTTATATTAAATACAGAATCTCTGAACTCCTATTTTGAGCTAGGTTCAAGTCCAGCTAAGGCAGGTATTTTATTTATTTTGTTATAACAGCCGTGGATCAACTCTGGTGTCAGTGGACTCTTATGGGACACTCCTACACTGGACACACTCCTATAGCCTAAACTTGGTTGCATTACTTAAAAAATTATAATTACTTTTCATAAGGCTCACTACAGAATAATAAGCTCTATTGGCAGCCATTATTCCAAATGATATCTCCTTATCTTCGATATGGGTATCATTTATAATTGATCCAAGGTAGGTAAAGTTCGAGACTGCTTGGAATGCATGGTTTCTTCTTCCTCACTACTAGGATTTTGGTTTTAGCTTCATTGACACATAGCCCCATTTCCTGTGCTTTATTTACCAACCTACAGAATACTTCCTTCACTGCTTGCAGTGATCGCCATGCAATGACCACGTAATCTGCTTATGCAAGTAATTGAGTCATTCTGTGAAATATTGTTCCTCCATTATTTAATCCTGTCCTTCTCATGATGGTCTCTAGGACAATATTAAACAAGAGTGGGGATAAAAAAAAAAGGTTTAAGAAAGATTAATTTTGTATGATAACATTATGTGGATGGACGAAATATGTTGGCCCTTTCGAGTGCTTTTCAAATTTAGAATGCAATTCTTAGTAATTCTAATTTTAGTAATTATCATTTATTTATAAATCTTATGTTTGGATCTAAATTTATCTTAAAAAATTAAGATATTTCTCTATCAGCTTGAACTGAAAATAACTTCATTTTTTTTTTTTTTGTGGTGTAGGAAATTTGTGAAGTCCAAAAAAAAACTCCCCCCGCGAAGGTGGTACTGCGAACAGAACTTATTGAAAAGAAGCCTGATCCACCATCAGCCAGCTTCTTATCTGCTATGCTTAAAACTGTTTTACCTGGAAGTATAATTTTAATCTTTTTGGGTATATTTTTTGTCTAAAAGTTATTTAATAACTTCACTTCTGAATTTTGAATTTTTTTTTTTTTTTTCATCTCGAATGATCTCTAAATAATTCTCTTCATTATATCATTATAGTCAACCATCAGTCATAGCTTATCTTAAATTGCAACATATTGTTAGTTATTAGTTTTTGTTATTATTTTTCTAAACAGATATTGATCAAAATAATTAAATTTGTACATTTTATATTTATTTTTTTAAATGGCCTCTAAGGTCTGAGTTTCTATGTAATTTTTATTAATAAAAAAATTAAGATATTGAAATATGATTTTTTATTTTAATCCTATTTCATGATGCTATTCACTATGAAGTATATTGCTATTAACCAAACTCTGTATATGTTCTCTCAATATCTTATTAGGCTTTATCATAGAAGTTCATTTTTCAATTTTTTTTTTTTAATTCTAACTAATTGTTATAATATAAAAATTAGTTAAAATTATAATATTAATGGGTAATTTACAAAAATAGTCTCATTTTCTGGACCAGAATTCCGAGCACGTGAACCATCTTAAAAAATTCCCATAAAAAGAGCTCCGAGGTCTCAGAAAAGAGGTTTTATACAAATTTGATTTCATTACTGGTGGTGGTGATGATAATTGAGGATTTTTAAACCACAAAAAAAATGTTTATTGAAGGAAATGGTAGTTTTTTTAATGGATATTGGAAACAGGGATGATTAACAAAAAATCATCAATAGTACACATCTATTTGAAGGAATACTATAATTGACTTTTTTTTTGAGAATCATCCTAATAATTATAATTTTAATATTGAGATATTATCTTAAACTTTATTGTGGTTCATGGCTATATATTTATAATATGGTTTATATATATAAAAATAAATGCAGGCTGTTACTATTTCACCAATTTTATTTATTTCGATGCAAATTTTCAGCCTACAAACCATCCTCAGGCATCTAAAAAAAGTATTTAAAATGCATATAATGCCATATTTAAGTCCAATCCAGAGTAACTCCAAATATACAGCGTCAAACTTTAAAAATAAAATAAGAATAATTTAATTATAATTATAATAATAATATTAAAGTTTGACGCTGTATATTTGGACTTGATCTGGATTGGACTTAAATATGGCATTATACGCATTTTAAATATTTTTTAAGTGCCAGAGGATATCTTGTAATAAAATTGGTGAAATAGCAACAGCCTGCATTTATTTTTATATATAATAGCATTCACCTTAAATTAACAAACATAGATGTAGTTTATATATTTATATTACCAAATGAAATGAGATAGAAATTCACACCTTTCTAAGATTCATTAATAAATACAATAAATGAAAACCACATATTCTTCTACTTCTAATAATATTAGTTTATTTTTCTCATATAAAAAAAAAATCTTATAATACCACTTTCTAATTATTAATATTATTGTTTGGCGCTACTACCCCTGTAGGGTATGAGCCTCATCACAGATTGCATGCCAGGCTGTTCTATCAGCCGCTACCGCTTTCCATCCCCTCACTCCAAGTTGTCTCAGGTCCGCTTCAACATCATCTAACCATCTCATTCGAGGACGTCCACGTCTTCGGGTACCGCCTGGCTTTCCAAAAAGCAGCTTCCTTGGTAGACGATTTTCTTCCATACGTTCCACATGCCCGAGCCACCTTAGCCTGCCCTTTTTTGCAACACTTACTATGTCCGGCTGATCATATAATGCTCTCAAATCTTCATTCTTTCTAATTTTCCACTGTCCCTCAGAGTGGATTGGACCATTTATTTTTCTGAGCATTTTTCTTTTTCATACACGCAGTCTTTTCTCCATCTCCTTTGTCAGAACCCAAGTCTCACTGCCATAGGTGACTGTTGAGCGAATAATTGTCTTGTAGATGATAACCTTGGCTCTCCTAGGAAGATCTTTGTAATTTACAACTTTACGAATTGCAAAAAAGCAACGATTTCCTGATACAATTCTGGCCTCCATCTCTTTATATATTTCATTGTTTTCAGTGACCAGCGCTCCAAGATATTTGAAAGCCCTACAAACTGGGAAGTTATGACCATTGCTACTAATCGTATGCGGTTGTTTCGGTGTAGGGTTATAGGTTATACCACTTTCTAATGTAAATGAAAATTATTATTTGATAAATAATCAAATAAACTATTTTTATTTTTGAAGTCCAATCTTGATTTAAAAAAAGCATGAGATAGAAATAAAAATAAATAAAAAAACCATTGTGTTCTTATCTGTAACAAAGCTGTTGTTATGAATCAAGATAAAACTTCGGAAGAGAATAATTAATGAAAATTATTCATAATAATAATAATTATACTCAGCATAACAGACTTAATAATAAATAATTCATCTTAATTATTTTCAATTGTTGACCTTCCATATTATATGTTTTTCTCCAGGGATATTCCGTCCCCCTTTTCAGCATCTAAATAATATCCCAAAATATTGGGTATGTCACTTCACTACTAATTAGCATTAATAGTGACACACCCAAAATTTTGGGATATTATTTCGATGCTTAAGAGGGGGACGGAGTATCCCCGAAACATATAAAAATAAATAGAAAAAACTATTGAGTTTTTTTAATTGACCCCAAGGAAAATTGAAGAAAAGCATAATATAATTTATCTATTCACATTTCAAGTAAACGGGTCATACAAATTTAGGAGTCAATGGGTGAATATAGAAAGACAAGTAAGGTATATAAAATGTATTACAGAATTTGATTATTACATGTTGTATAAAAAATGAAAATGAAATTAATCTATTGCATCAATATAGTTGAACTAAAGAAAAACCTTTAGTTAACTACTCAATAATGCGATATGAAAATAATGTTTTACAGAATAAGAGAACAATTTTTCCTTGATTACATCAACAATCAATGATATCTACACCATTCTTTATTTATTCATCCAGTTTTTCATATTTGACATAGATCGTCCTCAACACTTCCTTTTGATTATCCATGTGGCATATGATCTTGTGATTGTGTGCACTTTAAATACAATCCGCAGATAAACGTTGCCCGAATCGAATTTTTAAAAAGTGACTTAATTGATAAAAACAAACGTAAACATAGACTATCACTGACACTGTTCATTTTCTGTAATGTTATAACTCACAAATCATGATTTTTGAGTTAACCCTAGTATACTATATCTTCATCGAAACGACAAAGTCAACCAAACAATTAATGATAAAACTATTATCGGAACCATCAGAAGACTCAACTCTTAGCAATGCTTTTCAAACTCAGTATCTTTTGAACCTCACAAAAGAAGATCACTGTGGCCTTCTGTTTATAACCAAGTTTGTCAAATCAAAACATGCGTTGTCGATTCGATGAAGGTTTATTACAGCTAAAAAATGTGTTTATTATTTCGACTAAGGTTTAATAACAATGCAGCTGAACGAAGGTTTTGTGATCCAAGTAGATTATAATTATTCTAATAATTTATTTTTCCGTAATTATATTGTTATTATTCACAAATTTTATTTATGTTTTAATTCAAATTGAGAATATTTATTACTTTTTTCTAAATTACTAATTAAATTTATATTTGAATCATAATTTAACTTGTTTTATTTAACGACAATTTTTGTTATATCGTTTTTGACCAGATAGCCGATCTATACTTCATTTCTTGATATGAATTTTAATTAGTGAAATTTTACCAACTTAAATTTAAACCTGAAACTTGAAATTTTTATCCTATAGCTTTATATAATTAATTTTTGGTAATATTTAAAATAATGATGAAAAATACAATTATAATTATTGTAAATAATTAAGTTAAATAATTTTTTTTTATACAATTGAAGGGCTTAGGGCAAGAATGTGACAAGCCAAAATTTAAAAGGAAATGAATATTTTGTGCAAAACATCACTTTGTTTTTGTAAATAGTCCTTTATTATGTGAGTTTGGGTACATTCCATGAGATAATAGGATTATATTAATTCAAATTTGTTCACACATGGGACAACCTTGGAGTACATGATACACGGTTCTTGTTAATCCTTATATTTCATGTAGAATGTATGTATGTAATGTAATAATTCACAGAGCTTACTGCATAATCAACTTGGAATTACTTCTACTTTCGTTGGCTTTGTAAAAGTTCTAGTCGGTTGATTTAACGGTTGAATAAATTAAATAAAACCTTTGATTTATAAATTCATAATTAAATTATTTTTTTTCCAGAGTGATGCTCGAATGACGCCAACTGCAGGATATGGTAAAACTTCCAGTTGGGTCCACATCCGGAAAAGCCCAACAAACCCAGAAACTGAGCCTCAGGAGATAAACCTGCCTCGATTGTCGCCACAGATCAGTGAGAGGAGGCCGGAACGACCAGTGATGCTGCCCTTGGAGGGCCCCACTCGCTCCCAGAGGCCAGTCTTGAAACCACTGGCGATGGGGCCCCCTTCCAGCCCGCCCCCACCGCCCCCAAGTGGGGGCAACAGCTTTATGATCAACAGCCCTCCACCTATCGTACTGCATAGCCCGTCATCACCTTTCTATGATGTCTATGGCAAGCCTACGACACCAGACAGTCCTCAGCCATCCGTCGTACGGACGAGGAATCCTCTGTAAGTATCATACCTTCCTAAAACAGATTAAAAAAAAAACAGCATTACAATGAAAATTTTTATGATATTAAATATTTATCACATTTAAATATGGGAGTGAAAATATACATTGAAAAAGTAGAGTTGGTAGCTAGATGAGTGAAAAAAGGAGGCCAACTGGTTACAATATATGATTTAAAAGGTTTCACCATATTAGAGAGAATAAACTGAGGAAGATACGGCCATTCATAAAATAGCTGAAGGGAACTTTGAAGCTATCATGGAGAGAAGAGGTGGTTCTTAAGCTGACCCTGGACGATCAATATTATCGTCAATATATGGTGCAATAATTCAGTCGTAGATCCAGGACTTAATTTGGGGGACCTAACATGGGGGGTCTGGAGATGGATGGGAAAGATGGGTGAAAGTAGTTGAAAACAATGGACATTACTTTGAAGAGTAGTATTCAATAATTTTTAAAAGATGTAATCTGAAATAAAGCTATACTAATGCACAAGGACTTTTGTAAAAACCTAGTATAAGCCTACTTTCACCTTCTTTTTTTTCTCGAAAATCAGGCCACTGTTTATTCACATTGATTTTCAGAGTTCAAGTGTCTTAATATTTTTATCAAATCGACCCAATGGAATGACAAGGTTCCAACTGTCACTTCGCATGTTTCGTGTAAATTGACGGCAAAGTTTCATCAACTCATAATTCAATTATCTCCCCACCTTAAGTAGTGATTTTTAGATATGGTGCTGATCGATGCTTGTCACAATGAGCTGCAAAGAACATTTACAAAAACATTGCAATACAATGGCAACTGCTGCTGCAAGCAATCTTTAGTCAATACAAAAAATTGGTATCTGATCATGCATTCTTGTAATTTGGCTATTTCTCCAAAAATTGCAGCACGAGTTGTCTTGTAGCAGAAGTCAGATAAAATCTTGTCATACTAACAACTTATTTTCTTAGATTTTGTCAGTTGGAATCTTGTCATTCCAAAGGGTCGATATATCTGTTTTCTTTTGTTAACCGTGTTTACTTTTCAAACTTTTTTTATAAATGTAATTATAACGATAATGCATTTATTTTGTTTTAAATAGATTCGATTTAAGTGGTAAAACAGAAGGTATCAACAACAACATGCCTTGGTCGTACATGAACCCAAACCAGCAACAGTCTCGTAAGGCCGTTCCCGATCCAGACTATACTATTCATCCCAAGAGGTCCAGCCCGTCCAACACGATTATACCATCTGAAGAGAATGACACTTTTTCCACACCAAAAAGGTTTATAACGTTAACTCTTCAATTAAATTTGATAGCTGATAAGAAATCTATAATTTTATTACTGTTAGGATATAAAATCAAAGATTCCACACAATGCAGCGTATCTCACATCAACAGTCTAAAAAGACACATCAACCAGAGACAATACCTCACTCAAAGGCATATAACATACACTATATAGAATTGATGTATCTTTTAAGACTGTTAACGTGAGATGTTCAGCATTTTGTCTGCATATATATGATCTTAATTTTCTCCGTCCTGTTGATGCCTGAACTGGTGAAACGTTGACTGGTTAGTTGATTGTCGGTATTTTAGAAATTTGAGGTTTTGTGTGAGTGGAATCTGCCATTTTTTAATTTTTACTCTTCTATATATTTATAACTCTTCTTTATGTACTTATAACTTTTCTTTAAGTATTTATTACTGTTCTTTCTTTTAATCAGTTCCCAACTGCTAGGTGAGTTGAGAGTAATTTGGCGTTTTTTTATTCAGTGAACTAAAAGAGCACGTATTATTATGTTCAGGAAATTTATTACTGATTTATCTCTAAGATAAGTATGAACAATATTGGCATTACATGGACCCTAAAAGACGTCCCAATAAAATAATTAGGTTTATACTCAGACATTAAATTATCCTAGGCATAGAGTGGATGGGGTAAAAGCCCTACAATTTAATTTAATTCTAAATTTCTCGGCGTAATCAGACAAGAATAAAATTTTCAGAGGTTATAGGTAAGATCTCAATCAAAAACTTGCAATATCAAATTGAAAGAAAATTTACTTCTGATTGTCCACAATCTAACAAAAAAAGGAAGTTGACAACCTACACTAGCATGTCTAATAAAAACTTTCTAAAGCACACAGACTAAAATATTTGTATCCTCTCATGAACGGATATTCTCTATTTAAAATTTCATGGATAATTTTACTTTATAGAGCTCTCCCAAGACCACAAGTGACATAAAGTCGTCCAGTTTTAGTTGGTATAAAACAGGTACCCTGTACCAAAGCCTAGGCATGTGGTGAAAAAACTATTGATCGTAGTTGAATGATTTTGATCACATATGGCCCATCATAAGAGCTGAAATTGAATCAGAGATACAAGAGATAGATATATACATAGTACAAAGACAGAAATAGATCATAGAACAAAAACAAAAAAAGATCAATAATAAAAGAAAATTAAAAATAAATTAAGTGTTGAGGATATAAAGATTATTAGAGAAAGAAGTAATAATAAATTAAATGAGAGAAAACTGAGGAGTTATAAAAACCAAATAGGAATATGTTTAAACAATATTATAAAACTATGAAATAATAACTATAAAAAATAAAGCTAGAATCTAATAATATAAATAATAGATGAGTGTATTCTATCAGATTGGCACAAGAACTGGTTTAGATGTCAGGGGTGGTTTGGGAAGCGTGATGGGGGAGTGTAACTGTTTTTAACAGTTTATTTACAGAAAAATATTGTTTAAACATATTCCAATTTGGATTATAATTATAATTACTCAGTTTTCTATAATTTACTTTGTTGTTTCCTGTATCTTAATTTATCTTCGATTCTTCTTCGTTCTTTGTTTTATCCATTAAAGTACTACTCTGCTATACTGGAGTTGGAGTTTTTCGACTATTGCTAGATCATGAAGTCTAGTAATTAGATTAGAACCCCGCCTATCACGAGATTATGTTGATCTTCTTTTTTTAAATTATTTAAATATATTTTCAATGCAAAAGATTGTGTTAAGCACTAACGTGCTTGTAAAAAAAAAAAAAAAAATTGAAAAATTAAATGTAAGCTGATTCAAAAATGGTAGGAGTGTATTATAATGTTGTGTTGAAAAATGTTTAATTAATCGGATTTGGCTCCATAGTAAATGTCTTCAATTCTTAAATTGTTTATTTTATTCAATTATAAGTTTTTGTCAGTATTCCTAAAGACTAATAGGTCGACTAAAAAGGTGATTATATTGAATCTTACATAGTAAGGTCCATAAGTTTTCGGCCTGAGGAGGACGAAAAGGTGAAAGAAAAAAACTGGTGTTATTATTTTTCAATATATTCTACTCAAAGTTCTACACACTTAATACAATGCTTAGCCAACATTTCTATACCATGAAAAAAATAATTTTCTTCTTTGTTAGAAAAAGGTCCACCGCTGCTTGGATCTCTTTGTCGGTGTTAAATCTCCTCCCACGAAGGTCAGATTTTAACTTTGAGAAAAGGTAGAAGTCACTAGGAGCCAAGTCTGGGATGTAGAGTGGATGGGAGGTTTCTTGGAATCCGCAGTCCTTCACAGTGGCCTTGGAAATCAATGCTATGTGGACAGGGGCTTTGTCGTGAAGAAGCCAAATTCCTCTGCCTTTTCTCTTTGATGGTATCTCGTAAGCATGGAAGTAGGGCTGTAAAATACTCAGCATTCACTGTGGTGTTGCTTTCCTTAAAATCAATCAACAACATTCCTCTACAATCCCAAAAAATTATGGCCATTACCTTTTTTTTCGACTGCGTGGCTTTTGCCTTTTGCTTCTCCTGGACTTTTCCATTCCATGGACTCCCTTTTACTGAGTGAGTCATAGTATAGAACCATTTTCTCATCCCTAGTTACAATTGAATCCAAGAAATTGTTTGCGTCGGCATTATACCCATGTAAAAATACACTGCAGCAGCGAACACGTTCCTCTTTTTGAGCAGCCGGAAAAATTTTTGAAATCCATCTTGCACTCACCTTGCTCATGTGCAAATGTTCTTTAATGATCCTCAGAATATTTGTTTTTGAAAGCCCCAAACTTGCTGTTATTTCTTCGGTCTTCAGTCTCCGATCAGACAGAAATTCAGCTTTCGCAAGTTGGATTATTTCAGAAGTGACAGCTTCCAATGAGCAACCAGGATGTGGATGGTCATCCAGACTTTCTCTCCCTAACTTAAATATTTTTCCCCATTCATTTACAGTGGAATACTAGGAGGAAGACTCCCTATACACACCATCCACGTGCTCTTTAATTTGCGCAGGAGTAAGGCCCTCTTTACACAAGAATTTAATAACCGATCTTGAACATTGTTAAAACGCACAGATTCCTTCAAGGTTAAATACGGACTGACAGGACTGAGGAAGTTCAGGTGATGGTATGGAGAGTGCAGGTATAGACATGGCCAGCAGGCAAGTCTCAGCCTGCCTGAAGTAGGGGAATGAGGGCAGGCCGGAAACTTATGTAGTCCACCAGATTTCTTTGTTCTTATACAAGTGATTTAGAGAACCCATATTAGATTAAAATGGAAAGAACTTAAGGTCTTTAATTCATGAAAATGTTTTTACTATTTGTTATGTTAATCTTAAATATTATCTCCTTTTTTGTAAAGTTAATTTTATGGAAATTAATAGAAAATGTGTTGAAATTAACAATTAATTATTTTTCATAGACTTGTCGTTGTTTGTAGATCAGAAGGGGTGAACAACAATAAGCCCTGGTCCTACATGGGCCCTCAACAAGTGTCCAAACCGTTGCCTGAACCTGATTACACTGTTAGGCAAAAGAGGTCGCCTCCGAGAAGCACTGTAGCGTCTGAAGACGGGGATGTCTTTCCTCCAGCTAGAAGATTTGAAAACAGTCAGTTTTATCATTAAAATTATTTTTCTAATCAACAACTATATTAATATTGTACATTTTTCTTGGGATTTTAAATTTTTATATAAAATTAATCATATTAGATTAAGAAAAAGACCTTATTAAACTCAAAACAATATTTATTAATGAAAGTTAATTTACATAATAAATTTTTAAATATTTAGTAACGTTTCGATCCTTCTTATCTATTTTTTGGCCATTCTCAAACTAATATATTATGCTAACCGTATATATATATATATATATATATATATATATATATATATATATATATATATATATATATATATATATATATATATATATATACTTTTTAACAAGAAGACAACCATTTTATAAATAATTTAACATTTCAAAATAAAAACCCAGAATAATCTAAATTCGTAAACAATTTTCAATTCAAAATTATATATTGGTCAAAATTTATTAAAACCAGAAACCATATTTATATTTTACCTTTACTATTCTATCTTTCACAAAATACAGCCTATCGCTGGTCTTCTTGACTCAAACACTATATTCGTTACAAATAAGACCAAGACTAGCGCACTCTATTGGTACTAATTAGGAATTATTTATTGCTTGTAAAATATAGAAACTGTATATTTTATTTCTTCAATTTATTTAATTAAATCTTTATCATGAAAAATCACAAAAACTTAACAGTTATCAAAAATAGTCCAGTAGAAATGTTTACTACACTCATAAATGAGTTAGTACTCTAAAGTTTCTTAGTTTCAATTCATCTAGAAATGTTTAATAATTATAAATATTTAAAAATTTTAGATTAGATAAAAGAACATTTTTTTCTTTAATGCTGTCAAGGTATTAAATGCTTCTCGGTATTTAATAGAAATCTGTGATTTTAAGAAAGCTTTATTGTTCTATATTTCAACCTAAGTTTTGGTCATTAACAAACAATGATTACAATTTAAAAAAAAAAAAATGATTTGTCCTTACAATAAACCAATTACATAAAATTTTAACTCACATTTGCCCTCATTAAAAGGTGTAGCATGTCGCAATGTTGTACCAAGTACAATATTTTTACATCTAGGTTCTATATTTACGAATTTACTAGCCTATATTTGATCGTCAAAGGTAAACTGTCCTGAATAACATTTTCAAAGTTTTGCAGGAGAGTAAAAAAAAATTAGGGATTGATAAATTATTTGCCACTTCTATAATTTTGTTTTTGTTGAAAACTAGTTTCAAATGTTATACATTCATCTTCAGTTCTAAAAACACACAAAAATTAAAAACTAAGTAATTTAAAATACAGTTGGGTATTATTATACATATTAAATTAAATGTAATATAAATTAGTATTATAAAACATTTATGAATTATGAATTTAATTAAGACAAGAGACTAAATACATGTTGCTACTCACCAAGGTTTAAATAAATTATATCAAACATAAAAAGTTACATCGGTTTGATCTTGCACTGAACCAGTAATGGAAATTATTGTAATGGTGGACATAGCTTAATACCTACTTTAATGTTTATGATCAACAATTTTAATTTTTTTTTTTTTTTCAACAGATCCGAATGTGTGGAAGGTGATGTGAAAATAAAAGGCTTTTCTGCAATCCCAGTCACTTGAAATAACAGAAATTTTATGGTATTTAAATATAAAAGAATAACAAAAATATATACAAATACGAAATTGTTACATATTTATCAGTATAACTATTGATAATATTATTGTTACCTTATATAATTAATATGAATGATTTCAATACAGTTCTGTTTTAAGAGAAGTGTAGACCAAAGTTTTTATTTAATTGTAAATAGTAATAATTGTTAGTGATATCATTATTATTAGTCACAAAAGTGACTGATCTCAACTAGCATGGTTGCTTAAATTGAAAACTATTATGCTTAATAAAACCCAATAAATTGATAAATAAATGTAAAAATATCATAAAACAATAATTATATAAAAAAAAAAAAAATTACAATCCACTTTGGTATAAAAATCTTTGTACCAATGAAAATTCAATTACCCTATGTTGGAGTTCCGATTTGTAATTAATCATGCATGCAATTATAAGTTGATATAAAGTGTGTTACAAACATGTAAAACTTCTATGTATCATGCTTGAAGGTTTGATATTCAGGAAAAAAATGTGTATATTACATATTACTCATTTGCTGCAACATTATAATTCAAAATTCACAATTTTTCAGGAGATGCATTTGAAGTTTGAAATGCTGTATTAATTTCAGTGAAACTATAATATAGAATTTAAAAAATGGCAAAATTGCCCTAGAAAGCTCTGAAACGATACTCTACTAGTTAAAAGTTCATATCATCTCAAAGTCCCAGTGGTATCAACTCAAAAATCATGATTTTTGAATTATGAGGTTTTCACAGCAAACGAGTAATTTATGGTTAACTTTTTAATCTAATTTTCAATTTTAGAGATTTTTTTTAGAGTTAAAAATCAAAAACTTATGTTCATACAATTTTACTTAAAAAATGTATAAATTAAGTTTTAAATTGTAGATTTTTTCCATACGGTATTTGAATGTACATATTTTATAAAGATATGAATCAATAATAAATATCTATAAGTAGCATTTATTTAAATAAAGATGAAAACAGTGATTTTCTCAAATATTGGGCAAAGTAACTTTTTCTTTTTTTTATTATATTAACACTCTACCTGTGACCACCGTAATTTTTACCGCTATTATGAATTATAAACCTAATCCTTCGAATTCTTAAGTAGCATTGCTAAAACTATCTAGTAAATATCTCCTAAAATATCATTCTGTTTGATATTTTAAACTAATTTTTTTTGTAACAGTTTGGCAGTAAAAACTATGGGTTGTCACATGTAACATGGTATTAAGTGGTATAATTATTATGGGCCATTGCAATTAAGGAAATGTTTTTTAAATTTTGAAAAATCAGACAATTTGAACAAGTATGTGATTCTTTATTATTTATTTTCTATTCAAAGTCCAGGATCAATTTTAATAGTATATATTTACTCTCTCTCTTGGACAGATCCCAAGCCATTTTCATCAAAAGAGGTAGAATAATCATTTCAATACATACCTATTTTTTTTGACAATTGAACGTTAAGCTACAATTTTTGTGCGAAAAATGTATACTTATAAGTTATCACAAATGAATAGTATATCTCTTGTAATGATTTTATATTTTTTATGGCAAGAACTCGAAAATATGGTAATGTAAAAAAAAAAAAAAGCTAAGCTAATTATTATAAGCCCAAAATATGGTAATGTAAGAAAAAACCATAAAAATAAGCTAAAATTTAAATATTTTTAACTCATGAAATGATGGGGGTAATTTTTACGATCACAGGTACTGTAAGGAAGCTTAATATCACAGATATTAAGCTTCCTTACAGATGAGGGTTAATGACGAAAAATGCACATGAATACCTGTTTAAAATTGTTAAAATATGAACATTTTTGTTTGATATACAGAAAGATTTTAATACAATTTACACATATTACAGATAATTACAGAAAAATTAATAATTTTTATACAATTCTGAACTCCAAGGTTAATGAAATTCGTCACCATAACATCATTCAGAATTTCAAAATAGTCACCATAATATCATTGATAATTTCAAAATCGTCACCATATTGTAAATTTATCATTTTTTTAAAAACAATTATATAGTCTATTGTAAAGAAGAACCAATAATTGTATGTAAATATAGTCATTAAATAATATATCATTATTCAAAAGTAGTCAACTAATTGTGCCGGTCAGAATGAAAGTGGTGCAATTTACAACAAATTACAAAAGATTATGTAATTCCATTTTCGCAACTATAAAAATTATAAGTTTAGAATCAGATTGATGGGAGCCTATTGTACAATCATAAATCCAAAATTTTAAATTTGTTCAACAGGTTTACTTGAATATGTTGAGAATTTCGATTGGTTAAGCAACACAATTGCTCCTTTACGGTATTTTACTTAAAGAAGTAATTTGCTTCTATGCAGTAATTGTAAAGCATAATAATAACTTTACATTTTGTAGTGCAATATAAAAAAACTCTCAATATCAGTCTAAATTGTAATTTTGCCAAAATTATTCTGACCGGCTCCATTGTTACGTCAAAGAAATAAATTTAGAAAATTTATTTAGAGTATGAATTATTTAAATAAGTAGCATGTTTAAAACAAATTGACAGTGTTGGGCATTATTCAAATAATGATTGAATAAAAACTATAATTAAATATTGTCTTTATTGGTTTTAAATTAATACAGATTCTATTTTTTATCCATTCATTATTTTTATTGATATTTTCATAATAGTAATAATTGTAATTGTAAATGTATGGCTGTGTCAGAAAAATAAAAAAAAATTGTAACGGTCTGGAGTGGATTTGTGCAAATCCATTATTTAGATTTATACCATAATTTGACCTATCCTGTAGCTTATAAAAGATAAAAATACTTTGTTAAATTGCAATAATAGAATTTTCTATGATTAAATTTTATTTTACAGCAAATTAGTAATTTTACAGCAACTGTTAGCATTATTTCCAGTAATGTGCCAAAAGTATATGTATTCAGGGCAATACCTCAATGAGACTCCACAAATAATTGATAGCACTTAATTTTTTTTACTAAACTAACGTAATAAAAAGAATTATATATAAAACAAAAAAAGTAATATAAAAAAATACTTAGTTTTGTAAAACAAAACTAAAACATCCTAACCCTTAGGAAACAAGTACACTGATTGAAATGTAAAGTATACAATATGTACATTTTTGGAGATAGAGCTCATATCGCAGGGATTTCAATAGAGAAAAGTAAAAAAAAAAAGAAAAGTGAATCAATTATTTGATAATGTTAAAATTACTTCTTTTTCCAAAAATATTTTATTAAATTATGAAATCATTATTTCTTTATATTAATTACAACTATCATTATAATTAACTTATTATTCTTTATTTTGAATAAATTTTCCCTACACTGTTATGCAAATGATATTGAAATATTTTTAATAGATTAACTAATAATGGATAATATTTTTTAACAATATATTTTAGAAAAATCTGCATTTTGTACATTCTGTAAAATAAATTAATTTTACCAATGGATGGTAGTGTACTCTAGTGACCATGTTCCAAAGCTATGGTTCCCTATTAGTGTTGTTATTTTTCATGTTTCTCATATAAATTTCTAAATTTTATTTCTAAGGTTAAAAACTATGAATGGAATTTAAAAAAGTCAACTTAAATGTTCTGAAATTGGTTTTAAATTTTTGTTTAAGGTAATTTTTTAAAATGTCCTGATTGTTAAGATTATTACAATTTTTTATGGATACTTTAAGGTGATGGCATTATATCTTTAAAACAAACATTTTTAACTAATTCTTTAGGATCTTTATTTTATTTCAAACTTTTTAATGTAAATATCATCCTAACCTTTTTTTATAATCTATTTCCAATATAATCTACTTCCTTCCAGGTGCCTCAGAGATATTGTAAGTAACTGACTTTTTGTTTATTTTTTTAATTTTAATTATTTTTGTTCTCAACGACTAGCTGATTTTGGCTTTGACATAAAATATGATGAATTAAATACAATTATAGACTATCATTCCAGTCCTAATGAAGTTATTGGAAAATTCCTTCCAAACGAAATTTCTCCTGAAATCAGTGGTGAATCAATTGAAGAATTATCATAATTCTTATACATTTATTTAGAAGAGTACTTAGAAAGCCTCCCCTAAATCCTCTATGAATATTTTCAATCCAATTATATAAATGTTGAATAATTCCAAATTATAATATCTTCTGTAAATACCGAATCAAAAGCTTCTTTTGAAAGACCATCTAATAAAAAAACTGTCTATCCTATTTCAAAGAAGAACCTGTACCACAACAGCCCTGGAAGGTTCTTGGGTTCAGTAATTGGTGAGGAAGAACTGTTTCTTAACCAATGGTTATAAAAAGAGGTGACATCCTTAGAATCCATATTCTGAAGCCAAGTTTCTCACCAAGCTAATGGAGAGTCAGTTACTTATTTCTCCAGAGTGGATAGACTAGAATGGAATAGATAACATAATATATTATATTTATATATATATTAATACATATACTGAAATAGAATGAATTAATACATATACTTAAGTATTAATTTTACTTAGTATTAATACATATACTTAAATACAATGAATTTAATGTAATTATTAACCATAAATATTTCAGAAAAATAAGCATTTTGGTACATTATACAAAATAAATGAAATGGATGGTAGTGTACTCTAGTGGCTATATTTTCAACTAATGATTTCCAATAGATGCTCAGTCCATTTTTTTTTTTTTTTTAATTTTCCAAGAATTTCTTCTTAATATGAAATATTTAATAACTATTTAAATGTGAAGAATAAAAAGAGTAATACTACTTTAGATGACCCTTCTGATTTTTTTATATAATTTTAAATATAAACCACAATGTTTTGAGATCTTTTCTTTTCATTGGTCTAAATTATATTAAAATTAGGATTCTATGTTAAAGTAATTTTAACTGTTTTGTGATTCATATTTCAATAACGGTAAAGTTCGATTGTTATTGAATAATATCAGTTAAGTCAAATTTAGCTCAGTCATTAATCTAATATTGTCATTTTTTGCCACAATTTATTATTATAATTATAACAAAATTTGTTTTAATTTGTTTCAAGTATCTGGTGAATGAATAATTTATTAACCATATAATAATATTTTCTGATTGTATGAAGTGCTTTTGAGCCTGATAATTCCTTTTAGGAATATGATTTATGAAATATCTGGATTTATATAAAGGTGATGGTTTGGTCCAGGTCCTATTTTAAGCATGCCAAAGCTATGGCGGATCACTTCATCGGGCTAACTTAAGATAGTTTTATCTGGCTCTCTTTAAAAAGTAATGAAATGAAAAATGATCTTTACTTCTGGAACAAAAACAATGAAGATAGATGAGGGTTTTACTTTTTTTAGAGAGAATAGCAGGCAAGTAATTTCAGACTAAATAATCAGACAGTTTATATAGACATTTTACATTTGATCGGAGGATTGAGATTTAAGGAGGTGAAGAAATAGTTGTTGTTTGCAGGAAGATAGGGAAGAGGCTTTGCAGACAGAGAAAGACAAGGAATTCCAAAGAGAGAAAGAACATACAAGAAAGGATTTGTCAAAGGAAGCAGTTCTATGTGATGGTGTATAAATATTGATTTGTTGGATTCCGGTGTTCAAAGAGAGGATGGAAAAAAAAACAGAGTAAGGCTTTTGGTGCTACAGGAAGGATTATTGTCTCTTAGGGATTGGAATATTAAAAAAATTAATTCAATATAAAATAAAAACCTCGGTTGTAATTATAAAATAACTTTTATATCTTACATCCCTATTCCTCCTAAGGGATGGGATGTATTTGCATACCTACTAAAGCGCATTGGTGGGTTGTTAGTGAAGTTGATGCATGTGAAATATTGAAACTAGATGTAGTCGGATGCCTTCCACACCCAAATGAAAATTATGACTGTTCTTTACTCAATAGATTAATTTACTTTCCAAATGTTTACAGGCTGAGATGCGCAAGGAGCTTCACAAACAAGCCACCAATGTGCCTAAGTAGATTTTCAAGTACATTCCATCCCTTAGGAGGAATAAGGTTGTAAGATACAAAAGTTATTTCCGTAGTCAGGGTTTTTATTTCTTAATAAATTAAATTTTATTTTAACGTTTCAGTTTTTTAAATAAAAAACTAAAATGCATAGCAAAATCGCTTCAAAAAATCATCACTGCTGTGTCTTCTCCTTCAAACGAATTCACATAAATAAGAATCAATCATAATTCTTCGTGTCCCACATTCATTTTTATTTCCTAACGCAAGTAAAGTACCCAGTAAAGAAAGTATTATAATCGCGAAAATTTTCGGTTTTCAGCTTTCAACGGAATTATCCATTTTGACCATCCCCTGTATCATTTTGACAAGCATCGCCGGGACGTCTGTACGTACGTTCGTTCGTACGTATCTCGCATAATTCAAAAAGGTTAGCCCTACAAAGTTAAAATTTTGTATTTAGGATTATTGTCAAATCTAGTTATAAACCTTCCTTTTTGGTCACTGCATAATTACCGGAAGTAGTACTTCACTTGAAGGTCATTATTGATTTTCATCAAAAATTATATTAAAATATAATATAAAACTTCTCAAATTTGGTATTTAACACTTGCGTGCTAATATAAATAACATAATAAATTTTGGTTAAAATTAAAAAAGCGAAAATGGTACTTTTTATTTGAAGGTCATTAAACTTTCATCAAAAATTATATTAAAATATAATGTAAAACATTCAAATTTGGTAAATTATCCTTTTATGTTAATATAAGTAATATAATAAATTTTGGTTGAAATTGAAGAGCCGAAAAGGATACTTTACTTAAAGATCATAATAAGCTTACATCAAAAATTACATTTAAATTAATACATATAATAAAGGTTATAAAGGTAATAAAGGTTACAAACGCAATTTGGTTTCCAATCGAATTAAACAATCTTATTACTTGTTTTATGTGTTAAAATTGAGTATAAAATACCTATTTTCCTCCCCATTTGTGAGCTGAATAATTCTACATCAGGAGAATAAGATATAGGTTAAGCGGGTTCTTCCGCTTAAAATGTCGAAACTGTCGATTTCCAATGCTTTGTCTAGTGACATAGACGGAAAACGACATATAATAACGGAATAAGACCTTAAGAAACAAGAGTTTATGTGTGTGTGTCAATAGATAGACGTTGCGACGCCGAGTGTCGTTTTTGAGATGCTGCAATCTTCGGAAACTAGTAACCAAATTCAGGATCACTTTTTGAGCCCCCGATTTATAGTTTAATAGGCGTACAAGGAAGTCATGGGGTGTCCACATCAGATATTATTTCAGTCTATTCCAAAGAGATTCTATAAGTTGTGTATGTGCGCCAAAATCTGGATCAACGATATGTTGGAAATGGTTAACAGTAAAATGTTTAAAACTATAACCAGGCAGTTTTATACTTGGTTTCGTCAATTTCCATATAAAGACTTTCGTCTCCAATTAGGATAGGCCTTGAAATAATGTCATTAGCACATACTTCCCTTAAGTAATTCTTCCAGTCGCTTATACTACTTTCAAACATATCCAATTCATTTTTGCATAATTTGGTTGACGTATACCTATTAGGCCAACAGTAGAATTATTGATTATAATATTAATTATAATCTTTAATGGCAACCGGCAATTATGAAACCATGCCCCATTATAAATACCATAAGATTGCTATGTTTTATCTAACTTGAGTTGAGCTTGATATCTATTTAGCTCTAATACATTAGTCTATATATATAGGGATGCCATTGGGCAATCATTGAAGATGATTACCCCAAAATTAAGTAAGCTTATGAATACTTTTGAATTTCTTACCTTGTCCTCTAAATTGGGTTTCCAAAGGCCTGGTTTGTGTTTACCATTATTTAATAATTAACCAAGATAGTGTTCCTACTTTTAAGTTTAATACTAATGTTAATCAAAGTTACTGCTATCTTAAAGAAATATATCCAAATTAAATATGGGCATGGTTACTAAAGAACAACCTCCTTGCTAACATTTATCTTTATTCCTCAAAATTAAAATAACAAAATATTACAATAAAAATTAACCATGGAATGATTCAGCCTAGACTTAGCCATTAATTGTTTTAACATAAATCTCTTATCTGTACTAGTTGTTGTTGATGGTTCCTCAGCATCTCTCCCTCGGGTTCCCCTGCATATCTTCAGTCATGGAGCCAGAGTGCATTTCTCATCTTCAGAGTCTCGTTGTTCCGCCCTTGAGTCCGGCCAGGTCAGACTTCCGCCAAGCCCAGTCTAGCTGTCCCCTCTCAGCCTCGGTCAGTTAAGAAGTCTCCCCTTTTCACCTCTTTCCTTATTTTCCCCTTTCTCTCTTATTTTGCCTAAGAGGGGGTCGAGAACGATGTTCATTGGCCGACTAGTTTTATAGAGGGAGGAAATTCTGGGATTTCATCGGATGGCTCCACCCCTTGTCCTGACAGCCGTATCTGCGAACCATTATCCAACTAGTCTAATTTAATCATACCTTTTCCACTTTTTCCTCGAGGCCAGCCAAGCCTAAAGGGGACCAGTTCTTAAAATTGATTAGATGTTCCAGCTTTTGGCATTGTTACAGTGTTAACTTCTCAGTAGGGCTTTTAAATTAACTTATCCCTTATCACTTATGTGGTGACATCTGTCATCGCCTGTCAGTTACCCTTCTCTACCTGCTCGACCCTTATTTCTTTTGTTCGTACTGATCTGTTTAAATTCAATAACGATAATATTTAACAATATCAATACATATTAAGATTTTCTACATGTTCTTTTTTGGCACCTCCATTGAGGTGATCTGTCTTTAAAAAAACAAAGAGAGGTGTTGTGAAGTTTGGGGAATCTTCGCTTCTTATATAATATTCCATATCGTAAGATGATTTATCACTATAGCTTCTTATTACTCACTAAATCGTCACTTAACCGAATTAAATTCATTTTAGAAGATAATATAACATTATGAAATCAATGGCACTGAACAAGTCAAACAGAAGTTTAAAGGAACAATGTTCACAATAGTCACTGGCTTGTCTAATGTACAAAACGCTGTACAAATTATTACACAATGGTTTATTATTTCCACTTAGTAATATTTCAAAAATATCTATTCTGTCCAAGTAAAAAAAATTAAGCAGCAAAGGAAAAGAAATTTGACGCTTGTCACTAGATGTTCACCGTGAGAGTGCCGAACTGGGAGTGTTAAATTAAAAAACTCTGTCAATGCAAGTAGGCTGTGATGGTTAGGACATGTAATCAGAGGGTGACTTCAGTAGTAAAAAAAAAGGAAGAAAAGACTAAGGAAACTAAAGGAAGTGCAGAAATAATCCAAGGAAGGATACAGCAGAGAGATACGAGGAAGTCAGAAGCCCAATAGATAAGTCAGGAGGCCTAGGGCCTCGATGACCAGCCGCGCCGGAGAATCAGTCTACGAAGTTCATTACGCTATATCTCAGCTAATAATGGTCCAAATGATTTTTTCCTTTTTCTCTCTGTTCTGTTCTAGTACTTCAGTGGCTGGTATTATGTCGAGGCAATAATAATAATAAAGTCTTTATTTACAAATTTACAGAAACAAAAAATATTATTTTACATGATTACGGATGGCACATCCTTGCATAAAGCAATTTTAGATTTGATCTTTAACATGAAAATAAAATTTGATTTAAATTATAAGTTTAACATAATTTTTTGTACTAATAATAGAAAAAAATAAACAAAAAACTTACCCAATTAATAAAAAATAAATAAAAAATAAATTAAAAAATAAAATATAAATAAATTAATAGAAAAGATGAAAATAATAATAATTTAAATGAACAATAGTAACTTACATTAGTAATACATGTATTGTTCTTTTATTAATGGATTTTCAGAAGCTATTGTTTTACTGAAATATGTAGCAGTTTGTTTTAAGACAAGTTGTTCTATTGAAGGGAGTTGCAAGTCTTGGCGCATGGTAGATATTTTTGTGCAGCGAAGGTAGTCGTTTATAATTCTCAAAGATAAATTGTATTCTTTCCAATATTCTGTAATTTGTTAAACAAGTTGAACTCCAAACGGGTGAAGTATAAGTGATCTGAGGTCGGATAACTGATTTATACAGGATTAATTTTTTTGTGGGAGCTTAATTTGGATTTTTTATTAAAATATGGGAACATTTTGAAAAAAATTTTTTTTTTGCTTTGTCTATCTTTCTATTGTTATGTTATGTGAACGTGAGAGATCTGTCCAGAGTTAGGCTAAGGCATTGTACGGATTTTGACCAAGGGATGAGGGCTGAGTTTATGAAAACATGATTATTTATATGTGATCGGCGCTTTGTAAAAAGTATGGCTTCAGATTTACTTGAATTGATTTCTAATTTAAATATTTGACAATATTTGTAAATTTTTTTAAAGTTTTGTTCAAAACGGTTAGCTATTGTATCTTTTCGATAGGAAGAAATGAAATGTCGAGGTTTGACCTTATTGGTGAGTACCAACATTCATTTGATCTCTTGTCTTAATTAAAATCATAATTCATAAATGTTTTATAATACTAATTTATATTACATTTAATTTAATATGTATAATAATACCAAACTGTATTTTAAATTGCTTATTTTTGAATTTTTGTGTGTTTTTAGAACAGAAGATGAATGTATAACATTCGAAACTAGTTTTCAATAAAAATAAAATTATAGAAGTGGCAAATAATTTATCAACCCCTAATTAGATTGATTCTTCTATACTATCATGCGGACGTCAACTGTTTACACTGTCACATTTCAAACATCACAAACATTGGACAAGTTGTTTGACCAACGATTTGCCACTGCCTGTGGAGCCGGAATATGCTTTGATTCTTGTATAGTCAAAATGATTGATGTTTCGCCTGTGCCATGATTTTCATAATAGTCAAAATCTTCTTGCCGGTTAATCTTGCCTGGGTTCTTTTTCTCCTTTCCGGCTAAACTGAAAAGAGAGAAATAAGGACAGTTATGATTATTATTATTCATATTATGTTAAATGTATCAATTCATAAAACGTGATGTATTTGTGATCTTGTAACCGGCACAATAGCCTACCACAATAGTCATTAACGATGGATTCATTTAACGAAATGAATTACAGCTAGAAACCATTTTAAATTCTGAATAATCCTCCGTTCAACTCATACCTCCGGTAAGTCGGTTGAAAGCCGTTGCTTTATAAATGAAATTATAAATTTAAATCACGAAATTCGACGATTAATTAAACGAAAAAACTTACTGCTGAAATTTTGATGCAATGCATAGTTTGTGTCCCTAAAAGAGAATTAACATTGACTGACGGCGTACTACTAGCTACCAAGCTACCAAAATGACCAGTAAAATAAGGATTTTTGGTGGAAATAAAGGTTGAAAAGCAGGAGACCATTCTGATAATATTAGTATGCAAGTCCCTCGGCGTGAGCTTTAAAAAAAAATACGAACTTTTCGGATTTTTTTCAGCTTTTTATTTATAACTCCGAAATGGTACTTCCTAGCGGAACCTATACTATTTCAAGAATTAAAAATCATAAAATTGAAATAATAATACACTACGTTGAATGAATAGTGTATTATAGTAATTCTTACTAATTTGTTCCAGAATTATAGACGAAACTCGCTACAATTTTTACCAACTTTGCAAAGATATCAAAAATAGTGTCTCCCTAACGTATGTACGATAGATGGGCAAAAAGTACTCTGAGTGACGACTCCCGAGTATTTAAATGGGATATTCTCTCCAGCCGAGATTAGATACAACTAGGGCTGGAAGGAGTAGCGAATACTGATCTACCTCATCCATCTCCTGTCGCATCTAATCCTGGCGAGTATTCGAGTAAAACAGTCGGTACTCGTTACTCATGAGTACTTTTTGCCCATCTCTAGTATATAGATAGATAGATAAAACCCTTTATTGAAGATAAATTTACATCCTCTCTATTAACACAAACAAAAAAATTCCCAGACAAGTCTTTCTTGATATGGTTGACATACCGTCTGCCCAACAATTGTTATACAATAAGAAAATATCTGATGTGGACAACATATGATTTTCTTGTACGCCTATTAAACTATAAATCGTTGGCTTAAAAACTGATCCTGAATTTGGTTACTAGTTTCCGAAGATTGCAGTATCTCAAAAACGACACTCGGCGTCGCGACATCCATCTATTGACACATAAGCTCTTGTTTCTGGAGGTCTAATTCCGTTAAAATATGTCGTTTTCTTTCAGTAGATAAAAAGTTCGTCCAAGAGAGTTCTTCGTGTTCCGTGCAACATTAGAACTGTTTATCTCAATAGATTAAGCATTGGAAATCGGCGGTTTCAACATTTTAATCAGAAGACCCCGCTGAACTTATATCTCATTCTCCTGCAGCAGACTTGTTCAGCTCATAAATGAGGAGAGAAAAAAAGTATTCTACACTCAATTTTATCACTTGAAACAAGTAATAAAATTGTTTAATTAGGATGGAAAAATCTATTATAAAATTTATTATGTTATTTATATTAACTAGAAAGTCTTAAATACCAAATTTGAGAAGTTTATTAGCATAGCATTTTAATATAATTTTTGATGGAAATCAATTATGATCTTCAAGTAAAGTACCACTTCCGGTAATCAAGTAGTAACCAAAAAGGGAGGTTCACAACTAGATTTTAAAGCAATCCTAAATACAAAATTTCAACTTTCTACGGCTAACCGTTTTTGAATTATGCGACATACGACGTACGTACGTACAGACGCCACGACGAAACTAGTAAAAATGGATTCAGGGATGGTCAAAATGGATATTTTCGTCGAAATCTGAAATCCGAAAATTTTCACGATTACAATACTTCCTTTACTTCGTACAAGGAAGTAAAAAAATTAATCCACTTGATTTTGTAGTTTTTGGTTTCATATAGCAAAAGAATATTATGTATTATATTGCCGAATCAATAACTTCCTATACCCATAAGCTGACATGTGGTACTGGTACTGGTACAAACTGTTCTAATCCTTACCATTTAATAAGTCTATTAGTTCATGACGACTTAATAATTTTTTCTTAAAATACTTGGCCCTATATTCATGTAAAATAGGACAAACAGCGACGAAGTGGTATAAATCCTCAATTGCATTGAAATTATAGAGAATACACAATCTTTGTTGTTCTTTGCACACAACACTAATGTCAAGATGGACTAATTGTCCTCGCAGCTTAAAAATAACTTTAATAAAATTCATTTTATTCACATCTAACATATAATGCCTGTCTTCTAAATCGCTGTTTAAATCCTTATAAAACTCATGGAAATTCCCCAGCTTTCCCCATCATATCCGCCTTAAAATTATTTTTTAATTGAATCAAAATAAGTGAAATTATTTCAGTACTTGCATATTCGAATGGAATATTTATTCTGTTACAAAGTTTCGAGATTTGTTTGTGCCAAAATATTTTCTTTTTAATTATTTACTTAGCCGAAATCCTCTCTAGTAACTACCATGTAAACTGCTTTCCGAAATCCTCTCTAGTAACTACCTCTAGTAAACTGCTTTCCGAAATCCTCTCTAGTAACTACCATGTAAACTGCTTTCCGAAATCCTCTCTAGTAACTACCTCTAGTAAACTGCTTTCCGAAATCCTCTCTAGTAACTACCTCTAGTAAACTGCTTTCCGAAATCCTCTCTAGTAACTACCATGTAAACTGCTTTCCGAAATCCTCTCTAGTAACTACCTCTAGTAAACTGCTTTCCGAAATCCTCTCTAGTAACTACCATGTAAACTGCTTTCCGAAATCCTCTCTAGTAACTACCTCTAGTAAACTGCTTTCCGAAATCCTCTCTAGTAACTACCATGTAAACTGCTTTCCGAAATTCTCTCTAGTAACTACCATGTAAACTGCTTTCCGAAATCCTCTCTAGTAACTACCTCTAGTAAACTGCTTTCCGAAATCCTCTCTAGTAACTACCTCTAGTAAACTGCTTTCCGAAATCCTCTCTAGTAACTACCATGTAAACTGCTTTCCGAAATCCTCTCTAGTAACTACCATGTAAACTGCTTTCCGAAATCCTCTCTAGTAACTACCTCTAGTAAACTGCTTTCCAAAATCCTCTCTAGTAACTACCATGTAAACTGCTTTCCGAAATCCTCTCTAGTAACTACCTCTGTAAACTGCTTTCCGAAATTAAAAATATTCGAGATACTCCTTGAATGCAAACTTTGATGCTTTACAACTTTTATTCTATAAGCTATATATATTTAATTATATTCTATAAGCTATATATATTTAATTATATTCTATAAGCTTTTTTTAAGTGTGGAAAATAATTGTAAAATAGGAGAAATAAGTATGAATTTTATATCTATCTAGGGTATTTCCATATTATATATTTTATTCGAAACATTTTTAATTTAGAACAGCCGTTTCCATGTTAAATAGGTTTGAAAGTAATTACATTGAATTTGTTGACAATTTTGGTAATAATTGTCGTTTTTCGACCATATTCATGGACCGAATTCATAATGTTTTAATGATAACCGAATTAGGTGCTCATTCTACGCAGAATTTTATGTTCTTTAATTCTTGAAATAGTAAAGTTTTCTCTAGAAAACACAGTTATGGAGTTATAAAAATAAAAAGCTGAAAAAAGTCCGGATATTTCGTGTTTTTACTTCCTTGTACGAAGTAAAGGAAGTATTGTAATCCCGAAAATTTTCGGTTTTCAGATTTCAACGGAATTACCATTTTGACCATCTCTGAATCCATTTTGACTAGATTCGTCGTGGCGTCTGTACGTACGTACGTTCGTATCTCGCATAACTAAAAGGTTAGCCGAAGAAAGTTGTAATTTTGTATTTAGGATTTTTAAAAAATCAAGTTGTGAACCTCCCTTTTTGGTCACTACTTGATTACCGGAATTGGTACTTTACTTGAAGGTCAAAATTGATTTCCAACAAAAATTATATTAAAATACTATAAAAAAAATTCTCAAATTTAGTATTTATGATTTACCTATTGATTTTAATAACATACTAGATTTTGGTTTTAATTGGAAAACCGGAAGCGGTACTTTACTTGAAGGTCATATTAGACTTTCATCAAAAATTATATTAAAATATAATGTAAAACATCTCAAATTTGGTAAATAGGACTTCTATATCGGTGTAAATGGATTTACTAGATTTTGGTTAAAACTCGTGAGCCGAAAAGGGTACTGTACTTAAAAGTCATAATAAGCTTAAATCAAAAATTATATTTAAATTAAATACATATGTAAATCATATGTTTCGGTAATAAAGGTTACAAACGCAATTTGGTTTCCAATCCAATTAAGCATTTTTATTACTTGTTTTAAGTGTTAAAATTTAGTGCAAAATACTGGTTTTCATCCCTATTTGTGTGTGTCAATAGATGGATGTCGCGACGCCGAGTGTCGTTTTTACTGCAATCTTCGGAAACTAGTAACCAAATTGAGGATCACTTTTTGAGCCACCGATTTATAGTTTAATAGGCGTACAAGGAAGTTGTGTGTTGTCCACATCAGATATTTTTTTATATGGTGTAACATAAGCTCACGTCCAGAGACCGTGAAAACCTTGTATATTTCTATTTGACATCAAATAAAGCGTTCGAAATGATCTCTTCCAACATTTATTTCCACCAAAAATCCTGGTTACGTATAATACGTTTTATATATATATATATATATATATATATATATATATATATTATACACACATTATATATATATATATATATATATATATATATATATATATATATATATATATATATATATATAACGTATTATACGTTACAGGATTTTTGGTGTTTAGACACGCTATGAATCAGTATTATATTCATTGAATATGAAAAATATATTTTTTTTCATATAAAATTGCAATTATAATTAAAATGTTTATTTGTGGTATGTTTTGAAGCAATCTCGGTGTAATTTAAAATTATAAACGATGTGTTCAAATCAACAAATAGTCTGGCTTATACACACATTACAGTTTTGTCTATAATCATTCCTTACAATGAAATGTCCAAGTTTTTCCTTTCATTTCCTAGGTCGGTCGGTCCATAGTTTAATTTGGCTATCACATTTATGCACTCAGATTGTAACAAGTTCCTTGCAATATAGGATTTGAAATTGGATATTTATTAAAGCAATGGTATTCATGCTTATGAAAAGAGGCTACCACAATTATTTTTGTAAGATTTTTATTCTGTAGTTTACAATCCTATTATCATCAAAACCTACTCTTATCATGAATTTGGTGTACTGACATATTATATTTGGTTGCTTTACAAGCTCTTCTTGTTTCATTATAACGTTTCGTATTTTTAATTGGCAGTATAAGTTATAATAATTTTTGCCACAAGATGGGAAAAACGCAGAAACGTTGAAAAAGATAAGTAAGGAAAATTGTAATAAAGACATGGGAATATTGGAGGAAATTTTCCAACAAAATTTTGTTAGAAAAAATTAGGTAATTTTACTTATGATAGCAAGTTTATTTTTATTTATTTTTTTGCATTTTCCAATAGTTATAAATGTATAATATAAATATATGAGCCGTATAATTTGAAAAGTCCATTTCTAAAAATTAATATTAAATTTTCAGTTGTATAATTTGTTTAACTGCATTAATTTAATGTACTGATTATTCAACTATCCTTACTGATTATTCAATGCAATTGTCCAAAAAATGAGATTTACTTGTTAAATATAAATTAATTAAAATTACCTTCATTATCAATAATTAATATCTTAATTTAAGTATAACTGGACTTAGGCCACTTTCAAAGAAACAGCTCATATATATGTGTGTGTATATATATATATATATATATATATATATATATATATATATATATATATATATTATATGTTTATATGTGTGTGTGTGTGTGTGTGTATATATATATATGTATATAAACACATAATATATATATACACATATAAACATATAATATATATATATATATATATATATATATATATATATATATATATATATATATATACATATATACACATATAATCATATAATATATATATATATATATATATATATATATATATATATATATATAAGTTAAGCTCCCGCGACTCGAAACTGATAAAAAAAACAGAGAAAGGAAAGGGGAGCAAGAAATAACACTCACTAGATCTGAACTGATACTGCTTTATTTCTCTCAGTAATCCTCTATATATACTATCTGAGTTATGTTTACAATCAGGCATGGAATTAGGTCTTACATTGTATTCCTCCTGACCTTAACTCCCCCCTACCAGTTTACGACCATCCGTCGTAAACTAATATGAACATGACTAAAAAAACAAAATATATACAACTAAATACTTGAAAAACCTAACAACTAAAGTACAACACAAAATAATCTAATATATACAGTTTTGCTGAGAACACATACAATATTAACTTATCCGAAGAAAACATAACAACAAAAACTTATAGTAGCTGTTACACAAAAACGAAATTTACTCTCTTGAGCGATAAGACACATGTTTCGCTAACACTATATACACAACGATAAAACAAAACAAAAAAAATATATAAAATAGTACTAATAATAAAGAAGAACTGCCTCTCACAAGATTATATACGGCGAAGAGGATGCTCCGGCCTGTTTAAGGTTGTTCTGGCTCACCCGCTGGTAGCTTTAATTGTTCAATGTGCACAGTTCTACGCTTTTTGGGTTCTCTCACGCTTTGAATGGCCACTATATTATGCTCTCTAATAACAATCACCCTAAATAGGCCCTCGTACCTTAGCAGCTCTTTACTCCTGTTGGACCCTACTTTCCTGTACACGATGGTTCCTATTTTAATGCCACCCCATATGTCTTTAACCTTCCTATTTTCCTTCACCACTCTCCTACGTTTTTCCCCCTCTAGACGTCCGCGTACTTTCTCCCACAATTTCCCCAACGTTATCCGATTATTGATCAGCCTGTCGGACGTTTCGTCGTTTGTCGCCGTCTCCCCACTGTCTCTGCGTCGTCCCCGAAGCCCAAAGAGAATCTCGAATGGGGCAAATCCCGTCACGGCGTGAATTGAGTGGTTATATGCCGCCACTGCTTTCGGCATTGCCGCCTCTGGTGTTAGACCTTTATCTGCGTGGTACACACGTAGGTGTTCACTCAGCGTGCTATGGAGTCGCTCAATACCTCCTCTGCTCTTTGGGTGACCTGGGGTGTTGAGATGCCACTGCACATCTAGTGCCTTCATTTCGTCTCTGATGTGAGCGCTGTCAAATTCTCTGCCGCAATCTGATGATATCCGATCTGGAACTCCATAAAACTGGAACCACACCCGCAGAGCTCCTAACACCGCCTCAGATGATCGTTCGTGCGCCGGATATGCCATGGCCACTTTACTGAATAAGTCGAGCATAGTGACCCACTTGTGTCCCCTCCATGTGAAGGTGTCGATTTGTAAGTCACTCAACGGTGTTTCCGCCGTGGGGGTTTCTTCTTGCTGCGCTTTTGGCGGGTGCCGATCGTACTTCGTAGTCTGGCAAATTTCACATCTCCCGATCACCTCTTTGATCGTCTTCTTCATTCTTCCCCAGAAATACCTGCGTTTCAACGCCTGTAGTGTTTCCTACTCGCCTCGGTGGTTGGTCTTTCCCTGGTGGTATGCGAGCGTCATCTCTTTCTGCTGGTTCTCGTCGCGGATTGTCTCTACCATCAGGGTGCACCGAATAAATGTCCTGTCGATTCCGATCTGTTCGGTTTGCCATAATCTCTTTATTTTTTCCCAAATTGTCTCGTTTCCCACGTACAAATAATGGGTTTTTCCTGGTCTCGACGCATCTTTCAGTACCCGACTAATCTGATCTGGCCTGACCCCCGGTTGAGACCAAATGGTGGCGATTTTACGCCCTTCGTATGCCCCATAATCTATTTTGAGCAGCCCCGTTGTCCTCGTTTTCCAAATGATCTGCCGTCTTTTGTCATTAATTATTTGGTCTATCTGCTCCATATCTGTCGATCTCCCGTCTGTAGAGCTCTCCTCTGCAGTCGACTGTTCTGGGTCGGTGGCCTCCGGTCCATCCTGTTCTCCTTCTCGATCTGGCGTCCACTCCCGCAGGAACTGTCGTACGTCTCTGGACGACTCCCCTCTGTCCTCCTCAACCGCATTTATCATCATCGCCCTGGACAGCCAATCAGCGACAACGTTTTCCTTCCCCGGTTTGTACTCCACCTCCATGTTGTATTGGCTGAGGAGTTCTTTCCATCTAGTAACTCTAGCGGACGATTCCTTTAATTTCCCAACCCACTGCAGGGGTCTGTGGTCTGTGCGGACTGTGAATTTCCTTCCGAATACATAGGCCCTAAAGTGATCTATAGCCCACACGATACCTAGTAACTCTCTCTCCAGCGCACTATATCTCGTTTCGGCGTCCGTGAGGCGCCTACTGGCGTACGCCACCGGTCGTTCCCCTTTTTCCCCTTCCTGAGCCAGAACCGCCCCCAATGCATATTCGCTGGCGTCCGTGGTAATTATGAACCTCTTTTCAAAATCGGGAAATGCTAATACCGGTTCCTCTTGGAGTCGGGTCATGCACCTTCGAATATTATCTTCCATGTCCGGAGTTATAACCACTTTCTGGCCCTTCTTCAACAGATTATTAATGGGTACAAGGTATTCTGCCATCTCAGGAACGAATCTTCTATAATAGTTTAAAGTCCCTAATAACCGCCGGATCCCTTGCACATCTCTCGGGATTGCCATTTTCCTTATCGCCTCCACTTTCGCGCTGTCGGGTTTCACTCCCTCTTTCGATATAGTGTGCCCTAAAAAATTTATCTGGTCCTGACCTAACTGTGATTTTTCTGCGGACAACTTCAACCCGAATTTTCTTATCTGATCGAACACACTGCGCAAATGGTCCACGTGCTGAACTTTGTCCTTACTAAATACCACCAAGTCGTCCATGTAGACCTGACATATAGATTCGTCTATCCCCCGCAGAAATTCGTCCATGAGGCGTTGAAAAGTAATGGGCGCGTTTTTGAGGCCAAACGGCATCCTAGTGAACTCGTAGTGGCCCCTCTCGAAGGTGAAAGCCGTCTTAGGTCGGTCCTTGGGGTGCATCCTTATTTGATGGTATCCCGCCTTCAAATCCAACGTGCTAAATACGGTCGCCCCGCTGAGTCTATCTAGAATGTCCTCGAATCTCGGTATAGGATATCTTTCGTCTACCGTATTCTCGTTCAATTTTCGATAGTCCACCACGACTCTATACTTTTCTTCACCTTCCGCTCTCTTCTTCTTTACCGCCCAGAGGGGACTATTATACGGAGACGTACTATCCACGATAATCCCTTGTCTCTTCAGAGTCTCTAGTTCCTGCCGGATATGCTGGCGCAACGCCTGCAGGTATCGCCGCTCTTTTACGTAACTCACCCTGTCTAGCTTCAGCGGAATCTCGTGCACGGTTTTCCCCGTTGCCCCCAATATCTCGCCCTCCTTGAAGAAAATATCGCCATATTCTTCCTTTATCTCATACCTCCAATCCCCCACTTGACTAATGGCTCCTACTCGCGCCTCGTCCTTTCCTAGAGATCTCAAACATTGATATTTTCTTCCCCCTATACGAATGTCCCAGCGTCCCTCGCTATTCCTGACTCTCGCTCCTATCCTTCCCAGCAAGTCACACCCGATAATACCTCCGTATTCCCTGGACATTCCCTCTACTATGTGGATTTTCAACTTCTCCTCCCTTTTTCCCCATCCCTCTAGGTCTATTATCGCCTCTCCCTCCACTCTACAAGGCCCACCTAGGGTGATTAACTTACAAGAACATACCTTTATCCGGGGCGTCCTCTCTCCGTTGTACATCCTCTGCAACGTACTCCTACTCAATATTGTGTTGGAACTCCCTGTGTCTACTAGGTATTCTCCGCTCGCAACTCTAATTATAGGCAGCCCGCTACACTCACTTTCAACACTATTGCTCACTAATGTGCGGTTGCCTCTCCAGTGCTCCTCTCCTCAAATTTCCTCTCGTTCTCTCCTCTCCACTGTTGCTCGTCGTCCTTGGTTCCTTCGGAAGGGACTACCATTTCCCTCACCTCCTCTATTTCCTGGTTCTTGTGCCTCCTCCTCTGTTTCGGACGTTTCCGAAGATTCGGTCGACTCCCACTGAGGTCTGTTTCTTCTCCATATCTTCTGTGCATTTACTTCCATAGGCTCTGGCGGTCTGAACCCTTCTCTCCTCCGACTCATGTATGGGCATTGTCTGGCAATGTGCCCTTCTGTTCCACATTCACAGCACTTGGTGCGTGGGCATTGTGCCACCAAATGTCCTGCCTTTCCGCATCCATGACATCTCCGGTCTTCACGCCTTCCGTTATTCCTCATCTTCCCTTGCCTCCTTTCTCCTACTGTTATTCGCTCCTTTCCAGCATATTCGATTTTTCCTTTCCCCCACATGGGAGGGATTGCTCTGGGTCTTCTGTGTACCACTCTGTTCCATCCTCCGTCTTCTTCTACGCTCCGGGCTTCTTCTTCTCTGGCACTGGAGTCTATTAACTCCTGGGCACATTCAACAAATGTGCGATCTCTAGCTAGGCCCTCCTTCCTCCCGATCTCCTTCGCCAACTGCACCTTCAATATCGTCGAGAGGAACCCCATTCTGCCCTCCACTTCCGCTGCGTTCACTGTCTCTCTCATCTTCTCAGTGATCTTATTATAGTGGGCCAATAGTGTTCCGGCATATTGACCATTTGATTGATGTGCTCGTTTCGTCTCCCGGAACATGTAAAAAATATCATCTTCCGGGGTCCATCTGCCGCCTCCAAACGCTTTTTTTAGACGGTCCTTCACGACGTTCCATGGAGTTTCTTCATCGGCCTGGATCAGATTCAGGATGCTCCTTTTTATCCTGCATATTAACGCCGCGTTCAAAGAGTCCGCATCTCTTTGATTTAGCATGTTTTCGGACATTTTCATCTCTAGCTCTGCCCTTATCCGGTCTCCGGCCTTGAGGAAGTGATTTAACTCACCAATCTCGCCAGTGAATCTTTCCAAATCTGATATCGCACGTCTCATGTCCTGCGTCGTCGCTGCTCGTACCTTCATCCAAGCTAGCGTGTTTGCGTGCGCTTCTGCCATGGTTTCCTGTGGCAGCGGTGGGACGTCTGATATGATCAACGTTGCCGGTCGCACAACTCCCTCTGGCATTGCCTTAGAGAAAGGAAAAATAAAAAAAACGGGTCCTCCGTTCCTCGTTACTCAGGTATTCGCGGTCCCGGGTTTCGGCACCAGTTAAGCTCCCGCGACTCGAAACTGATAAAAAAAACAGAGAAAGGAAAGGGGAGCAAGAAATAACACTCACTAGATCTGAACTGATACTGCTTTATTTCTCTCAGTAATCCTCTATATATACTATCTGAGTTATGTTTACAATCAGGCATGGAATTAGGTCTTACATTGTATTCCTCCTGACCTTAACTTATATATATATATATATATATATATATATATATATATATATATATACACACATATAAACATATATATCTATCTATATAAATCTTTAATTCATGTCTTCTTGCGACATCCGACACCCCAAGGCATTGTCTTTGTTGCCTTGGGGCTATTCACTCCAATATTTATTACTCTAATGCTTTATCGTTTTATTAATTTATTGTAAGTGGATTAGAGAAGCTTTACGATATAAATACACATATATATAATTATATATAAATTATCGGAGAATATCAATATGGGATTAGATGGAACCATTCAGCCATTGATCATCAAATATTTTCCTTACGGCGAACATTACAGGAAAACAAAATAAGACATAATAAAAAGCGGTAGTTAATGAGCTAATTTCGATTTCAAAAAGGCATATGATTCCATTGATCTCCAGAATCAGTATAATATTTTTGTTAAGCGGGGAATTCTAAAAGGTTCGTTAATCTAGTAAGAAATTGCATTAACTTTTTTCCCATCTTCGGGGCAGACCTCTTACATTCATATCTTCTAGTTCAATTTAACCACATTGCTTTAATTTTCATGATAATATCCAAAAACTCAATTATTTCGGCTTATTTTTTACACAATTTAAATCTTATTTTTTCATTAAATTCCTATTGTTTCTATATTAATTATTGTCACATCACTATATCAATTATTCTGTCACAGTGTGTATTCGATTGAAATAAAGAGTTTCTCTTAATAAAAAATTATCATTATTATTATTTTTTACTTTCTTGAACGAAGTAAAGGAAGTATTGTAATCGCGAAAATTTTAAGTTTTCAGATTTCGACGGGAATATCCATTTTGACCATCCCTGAATCCATTTTGACTAGTTTCGTCGTGGCGTCTGTCCGTACGTACGTACGTTCGTATTTCGCATTACTCAAAAACGGTTTGCCGTAGAAAGTTGAAATTTTGTATTTAGGATTGTTGTAAAATCTAGTTGTGAACCTTCCTTTTTGATTACTGCTTGATTACCGGAAGTGGTACTTTACTTGAAGGTCATAATTGATTTTTATCAAAAATTATATTAAAATACTATGCGAAACTTTTCAAATTTAGTATTTATGATTTATATGTTAGTTTGAATAACATACTAGATTTTGGTCTAAATTTGAAAACCGGAAGTGGTACTTTACTTCGAGGTCATATTAGACTTTTGTCAAAAAATATATTAAAATATGATTTAAAACATCTCAACTTTGGTAAATACGTCTTTTATATCCATATGAGTGTATTTACTAGATTTTGGTTAAACTTGATGAGCCGAAAAGGGTACTTTACTGGAAGGTCATATAAATCATAAATCATATGTTTCGGTAATTAAGGTTACAAACGCAATTTGGTTTCAATCCAATTAAACATTTTTATTGATTAACACTTGTTTACAACTAACACATTAACCAAATTGAGGATCACTTTTTGAGCCACCGATTTATAGTTTAATAGGCGTACAAGGAAGTCATGTGTTGTAAACATCAGATATTTTTGTGTGTGTTTTAGCCTACCTTTATAATTAACATTAATATATGATTAATAATATTTAGAGATTAGTATTTATGGTGTAAAATCTGGCTCGCGGGGAAAGATACTTATGTATTAGGTAGGGGCCTTCATGTTCGCTTCGGGATAAATTAGATCTTAGTTAAGTTACAGGTAATGTATTGTAATCGAAATTAATGATACTATCCTGATAAATATTGACAGAGAGGAAGTAGATGGATCAGCGACGACCGCCCCACGATCAAACGGCGACCAACACATCGAACCAGCGCCGGGGGCAGGTAGAGGGGATTCGTAAAACTGGGGATAATTGCATTTTTAATTAAATGAGTAGCTACAAAGGCACTGATTAAAAATAAGCTAATTGATTTGACGAGTTCCCACAGGGTGAGGCACACAGGTTTTATATATGTGTGTTTATTTACATGTATGTATATATATATATATATTTTTTTTTTTTTTTTATTAGCACTATAGACTATGAAGATCTATGGCCGCGCGATGTGATCTTACAGGAATATTTTTTTCGCTTGCAGGAGCACAGACAGCCTGGAGTGGGTTACCCAACCTCAAGTTGCTACAAACCACGGTTTCCATGGTGCAGCTGCAGTTTATCCTCCAAAACCAGTCCCTCAGGGGGCCGATTTCGCTGTGATACTCACCGACTCACTCGGGTTCAAGGACATCGACAAATCGGTCTAGATTCACGGATTATGGCTGTTCGGGGACAGCAAACGCACAAGGACCCATATTTCTATCCCCGAAGCAGGCCGTCGCTAGGCTGAACTTCAGGACGGCTGTTTGACTTCCTGGAAGATCACAACGCGATTTACGATCAAGGTACAATTTAATTAAAAATAAAATAAAATTTAAAATTTAATTTAATTAAAAATAAAAACCCCTACTACAGAGATAAATTTTATATCTTACAATCCCATTCATTCTGAGTGACAGAATGTTCTT
The DNA here is from genome assembly GCA_948150685.1 of Rhaphigaster nebulosa. Taxonomy (NCBI): domain Eukaryota; kingdom Metazoa; phylum Arthropoda; class Insecta; order Hemiptera; family Pentatomidae; genus Rhaphigaster; species Rhaphigaster nebulosa. The sequence continues at coordinate 3,858,995 of OX411306.1, forward strand.
GCAAATCTAATTAATCACATTGGTGTGAACCTTGGTGTAGTAATCACCCGACTTCCATACCCAAAAGAAAATTATGATTCTTCTTTACTCAATTCATAAATTTACTTTATGATATTTTAAGGATTTTATTATTTCAAGTGCTTCATCTACATTTACTTTGAGGCTGTTTTCAACGTGATGTATTAATTTAACTCCAGAGTCTTTGATGAATTTCAGGCTTTTTTTCATTTAAAAGACTCAGGAGTTAAATTAATACATCACGTTGAGCAGCCTCAAATTAAATATATATGAAGCACTTGAAATAATAAAATCCTTCAAATCCAATCCAGATTTTTGCTTAAATGACCAAATAAATATCTCCAATAGTCCAATCTTAAATTTATTCCCATCTATAACAGAAAAACCAATTACTCACCGGCATTACTGGAAAAACCCTGACCTTTAAACCGTTACCTATAAACATCCTACCTACCTTTCGTTCATTGTTAGTTCAATGCGAGAAGAAACCAGTACAAACTTTTCTGTTTGATATAATCCATTTAAACCTTGCTGAGTACCTACCTATTGTACTGATTTATATTACATCTAATTTAATATGTGTAATAATACCACACTATATTTTGAATAGCTTATTTTTGAATTTGATGTGTGTTTTTAGAACTGTGGATGAATGTATAACATTCGAAACTAGTTTTCAGTAAAACAAAATTATAGAAGTGACTAATAATTTATCAATACCTAATCAGATTGATCCTTCTATACCATCATGCGGATGTCAACTGATGTCATCCTTCTCCATGACAACGCCATGCCTCATACCGCGGTCGTGAATGCTGATAAATCGGAAGACTAGACTTGTCCCACTGTAACTATTTTTTGTTCGCGCCATTGAAAGAATCATTTGGAGAAAAAGTATTCGAAAGCAATGAAGAATTCGATGAGCACGTGTGCAATTGGCAGACAACTCGTCCCTCAAATTTTTTATGAGCAAGAAATATGCTTCCAAATCTCAGGAATCTACATTGATAGTATGGTTTGTGTATAACATTAATCAATAAATATATAAAAAATCATTACCGTTTATATTTGATTCAACCTTGCATGTATGCATGTGTGCATATGGTTTTCCTTTTTTTTTTTTAGTTTTCTTTTTCGCTTGGCTCTACTTTTTTGGTTTTCTCTAGATCTTTGGCCGCCTGAACCAGCCTTCTCCACCTCTGCCTATCTTGGGCCACTGCCTTCCAGTTTGCTGCGTGCAGATCTGCAGCATCTTGATCATTCTATCGATCCATTTGGCTTGTGGCTTCTAGCCTGGTCTCTTGGTAACTATTGTGGCATTCATACTTGTGAATCTTTTAAATCTCTCGATTCTGCTTTCTATGGTGCCGGTTAGAACCCAGGTCTCACATCCCTATATCAGAATCTAGCTAAAATCTAACTATATCAATCAATTTGAAATTTCTAAAGATTTTTCAGGATTTCTGTATCCTTGAAAGGGAGAAGAAAGCTCTATTTGCGCTTGTTATAGGCTAGTCTATCTCTGTATTCTGTTAATTTACTGAGTTTATTTTGGAACCAAAGTATTTGAAGCTGTCTACATTCGTATGCCCTCCACGCAGGTACTATAGTTGTGGGTGAATTTTTCGGCTGACTATCATATATTTATTTTTGTCTTCATTTATTTGTAAGTAGGATTGTAGCATCGAAAGTAAAATATCGACATTTGATATTTTGCTATATCGCGAAATCATATCGATATCCACAGATAATCGCTAGAAAAATATCGATATATCGAAAGGAAAGGAACGAAAGAGCAAAGAAAAGTACATCAAATGAGTATAACGTTAAAATGTGATGAAGGTTATGAAATAATATGATTATTATTTATAAAAAAATATTTTTGTTATCCATGAGTCACTATCAAAAACAGAACATTTAAGTCGCTGAGTGGTGGGGTACTGTTGTGGGTCATACTATTATCAATAAACAGTTGAAGATTTTCGCTGTTTTTTATTCCATATCTGGTTGTAAACATTCATTGAATATTTCGTTTTTGGTCCATGCTTTTGCACGATAGGCTATTGGCAAAGTCTTTGTTTTTAAAACATCTTGTTCTCGTGGACTTGCCAGTCCTGAGCTAACTTAATTTTTCACATCAATCCATGTTGGAGGCTAATAATATCGTTGCAGGTTTTTTTTTTTTTCCATTTTTTTAAAGAGAGATGAATAGAAAAAAAAAGGGTAAATCGACCAAAATTCATTGAAACGAATTTCCCTCTCTTCTTAAAAAGATTAAGAGTAAACCAGTTTTATTATTTAGTAATTCGAATTATAAGATGTTTACATTACTTGCAATACGAAAATAAATACGAATTATGGAGGGGACCAGATTGGATTGTTTTTATACGAATTAAAGAGAGATTTTCGAGAGATCAGAAAATCCATACGAATTACCGGGATATGAATTATCGAGATTCTACTGTAATATAGTTTAACATATAGGTATCATCGATATATCGTAGTAAAATTTCGATATTATCCATATATCGGATGTTAAGATATCGACAGAAAATATCGGTTTTTCAAATCCGATATATCGATATATCGCGTTTCGATATTCCAACCCTATTTGTAATCCGATTTACTCTGCTTCTCTTATCAGATTCTTAGCGAGACTCTCCATATCCTCTTCATTGCTTCCAAAGATATTAGATGAAGTTGAAAATCCAATATATGAATTAGAAAGTTTACAGAGTTCAGATTATAATGTTGTCATCAAATTTAAAAGTGCAATTATTAATGTTGTTGAGATACATTCTAGTGACATAAAAATTGGCCAATTACGAGCTTCAAAAGAGAGATCGACCTGACCTCCTCCCTCCTCCCCCCCAAAAAAAGATGTCTGAATTGATCGTAAAGACAATAAGCCAAAACGCTATTGCAAGAAATACTTCTATAATCAGGGATTGATAAATTATTTGCTACTTCTGTAATTTTGTTTTTATTGAAAACTAGTTTTCATTTATACATTCATATTCAGTTCTAAAAGCACACATAAATTTAAAAATAAGCAATTCAAAAGACATTTTGATATTATTAAACATATTAAATTTAATGTAAAATAAATTAGTATTATAAAATATTTATGAATTATGAATTTAATTAGGACAGTGCTTTTGCTTAAATGACCAAATAAATATCACCAATAGTCCAATTTTAAATTTGTTCCCATCTATAACAGAAAAAATAATAACACCGGAATTATTGGAAAGACCCCGATCCTTAAACCGTTTACCTATAAACGTCCCACCTTTCTTCCATTGCTATTTCAGTGCGAGAGCAAACCAATAGAATCTTTTCTGTTTGATATAATCTACTTAAACCTTCCTAAGTACCAACATGTATTTGATTTCTTGTCTTAATTAAATCCATAAGTCATTTAGTCCATAATATTTAATTTAAATTGCTCATTTTTGAATTTTTGTGTGTTTTTAGAACTGCAGATGAATGTATAACATTCGAAACTAATTTTCAATAAAAACAAAATTATAGAAGTGGTAAATAGTTTATCAATCCCTAATTAGATTGTTCCTTCTATACCATCATGCGGATGTCAACTGCTTCTATAATGTTTGTTCGATTCATACAGACATATTCTATCAATATTGTAGTGAATTTGAGAGAGAGATAAAAATTTTATTTAGAAATAATACAATCTGCCACACTCAAGTGCATTGGTGTTATTAGGGCTGTGAGAAATCATCCATACCATATAAAGTAAAACTTCGTTAAGGCGCTCTCAAAGGGGCCAGAGATAATGGGCGCTATGATCAAAAAAAATTTGATTATAAGTTAAACTCTTAAAAGTTGTCTTTTATAAGAAATAATGTTAAGTAATTAATCAACTATATTCAACCAATCTGACGGCCAGCGTTGACGTAGATGGTTATCTCCTCTGGAGAGAAGGAGAGAAGCTATTCTCCAGTAACTTGTCTAGCCATCTCCAGAATATTTTTGCAAAAGAAGTAAAAAAAAAAAAAAAAAAAAAAAACATAATAATAATATTTTTTTTAAATTTAATTATTTATTCCATTTAAATGAACATCTGACGTTAAAGAGGTAGTATGCTATACAAACAACTGAAGAAACTAGAGGAGCCAGAAGAGGTGAAGATCCTTCCGAAGTTATTTCTTCATTAAAAGGACGAAAATGGCCAGGATCACTGTCCCCCGTTTATAAGATATCTCCCTGCTCCTTTTTCACCAGGAAGAGAGATCTCTCGGATCCACTTTTGAGAACAGACAAAAAAAAAAAAAAAAAAGGAAAAATAAAAAAGGAAGAAAAGGCCTAAGGAAAAAGGAGAATGGGGAAAGGAGAGGAAAAAATTGTCTTGTGGGGTCCTTTTCTTAAGATTAAGTGAATTGCTCCCCCACCACCGGCCCCGCCCACCGGCCACGCCCCCAGCGGAAGGATACCGCCCCCACCACCTTAGGCGGCCACTTGGATATTTAAATTGCGGATCATGTCGGCAGTGGCCAGGCCGTCAGCTGATGATAAATCATTGTTCGGTGTCGTCTCGATCGATAAGGCAGTGCCTCCGTGACGTCATACAGCTGGACAGGTGAGCCCCCCACACGTCCATTTAACACTTTTTAGTCTGTCTTCGAGGCTGGATCCCGAGCACACAACCGGGATCTCTTCTCTGTCAGCCATTTCATTTAGCTTATAGTTCTCTCATTGTTTCAGCTTCACGTGTAGCCTTATCTGTGATTCGGTGTGTCTTTAATTTATTTAAAATTTAATTTATCATGAAACGGATACAAAGTTCAAAAAGAACAAAAGTTTAATAATTAATTTAATTGAGAATATATAAAATCAGATACAAGTGAATTAGATTTATTCAGTTAAAGTGAAACGGTATATCGTTCGTTTGAAATAAAAGTGCCTTGTTTTTCGAAAACTTGTTTTCCTTTGGATAGCTTCTATTGACGTATATATCATAGAGAAAAATGTCAAATATTTAGCTTCAATATCTATCACAATAAAAAATTATATAGTTATTATAAGTGTACTAGTCCAAAAATAATGACTTCCTTCAAACAGTAGAGAGTAACTTTATAATAATTGTCTTAATAAAGTTAATAATAAATTATTTATTATTTTTATAAAAAATGTATACATATATTGAACATTTTAAAAATAATACTAGCTTAAATAAAGTAATAAATTATTTTTAATGTTGTAATAATATTATTCCTTTGCTAGTTAGATGACCAAAAAGTGTCAATATTTTGCTTCTGTATGAATATGTAATTGAAAACATCATTAGTTATGTTATAAGACATCATATTGTGCCTTAAAGTAATCAATAAAATGTTTAAAGTTGATTTTAATTTTCAAATTCAAGTTTTTGCTTAGTAATTTTTTTTTTCTGTTCAAAAATGTTTTTTTTTATTATTCATGAACTTTAAAGGAGCTTGCACTGTTGTATTTTTTAACGAATAATTACATCAATTTAATTTATATTCATAATTACATGATTATAATTTTTTTTTTTTTTAAAGCAAATAGTTATTGACTAAAAAAATAAACTTGATGTCTTATCAGTGAGTTGAGTTACAGCGCTAAACCAAAAGGAGCTTCTGTAAAAATCTACTTATTATTATTGTAGCACACTTCTCCTAAAACAACGATATATTTAAATAAAACAATTCAATCATATTTAATTGATTTTATTTAATTTCAACTAATAATTACGGGTTGAATAGTAAATCTAGAACTCAAGAGATAACTTATGATAATTAGCATGCTAAAATATTTACTCTTCAAGTTTAAGAAAGGATTTTTTTTTTCTCCATAAAATCATATGTCTCGGTTAATTTGGATTATTCTCTTTTATTTTATAATTTATAAATTACTAAATTTATAATATATGTTACTACACAAGACTTTAATACAAAAAAAAAATCGCTACAGAATATTTATCTGTGTTGTTCAGAATTTAAATTGGTTTAAGAAGACATATACACGATGAAGTAAATGCGTTCTTAAACCGAAATTAACCTTATGCAATTGTAAGAGGATTCTTATAATAACTCAAGTACTTATTTAAGTATGTTTCTAATAAAATAAAAAATACAATCTTAAATTAATTATTTGTAGTGAGATATGTTATCATATTATATACAAGGACTAACCCCGTGCCGGCTTCGCCCGACCTTAAGATAGTCTCAACATAGATTTCATTTCTTGACAGCAATTTTGAAATAAACAATCGGTAATAATGACAAATTTTTGGATTTTATTTGTACAACAAATAATATTTACAGTATAGTTACAATTAATAGTTACAATTAATATTTGTTTTAAGTGTTAAAATACTTTTATTTCCTTCACATTTGTGAGCTGAACAAGTCTGCAGCAGGAGAATAAGATATAAGTTAATTTGTTTCCATTAAAATATATAAAAGTAGAAATTATTATGTTAATTTATACTTTTGTATTCTTACATGGCATTATTACAGAGTGTGTTATTGACAAAGATTGGCGGATTGGTGGGAGAAGATTCGCTCGCATCCTTCTCCTTTTGGATGCGCTCGGTTATCCATCTACAGGTCTTGTAGTTCTCATAAGATACGCTGTATCTTTGCTAATACTGGTCCGATTTCGATTATTCTTTTTTTGTTTAAAATATATCCCTTACTTCATCATAACGTTTTTCCCTTCATTTCCTCGGTGATGTACTTCATATATGAAAAGTTAAAGGACTTTGTGAAGAATAATTTGGGCAAGTTTTATCAAAATCGTTAGAACAGCTTTTGATAAAATTGTAAAAAAGTGTAAAATCGATTATATAAAGTGGCATTTACGGTCAATCGATTTTGACGAAAAAATTGCTGTAGCATCCAATGCACGTGCCTACTTTAAATACGTAATTTCAGTTTCGTACTACTTTTCGTTTTTATTTGGACTCAGGAGACCTTAAAACGTGTATTTTCGTTTAAAACTCGAATTCGAAAATTTTCACGATCGCAATACTTCCCCTTACCTATATACGAAGTATAAGGAGGGGAATACCTAAATACTTCGTATATAGGTAAGGGAAAGTAAAAATTAAAGAGCCAAAAAATTAAATTTAGAAAAAATAGTGAGAAATTTATTAGAGATCAACACTCGAAGAGAGGGAACTACGAGTAGGCTAATTTCTTACTATACCATAAGTTGTAAGTTTTCCTTTTAAAAAATTGTATTATTACGATTTATTTATTTGTTTTCTGTGTGTTAGCCTACATTTATAATTGACATTAATATCTGCTAACAAATATTATTAATTAATAAAATAGCTGGAAGCTAGTAGGAAAAAATGCTCTCAGACCTGGATAGGGGCGTTGGTGTTGGCCAGGAAGTGTATTTGACCTAATTGTGAGTTACACAACGACTTGAAATGTGTATTTGCGTTAAAAATTCGGATTAGAAATTGTCTACAATCGCAATACTCCCCTCTACTTTCATAAATGAAAATATATATATTTATTTATTTAGTTTATTATCTATTTATTTCGTAAATGGAAGTAATAACACAGAAACGTTGAAATTCTTGGTGACCCATAAAATGTCCCTCTTTATTTTCTTCCATCTGGTCCTCTGGATAAGTAGAAACTACTGGATTCAATAAACGGTGAACTTATGCGATTCATACAACTTCGGGGTATTATTATTACTATTTTAAATTATATAAAACAGAACAGAATATAGTTTTATTTTAAACATTTACATCACATATTATGAAAACATTATTAGTTAGGGCTTGGACTTTAGACCTGTATAAATACAGAATAACCTTTTAAAATAATAACATATTAAATATTGTTCTGCCTCATTTCTTCCAGGAACAGAGTAGAGTTAGGGGTGTCAGTTTTTGTGAAAACTCGTATCTCGCATAACTCAAAGACAGTTAGACATCGAAAGTTAAAATTAGAGATTGGTGTAACATCTAGTTATGAACTTCTCTTATTGGTTACTACTTATGGAATTCCATTCCTCCTTCCATTCGTCGCTCCAATACTCTTATCACCTTCAAATCCCGCTTAATCAATCACTTATCTTACATCCAGTTCCAAAAAACATTGTAAATAGATTTTCTCTTATTTAAATCAATATTTGTAAATATGTTCCTTCATTTATAATTTTGTCATATATTATTAACATTCGAATTTCGTTTGGTTTTTGTTTTAAGACGTAATCAATTAGAGTATTAATACCAATTTCATATCCTAGAAGTAATTGCATTACGACTTGTTATAATTTTCATTTGTATTTATTTATTGACTTTTCTTTTTCCTTCCTTGTACGAAGTAAAGGAAGTATTGTAATCGCGAAAATTTTCGGTTTTCAGATTTCAACGGAAATATCCATTTTGACCATCCCTGAATCCATTTTGACTACTTTCGTCGTGGGGTCTGTACGTTCGTACGTGCTTGATTACCGAAAGTGTTACTTTACTTGAAGGTCATAATTGATTTCCATAAAAAATTACATTAAAATACCATGCAAAACTTCTCATATTTAGTATTTATAATTTATATATTGATTTAAATAACATACTAGATTTTCGTGTAAATTGGAAAACCGGAAGCGGTACTTTACTTCAAGGTCGTATTAGACTTTCATCAAAAATTATATTAAAATATAATGTAAAACATCTCAAATTTGGTAAATAGAACTTTTGTATCGATATAAATGTATTTACTATATTTTAGTTAAAATTGGTGAGCCAAAAAGGGTTCTTTACTTGAAGGTCATAATAAACTTACATCAAAAATTATATTAAAATTAAATTCAGAAATCATATGTTTCGGTAATAAAGGTTACAAACGCAATTTGGTTTCCAATCCAATTAAACATTTTTATTACTTGTTTTAAGTGTTAAAATTGAGTGTAAAATACTGGTTTTCCTCCCCATTTGTGTGAGTGTGTGTGTGTCAATAGATGGATGTCGCGATGCCGAGATGCTGCAATCTTCGGAAACTAGTAACCAAATTCAGGATCACTTTATGAGCCAGCGATTTATAGTTTAATAGTCGTACAAGGAAGTCATGTGTTGTCCACATCAGATATTTTAATTATCTGTGAACGCATATGTTCCTATATCAACTACTCTAAGGCTCTGAAGCCCACCTATCATTGTCTGTAATTGTTAATCTAAAGGGACTTGTCCCAGAATAAATAAAGAGTTTATTATTATTATTATTATTATTATTATTACATGATAAGTGGTACTTTACTTAAAGGTCGAGACAGATTTTCATCAAAAGTTATATTAAAATATAATACAAAAACTCTCAAATTAGTCATATAAGACTTACATACTAATATAAATAACATACTAAATTATGGTTAACATTGGCAGACCTGAAGTGGTACTTTACTTGAAGGCTGTAATAGACTTTCATCATAAATTATATTTATATATAACACAAAACATCTTAAATTTTGTATATAAAACTTCTATATCAATATAAATTATATAAAATCCTAAGGCGTTTCCACGGACCAATAAAAGCAGAAGAAGAATACTGGCCTTAAAAAAACAGAGTACTATATGAGGAAACTGAAGACTTGGAAACAGCAATAAGGAAAAGGAGTCTAAAATGTTTCGGGCACTTGAAAAGAATGAATGAAAACATGAAAGAGCAAATAACAAGTCTTGGTATTACAGAAAAAGAATAACAGGACAGAGAGAAATTCAGAGAATACATTAGGGTCCTTGTAGTGGAAAAGAAAAGGAGATAAGAGAAAAAATGTACGAGCGAAAGAGAGAGATGAGCGAGAAAATTAAGAGAATGTGAGCTGTCGAGAAATGATATCGACGTAGTTTTTTGAAAGAGGTATAAGCGCCATTTAGCAAACTTTACAGGAAACACATACAACGATTTTTCCAAAAATAACAATATATTTTTTTAAAAATTGTATTGTTTATTGTATATTTGCCCATTGCCCAAATTTCCCGACGGTCAATAAGTACCCTTAAATTATTCCATCGTTCTCGACATCTTCTCCCACAACCTACCCGAAAACTCCTTGTGTCCTCTATTATCTTTCCCCACTTTGACTACGGATGTGTGGTATACGGGGGCCTCTCGAATGTGCTCGAGGATAGATTGAAGCGGATCATGAACTGCTTTTTAAGATTTGTCTTCGGCACCTCGAGACGGGCCCATGTGTCCCACCTTTACGGCGAGTTGGAGTGGCTCTTCCCCTGCAACCGTAGACAATATTTCCTCGGATCTTTTCTATACCAAACCATCACCACCCACCATCCTTCCTACATCTACAGCCTCCTACAATTCAAATCCTCGGTCCACGCACTGGAAACAAGATATCGCCTTTCTGACCTCCATACTCCCTCCCACAGAACCAAAACATTCGAACGCTCCTTCCTCGCCCGCTCCTCTACCCTTTGGAATTCCTTTCCTTCTAATATCCGCCATGCTTCTTCTCTATCCTCATTCAAACTTACAACTTATGGTATAGTAAGAAATTAGCCTACTCTTAGTTCCCTCTCTTCGAGTGTTGATCTCTAATAAATTTCTCACTATTTTTTCTAAATTTAATTCTTTGGCTCTTTAATTTTTACTTTCCCTTACCTATATGAGAAGTATTTAGGTATTCCCCTCCTTATACTTCGTATATAGGTAAGGGGAAGTATTGCGATCGTGAAAATTTTCGAATTCGAGTTTTAAACGAAAATACACGTTTTAAGGTCTCCTGAGTCCAAATAAAAACGAAAAGTCGTACAAAACTGAAATTACGTATTTAAAGTAGGCACGTGCATTGGATGTTACAGCAATTTTTTCGTAAAATCGATTGACCGTAAATGCCACTTTATATAATCGATTTTACACTTTTTTACAATTTTATCGAAAGCGGCTCTAATGATTTTGATAAAACTTGCCCAAATTATTCTTCAAAAAGTCCTTTAACTTTTCATATATGGAGTACATCACCGACGAAATGAAGGGAAAAACGTTATGATGAAGTAAGGGATATATTTTATTTGCGCAAAATTTAAAAAGTATGCATTTTATGGTACATTATGTATAGAATATTATGAAAGGTAATTAAATTATCTAAAAAACAAAAAAAGAATAATCGAAATCGGACCAGTATTTGCAAAGATACAGCGTATCTTCTGAGAACTACAAGACTCCTAGATGGATAACCGAGCGCATCCAAAAGGAGAAGGATGCGACCGAATCTCCTACCACCAATCCGCCAATCTTTATCAATAATACACTCTTCAATAATGCCATGTAAGAATAAAAAAGTATAAATTAACATAATAATTTCTACTTTTATATATTTTAATGGAAACAAATCAACTTATATCTTATTCTACTGCTGCAGACTTGTTCAGCTCACAAATGTGAAGGAAATAAAAGTGTTTTAACACTTAAAACAAGCATTATAATTGTTTAATTAGAGTGGAAAAAAAATCGCGTTTATAACCTTTATGACCATATGATATTTGAATTTAATTCTAATATAATTTTTGATATAAGTTTATTATGACTTTCAAGTAAAGTATGCCTTTCGGCTCTTCAATTTCAACCAGAATCTATCATATTATTTATATTGTTTTAAAAGTCTAATTTACCAAATTTGAGAGGTTTTACATTATATTTTAATATAATTTTTGATGAAAATCAATTAATTTGATGAAAGTCTAATATGACCTTCAAGTAAATTACCACTTCTGGTATACCAATTTTAACTAAAATTTATTATGCTATTTATATTAATATGTAAGTCTTATATATATCAAATTTAAGAAGTTTTGCATTATATTTTAATATAATTTTTTATGAAAATCAATAATGACCTTCCAGTAAAATACTACTTCCGGTAGTCATGCAGTGACCAAAAAGGGAGGTTCACAATTAGATTTTACAATAATCCTAAATACTAAATTTTAACCGTTTTTGAGTTATGCGAGATATGCCCGAACGAACATACGTACAGAAGTCACGACGAAACTTGTCAAAATGTATTCAGGTATGGCCAAAATGGATATATCCGTTGAAATTTGAAAACTGTAAATTTTCGCGAATACAATACTTCCTTTACTCCGTACAAGGAAGTAAAAATGGTAAAAAAAGAATTTGATAAGTATTACAAGTATTGATATGGATCTATAATATATAGTTGGAAAGTTATAGATTTAATTAAACAAATTATAGCATATAATGTTATATAATTATAACATATAAAGTTGTAGAAGGTAATGGAGAGCAACGAAAAACGATAACTTTCAGTAATTGTTATAGTTAATAATTTCTGCTTTAAATGGAAACTAAATGGAATTCTCATGGAACCTAATGGAAACTTCCAAAATTTATTTCAAGTAAGATGATAAACGAATGTCGTGTGATGTGTGCACCAGATTTTTTTTTCAATTTATAGTTAACTGTTACTATACTCTATCAGAACCACGCATGTCTCGCAGAAAATCCACTGACCAACTACTCCAGATACCTGCCCGAATACGTGAAACCCTTTGAAAAGTAAACAAGAAAGTGGAGGGGCCAGAAAGTTGAGGATAACTGTTATGTAGCCCAGACGGAAGTTTCTTTGACAGATTGGGAAAGTCGGGAAGTGAAGGTTACAACTTGCTGGCTCAACTTCCGGCCTCAGTCGGAGACAAAATCGATAAGGGGTTAGAGTGAGCATGGTAAGGGATGCTACTATTGTAGAAACTCCTACTTCTAGATCTAACTCGGCTATTAAACATTAAATATTATATTTATTTCTATATAAATCCCTATTATAATAATAAAACCAACTAATGATGTGCATTGGAGGCTTAGAGCATGGCTTTCTAGATTTAACTAGGTGTACGAATACCTGATCTTAACGTATCATTATTAAAGATTCGTCTGCATAAAAAAATTAAAACTGATTAAAAAGGCTTATATATGCATAATATTCAATATATCCTATTATTGGATATAAAATATATATATATATATATATATATATATATATATATATATATATATATCCTCGGGCGTAGGAGTCATGACCCTACCCCGTGTACCCTAATTGTGAATCGCGTTGTCGTTTTCCAGGACATAAAATAGCCGCCCGGAGGTTTGGTACAAGGACGGCCTGTCTCGGGGAAAGAAATATAGGTCTTCGTGTGCCTGCTGACTCCGAACAGCCATAATCCGTGGATCTAGACCGATTTGTCACTGTCCTTGAACCCGAGTGAGTCGGTGGGAAGGACACTGCCGAATTGGCCCCAAAAGGACCGGTTATGGAGCAATGGGCAGCCTGCCGCTGCACTATGGAAACCATGGTTCGCAGCAACGTGAGGTTGGGTGACCCCCTCCAGGCTGTCTGTGCTTTCGCAAGCAATAAATGTCTGTAAGAAAACCACATCGCGCGGCCAAAGATCTACAAGGTCTATAGAGCCAACCGAAAATATATATATATATATATATATATATTTATAAGAGAATATCCTTACTATTGGTAACGTACAACATTCTACCCAAAGCACTACTAAATAGACTAATAGATGGGAAGATTTAATCTAAAGGGAGATTTAAGAAAGAAAGATAATGTCCAAAACAAATGCTGAGCTTATAACTGATTTTAAGGTACCACATGGTTAGAGCAAGAATATATATTTCTATATATATATATATATATATATATATATATATATATATATATATATATATATATATATATATATGTGTGTATATATACAATAATGTATATATACATTCCTTTCGTGAATTTTCAGAAAGCGATTCGGAGGACAGAGAAACTCTCTATAGAATACTTCAAGGATAAGGCGTAGATCAAAAAAACATAAATATCATTAAACTGACAATTGCCGGGACATACTCTAAAATTTAATTTAGAGGTTATTTTTAATTTTTTTTTTTTTTTTTTTTTTGAATTTGAGAAATAATACTATCTGCCACACTCAAGAAAAATAGGTATTAGAGCTGTAAGCAACTATTCGAACCATATATACAAAGTGAAAAAATAAAATAATAAATAAATAAAAATAAACATAATGACATAAAAAGAAATGACAATAATTGAAAACAATATGTACGTTATAATAGAAAATATCTGATGTGGACAACACATGACTTCCTTGTGCGCCTATTAAACTATAAATCGCTGGCTCAAAAAGTGATAATGAATTTGGTTACTAGTTTCCGAAGATTGCAGTATCTCAAAAATGACACTCGTTTTCAGGACATCCATCTATTGACACATACTCTTGTTTCTGGAAGTCTCATTCCGTTATTATATGTCGTTTTCCTTTAGTAGGTAACAAGTTTCCAAGATATTTCTTCATGTTCCGTGACAACATTAAAACTGTCAATATCACTAGATAAAGATTTGGAAATCGACAATTTCGACATTTTAAGCGGAAAAACCCACTTAACTAATATCTTATTCTCATGATGAAGACTTGTTAATCACACAAATAGGGAGGTAAAGTATTTTACACTCAATTTTAACACTTAAAACAAGTAATAAAAATGTTTAATTGGATTGGAAACCAAATTACCTTTGTAACCTTTATTACCAAAACATATGATATTTAAATTAAATATAATTTTTGATGTAAGCTTATTATGACCTTCAAGGAAAGTACACTTTTCGGCTCACCAATTTTAACCAAAATCTAGTAAATACATTCATATCGATATAAAAGTCCTATTTACCAAATTTGAGATGCTTTACATTATATTGTAATATAATTTTTTATGAAATTCTAATACGACCTTCAAGTAAAGTATCGCTTCCGGTTTTCCAATTTAGACTAAAATCTAGTATGTTATTTAAATCAATATATAAGTTATGATTACTAAATTTGAGAAGTTTTGCATAGTATTTTTAATATAATTTTGATGGAAATCAATTATGACCTTCAAGTAAAGTACCACTTCCGGTGATCAAGCAGTGACCAAAAAGAGAGGTTCACAACTAGATTTTACATCAATCATAAATACAAAATTTTAACTTTCTATGGCTAACCGTTTTTGAGTTATGCGAGATACGAACGTACGTACGTACAGACACCACGACGAAACTAGTCAAAATGGAATCAGGGATGGTCAAAATGGATATTTCCGTTGAAATCTGAAAACCGAAAATTTTCGCGATTACAATATTTCCTTTACTTCGTACAAGGAAGTAAAAAATAGACGTTTAAATAATGGCAGAATAACAACCAAGATAAGAAAATTAATGTTGAATAAAACTAAAATAGATCGATATAAAACACATTCATAGCTATATACAACAAGAGGTGGAATCAGTAAATTTTTTTAAATTAAAACGGGATTAAGGCAGATGGGCGCACTATGGCCAATGCTGTTCAACATCGTGTTGGACAAAATTATGAAGATGTTCTAGGAAAAGAATCGATCCGGGTTAAAATTAGGTAGGGGAAAGGACAAGGTAGATGTAAAATATTTAGCATTCGCGGATGACTTATCCCTACTGCTTCAAAGCGAGCAAGGAGCAATAGACCAAATCGAGGAATTGAAAGAAAAAACAGAAAAAATGGGAATGGAGATATCTTTCGAAAAAACCCGAAATGATGACCTACAACAGAGAAACGAAAGGGAAACTTAAGAAAAAATATGGGACAATCAAAACTGTCAAACAGTTTAAGTTCCTATGGGAAATCGTGAATTATAACGGAGGGAACACTCAGGCGAAAAATGTATACCTTTAAATAACAAAAGAAGTATGTAGGAAGTAACATATAGATTATCATAAATAGTCCAGTATAATTCTTACAAAGTATAACAGTTCAAAACCTCACTGTCGAGTTTTCATAAGGTTATATACCACTTTTAAAATTATAAAATGTCAGGAAAATATCTCTTCTATACTTTATCACTTTATTCACAATTTATCAAAACGTTTCGGGCTTATTCTTGCTTATTTTCAAGTGATCTATAGACATATTGTATATCAACAATAAATCATTTATAACAACAAAATCAATTAATCCAAAATTAAATATACATATGGAATCAATAATTAAAAAAATGTTTTATATACAATTAAGACCTACAGAATATTCATGTCTACATAAAACTAAGTTTGAAAGAGTATTCTGTAGGTCTTAATTGTATATAGAACAATGTTTTAATTATTGATTCCATATGTATATTTAATTTTTTATAGTTGAATATAGAAGATCACTTGAATATAAGCAAGGATAACCCCGAAATGTTGTGATAAATTGTGAATATAGTGATGGAAGTAATTATTTATAATTTATTGAAATTATGCAATCATTTATATCATAGAATGCTATTGAATGAATTTTACTAGTCGGACTCACTTGTCCAATTCGCCAGATAATTTTTAATAAAATAAAAATATAAAATTCAAAAAACGGTTGTAAAATTATTTTTAAAAAATATTTATACCAAAAAAACTTTTAAAGGAAACATAACGATGATTTTAAAGATTATTTAGAAGCGAATTCAGTAGGATTTTTTTGGTTTATTATTTTCAATAATAAACCTTTGTAATCGAAAAATAGAAAAAAAAAAAAAAAAAAAAAATGAAACTCCCTCAAAATTAGAGGTTTTACGTTTCGAGTACGTAGATTCCAAAAATCGAAAAAAGAAGAAATTCATTCATAAAAATCACTGCTCACTCCAGGATTATCCTCTGAACTCGATATTAGCATCTACCATTTTGTTTCGTAGGATTAATCCAAAATCAATCCAAATATTTTTTTATTTAGTATGTAACTATTTGGAAATAATAAACCATTGTGTGATAATTTGCAGCGTGCTTAAATGTAAGAGCATTATTTGATTGTATACCTTCCCTTACCTATGTAGAAAATATACACTAAGAGGAAGTATTGCGATCGTGAAAATTTTCGAATTTCCAACGGAAATAAACGTTTTAGGTCCCCTGAGCCCAAATAACCAAGTCTCGCTATATGGTATGTGTGTCCGTCTGTATGCAAGTCTGCTCAAAAACGATAAGTTGTACGATACTGAAATTACGTTTTTAAGGTAGGCACATGCCTGTGATGTTACAGCAACTTTTTCGTCAAAATAGACTAACCGGAAAATATCTATTATACTCGTATAATCGATTTTACACTTTTTTCTCGAAAACGGCTTTAACGATTTTGATGAAACTTCCCTAATTTATTCTTCATAAAGCCCTTTAACTTTTCATATATGTAGTATATCACCAAAGAAATGAAGGGGAAAAGTTATGATGAAAAGAATATTTTATTTTCGCATAACTCAAAAATAAGTATTTTATAGTAAATGATGTATGAAGGTCATATGAAAGGTCATATGAAATTATTTTAAATTCAAAAAGAAATCATCGAAATCAGACCAGAATTAGCAAAGATACAGCGTATCTTAAGAGGACTACAAGACCTCAGATGGATAACCGAGCGCATACAAAAGGAGACGGATGCGACCGAATCTCCTCTCACCAATCCGCCAATCGGTTGTCAACAATACGGTCTGTAATAATGTAATGTAACAATACAAAAGTAGAAATTAATATAATAATTTCTACTTTTATATTACTTAATGGAATCAAAATGTTTCTATGGAAACAAAACCGTAACTTTTAAAATATATTTTCAACTTGACAAATTTAAAATATATAATTAGGGATTGATAAATTATTTGCCACTTCTATAATTTTGTTTTATTGAAAACTAGTATCGAATATTATACGTTCATCTTCAGTTCAAAAAACACACAACAATTGAATTTGATATATTTATTTGGTAATTTAAGCAAAAATTTGAATTGAATTTGAAAGATTTTATTATTTCAAGTGCTTCATATATATTTAATTTGAGGCTATTTTCAACGTGATGTATTAATTTAACTCCTGCGTCTTTGATGAATTTATGTTGTTTTTTTTCATTTAAAAAAAAAAAATTAAAAATGGTTGCAATTCATTTAAATGAAAACATCACGTTGAAAACAACCTCAAATTAAATATCTATGAAACACTTAATAAAATAATAAAATCCTTCAAATCCAATCCAGATTTTTGCTTAAATGACCAAACAAATATCTCCAAAAGTCCAATCTTTAATTTATTCCCATCTATAACAGAAAAACCAATTACTCACCGGCATTACTGGAAAAACCCCGACCCTTAAACCGTTTACTTATAAACAAGGTGGGAACCTTTCTTTCATTGTTAGCTCAGTGCTAGAATAAACCAGTACAAACTTTTCTGTTTGATATAATCCATTTAAACCTTGCTGAGTACCAACATGTATTTGATTTCTTGTCTTAATTAAATTCATAAATGTTTTATAATACTGATTTATATTACATCTAATTTAATATGTTTAATAATACCAAACTATATTTTGAATATTGATTTGAAAAATTTGAAAGCTGTGTGATGCGCGTACTGCACCAGATTTTTTAATAATTAATTAAACTGACATTTTTACAAGGACATGATTATACATTGACATTGAGAAAAGAAATATTAGAATGATTTTAAATTCAAATAACTGCCGCAAATTTGCTGAATTGAATTGCATTTAAGACTTACTCGAAACATATTATTGATTGAACTTTTTTTTTTTAAAAACCATTCACATAAAAAGTGGGTAATTGATAAAAACGTAATTGATTAAAACTGCTCCATCTCTCTAGCGCATGGCCGATAATGGACTTATCGCTTGTTGTATCAGGTAAGAGTGTTTGAGCTCCTTATTAAGACCATATTATCATATTTTTTAAATCATCCTATTAAAAAAAAATCTGGTGCGCACATCACACAGCTTTCACTTACCTCACTATTTCAAATCAATTAAAAAAATTTCAGCCAGTTTCCAAGAAATTTTCATTTAGTTTCTATTAAACGGTATAAAAGTATAAATTAATATTTTCAAGTTCAAGAATCATTAAAGTTTATACGTTATTCTTCACTCCCCACTACTTACTACAACTATACAGGCTAGATATTATTTTTTCTAAAATCTCTACCTTTCTAACGGTATATTATAATACTGGTACTGGTATTGGTGGGGGGAACTAGTCCGGCAAGTGGGCCTTATGGTCCTTTTTGCCAACCCCTGACGACTACTTTTACGTCACCGCCGCGTACTAACCACAGTGGGAGTGTCAAGATTCATTTCGCGGGTTCGCCACGAAATAAATATTAACCGACCCAGGTGGGAATCGAACCCACAACGTTCCGAACCGGGCACTCTGGGACCCTCGCCCCAACGTACTCGGCCATCACGTCCTCTATATTATAATATACATTTATATTACTATTCAAATTTAATCGGAGAACATTTTTTTTCTCCTATAGATAAATTTCAATAGTTTTTATTTATCCATTTTGGTTTATTATTTTCAATAATAGACCTTTGGAATCGGCCAAAGAAAAAATGTTTGTAACCACCTTCAAAATTTGAGGTTTTACGTTTCAAGATACGAAGAATCCAAATATCGAATAAAAAAAAAACCCGTCCGCTCATGGCTTTTCTCCTAGACTCTTGGACCGATTGTCTTGAGATTCGGTACCAATGTCACAGGTCACCCCAGGATGATCCTCGGTACTCGACATTACCATCCGCCTGTTTGTTTCAAAATAGCCGCCGATTAGAGATCTTAAAGTCCATAACTCGGTCATTTATAAAGATAAAGGAGAAATGTAAGCAGTTTTGGAATCAGCATAACAAGGTATTAAAAAAAAAAAAAAAATACAACATAAAATCTATATATTTGCCAATTAAAGATCTTATATACCCATAACTCGGCCATTTATACAGAAAAAAAAATCTCTATCTGTTGTAAATGCTTTTGGTTTATAATTTTCAATAATAGACCTTTGGAATCGACCAAGGGAAAAATTTTTGTAGCCTCCCTTCAAAATTTGAGGTTTTACGTTTCAAGAAGTTTTACGTAGAAACCAAATATGGAATAAAAAAAAAAATCCGTCCTCAAATGAACTTCATAGACTAATTTTCCGGCGCGGCTGGTCATCGTGGCCCTAGGCCTCCTGACTTATCTATTGGGCTTCTGACTTCCTCGTATCTCTCTGCTTTATCCTTCCTTGGATTATTTCTGCACTTTCTTTAGCTTCCTTAGTCTTTCCTTTTTTTTTCCTACTGAAGTGCATATCAAATATTTCCTCTTCAAATTTCTTTTCCTTTGGTGCCTACTGCTTAATTTTTTTTACTTGGACAGATTAGATATTTTTGAAATATTACTAAGTGGAAATAATAAACCATTGTGTAATAATCTGCAGGGTTTTCATTACTACTGACAATGAGTGAAGGTTAATTTTTTCAAATAAACAAAATTAATGGTATATTAAAGAAAGTCATTTTTGATAATTCGGCATTGAAGCCATGCCAGACTATTTCAATGAGAATAAAATCTAGCTGATATTAACGAACATTTAATTGAACATTGGTATTATGAGATTCAACAAAATCGTTAAAGCCGTTTTCGAGAAAATTGTAAAAAAGTATAAAATCGATAATGTAAAGTGGCACTTCCGTTAAGTTCAATACGCTATATCTTTGCCGATTTCAATTATTTTGGTTTTGTTTCAAGGGAATTTAATTATCTTTCATTTGATTATTACATTGCTTACCATAAAACGTATGATTTTAGAATTATACGAAAATAAAATTTTCTTTTCGTCATAACTTTCTTCCCTGCATTTTCTCGGCGATATACAAAATATATAAAAATTTAAAGGGCTATTAGGAGAAGATTTTAGGCAAGTTTCATCGAAATCATTAGGAGCCGTTTTAGAGAAAAGTATCAAATCAATTATAAAGTAAAAGTAAATGATGCTCTCTAATTATGAAATTTCAATTTAAGATTAACATCTAGACCAGAAGTAAATAATAATTATTAATGCACTAGCTTCAACTTTGCTAATTAAGCCTATTATTTTTGTATTTTTCATTTTATTTGTTTTCATTTTTTTTCTTTTTGTTCGCATTAATTATTCATTTCAAGACAAGAATTTATATTGTTTGCTTATTATCTTATTGAAAATATTGTAAATATTAATTGATCTTCATTATGGAATCTTATGGCCAGATATTGTTTCTGTTTTTTTAATCGACTGTGTTATTCTTACGGGACCTAGTCCCAGAATAAAATTCTAAAATTCTTCCATTTTAGCGAAAAACTTTCAGTAACATCATACGCATATAACTACCTTAAATATGTAATTTCAGTTTCGTACAACTTTTCGTTTTTGAGCTAGGCTGTTCACATACACACAGACCATTTTGCGAGATTTCATTATTTGGACTCAGGGGAACTTAAAACGTATATTTTCGTTGAAAACTCGAATTCAAAAATTTTCAGGATCCTAACACTTTCCCTTACTACATATTTCACATATAGTTAAGTGAAAGTAAAAATAAAATAAATAAATAATTTTGCTGTTTCTCTCCACCCTTTTGTATCTCTGTTTGTTCACCATTTCCCCGAGCTATCCGCCTACCGCACCTTTCATTGCAGGAATTCCGACACTATCGGGTGGGAAACAAACAATATCCTCACCTGCCGGCTGCATTCCCCATAACGCTCCCAATCCTAGCGGTCGGCTTCGCGGTTAGGTCTATGTTCGCTTCTCGCCCCCTCCAAGCGATTCGATTATAATCTCGAGTAGGACTTAATAAAACAATGTCACGTTAAGAATCAGAATTGCTAATGCGCTGTTAGTGAAATAAAATTATGAAATGTAGTACAGGAAATGGTTACTGTATGGTTTAAGAATTTTATTTTGCAATTATCAGAAATGACACTGAAATACAATTATATTTTACAGCAAACGTATTCCTCCTCCTTTCCGTACTTTAACTTACTGTTATATTTTTTAAACATTTCTTTTTTGTTTAGGGATGGCAAAATGATCGATGTTTTTAGGCCCATGATTTGTAACCATCGATTTTCATTAAATTGCTCCTTCAGGTTTTTGACGAAAAAAATCAGATGAAACCTACCTAAGATTTATCCAAACTTTTTTTTTTTACTTCTTTGTAAGTAGTAAAGAAAGTATTGTAATCGCGAAAATTTTGGATTTTCAGATTTCAACGGAAATATCCATTATGACCATTTTGATTAGTTTCGTCGTGACTTATGTACGTACGTTCGATCGTATCTCGCATAACTCAAAAACGGTTAGCCGTAGAAAGTTAAAATTTTGTATTTAGGATCAATGTGAAATGTAGTTGTCAACCTCCTATTTTTAGTCATTCCATGAACATCGGAAGTGGTACTTTACTTGAAAGTCAAAATTGATTTTCATCAAAAATTATATATAAGTATAATGCAAAACTTTGGTATTTAAGACTTACAAACTAATGTAAATAACGTAATGAATTTTGGTCAACACTGGCAAATCGGAAGTGGTACTTTACTAGAAGGCCATATTAGACTTTCATCAAAAATTATATTTAAATATACTGTAAAGCATCTCAAATTTGGTAAATTATACTTTTATATCAATATAAGTAACAAAATAGATTTTGTTGATATTGAAGATCCGAAAAGGGTACTTTACTTGAAGGTCATAAGAAACTTACATCAAAAGGTTTATCGACATTTATTACAGAGATCATATGGTTCGGTGATCAAGGTTATTAACGTGATTTTTTTCCACACTAACTAAACAATTTTATTACTTATTTTAAGTGTTAAAATTGAGTGTAAAATATGTGCATGACCGAAACATTTAATAAAGTTAGAATCGGTAATTATTTTTCGGAGAAATTTGATTAGCACTAGAGTATGTCGTTAGAAAGGTAATGCGTACCGAAAGGGGTTTAGATCTGGGTGGTAAAATATCCGTGCTCGGGTTTGCGGATGATTTGGTATTATTAAGTGAGGACGCGGAAACTATAAAACTAAATACAACAATGTTGATGAAAGCTGGTAAAGAGGTTAGCCTCAAAATAAATACGGATAAGACGACATATATGGTTAGCAATAGAAACAGAGATGGTTTTGAGGATATAGATATAGGAGAAAACAGGTTTGAACATGTTGAGAAATTTAAGCATTTGGGGTCTGTAATTACTAGAAAAAACGAAATTCAAGAGGAAATAAAGGCGCGGTTAAAGGCGGGAAATGCTTGTTGTTTTTCGGTATCAACATTACTTAGGTCGCGCATTCTGTCCATAAACTTAAAACTTAGAATATACAAAACTATTATCTTGCCTACAGTTCTGTATGGGTGTGAAACATGGCTGCTAACCTTGAAGGACGAACAACGCCTTAAGGTCTTCGAGAATAAGGTACTGCGTAAAATATTTGGTCCGAAAAAGGATGAGTCAACTGGAGAATTAAGGAGATTACACAACGCGGAATTGCGGAGCATGCACCCTGTTAATATAATGGAAGTGATATCATCGCGACGGTTGAAATGGGCTTGCAAAGTTCTTGGGCTCAGTAACCAACGAATTCCTAAAAAGTTAATTAACGCTGAGCCGACTGGTTAACGTCCGAGGGGTAGACCGAAACGTAGGTGGGAGGATAGTATTAAGAGTGATCTAATGAATTTGGGTTTGTACGGTAGTCGGTGGACCGAGATTTGTAGGCAGCGATAAGTGGTATCGGCATCGAACCTCCGGGTTCGCTAAGCCTTTTATTATTATTATTAAATTTTTACTAATAATGATTTGAACAATGTGTTATGCATTGATTAATATATTATTTTAATTGATTTCTTGTTCATCGGTCATCCATCTCAATCCCTTACTT
The DNA here is from genome assembly GCA_948150685.1 of Rhaphigaster nebulosa. Taxonomy (NCBI): domain Eukaryota; kingdom Metazoa; phylum Arthropoda; class Insecta; order Hemiptera; family Pentatomidae; genus Rhaphigaster; species Rhaphigaster nebulosa. The sequence goes on from OX411306.1 coordinate 3,882,802, forward strand.
TTTAAAAAAAAAAAGCGCCAAGTAAACACTCGGCTTTCTACAGCTGAGGAACACAAGTCCTTCAAACTGAATTGTAACCGATTTTGAGAGAAACCGAATACGGGCGATCCTCCCTCCTTTACCTCTTCATATAATACAGAAGATATGTTAAATATTTGATGAATTTCTATTAGTAGTTCATAAGGTTTTATGGGACTTGGTTTGGTATAAATGTGAAGGCTCAAAAGTTAAGAAATATCAGTTAACAATGAATAAGCGCAAAAATGTCACTCCCTCACTATTTATTTATTATAAAAATTGTATTTCATTCAATATGTATCTAATTCAATTACTTCATTAATATCCTAAAATTTATTTCATACGCTTTGCAATAAATTACTAATGATAAAAATAATAATGTAATAACTAATTTAAAATTCGTGAAACTGAAGATATTTCAATAAAACTATTATTTTATTGTTATTATATGCTCACTCCCTCACACACATACTCACCGCATCACTTATGAAAACTGAAATATTTTGATTTATCTGCCGTTTTAGAAACAATTACGATGGGATATTTTGACAACAGTATCTTAGATGCAATTAAAATCAAAATATATATATATATATATATATATATATATATATATATATATATAATTTATAAATATATAATATATTAAATTACAGTACTATAAGTAAGAAGAAAATTATTAAAAAATCTCTATTTTCGAACAATGACCCATATACAACAATTTTTAAAGACGTTTACTTTTTATTCATAAACATCCAAAAAAAAAACGCAATAAACTACATTGTTTTAAAATTAAATTTCTAAAATTTCATTTTTCGGTTAAGTAAAAATGTTTGTTTCTACATTTTGATTGTTTTCACCTTATTCAGTCAATAAAATTAGTTAATGTTATGAAATTATTATATATAATTCGATATATATTCCATAAAATATGATTATAGCAATGTTGACTTTCATTTGAAGAGGTGGGATAAATAAAGTTCCGGTCCGGATCATCATACATTCCAAATTTGGATACTCCTTTCAATATCACAAAAAGATGCATTTGTTGATGTTTCAAACCCGAATATCGCAATTAATAATGCATTAGGAAATCTGAATGTGGCTGCATGTTAAAGATATTTTAATAAGCTACAAGGCTTGTACCAATATGTTTTTACTTCCTTATACGAAGTAAAGGAAGTATTGTAATCGCGAAAATTTTCGCTTTTCAGATTTCAACGGAAATATCCATTTTGACCATCTCTGAATCCATTTGGACTAGTTTCGTCGTGGCATCTGTACGTACGTACGTTCGTATCTCGTATAACACAAAAACGGTTAGTCGTAGAAAGTCGAAATTTTGTATTTAGGATTGTTCTAAAATCTAGTTGTGAACCTCCCTTTTTGGTCACTGCTTGATTACCGAAAGTGGTACTTTACTTGAAGGTCATAATTGATTTCCATCAAAAATTACATTAAAATACTACGCAAAAGTTCTCAAATTTAGTATTTATAACTTATATATTGATTTAAATAGCATACTAGATTTTGGTCTAAATTGGAAAACAGGAAGCGGTACTTTACTTGAAGGTCATATTAGACTTTCATCAAAAATTATATTAAAATATAATGTAAAACATCTCAAATTTGGTAAATAGGACTTTTATATCGATATGAACGTATTTACTATATTCTGGTTCAAATTGGTGAGCCGAAAAGGGTACTTTACTTGAAGGACATAATAAACTTACATCAAAAATTATATTAAAATTAAATTCAGAAATCATATGTTTCGGTAATAAAGGTTACAAACGCAATTTGGTTTTCAATCCAATTAAGCATTTTTATTACTTATTTTAAGTGTTAAAATTGAGTGTAAAATACTGGTTTTCCTCCCCATTTGTGTGTCAATATATGGATATCACGACGCCGAGTGTCAATCTTTGGAAACAAGTAACCAAATTGAGGATCACTTTTTGAGCCAGCGATTTATAGTTTAATAGGCGTACAAGGAAGTCATGTGTTGTCCACATCAGGTATTTTGATACAATACTTCCTTCTGGAGATATATGGAGAGCAGTTTACAGTTCACATTCACTAAATTTAAATATTTCTTCTGTTGGGGGTCATAACAAATATTTTGTATGAACCTTGCAGGAACTTTAACCCTAGACAAGATTGATTAAAATGCATTTTGCTCTCAACTACACTAAAAAATAGTTATTAAGGCGAAACCACTGACTTATCTAGTTTTTTACGCATTTTTCAACATTTCACTTCCACGTATCTAAACAATTTTTCCGAATTTTCAATCATGTTTCATATTAAATTTATAAGAAATTTATTGATGTTTAAAATTGTAAATCACAAATTTTTATCTAAAATACCCTGGAAGCGAGTTATTGAGGAAAAACTGAAAAAGGTGGCTATTTCACAGAAAACGCACTAAGGAGGATGGAAAATCGAAAAATTGGATTTTTCCCGAGAGGGACAATGCAAACAGCATTCTTGAAAATTAAAATCACCTTTTGCTATTTAATACCTTTTTTTATCTATATCCACTGAAGTATTAATAAAGTATTGCATAATATTAATTACATATATCCAAAATTTTCCATACTATAATGTTTTCATGATAACTATAATGTGTATATTACTAACAGGGTGCTTTTCATTTTACAATGGAGAGGGTCGGGATTAATAGGGAAATAATTAGCTGGATGGCCATTAATTAGGTAGATGAGTCCATTATCGGACCAATTAGTTGCCTCGAGTCCATTATCGATTCCAGTGCCATTATGTCCAGATGTTTGTTCCGCCATTGTCTACCGGCTCATCTGGTCGCCGCTAACAGGTGGTTGTGCTGGACGGCCTCTCTCCATCTTTTGACAGCTAAATATCGCGTAGCATTCTCCTTCAATAAGAGTTATCAAAATATTGATATTGTCTTACAACTTGACATACGCATTTACTTAAACCCGTATAGACATACTCTTCCCAAATAAATACTAATATCTGTAACATAATTAGGGATTGATAAATTATTTGTCACTTTTTGCCACTTTGCCACACACAAAGTGTTTTATTTATAGATATTTTATAATTTTGTTTTATTGAAAAGTAGTTTCGAATGTTAAACATTCATCCTCAGTTCTAAAAACACACAAAAAATTCAAAATATAGTTGGTATTATCATACATATTAAATTAGATGCAATATAAATCAGTATTATAAAACATTTATGAATTATGAATTTAATTAAGACAAGAAATCAAATACATGTTGGTACTCACCAAGGTTTAAATGGATTATATCAAACAGAAAAGTTTATACTGGTTTCTTCTCGCGTTGTACTTATTAACAATGAACGAGAAATAGGCAGGATGTTTTTAGGTAAACGGTTTAAGGGTCAGTGTTTTCCCAGTAATGCCGGTGAGTAATTGTTTTTTCTGTTATAGATGGGAATAAATTTAAGATTGGACTATTGGAGATATTTATTTGGTCATTTAAGCAAAAATCTGGATTGGATTTGAAGGATTTTATTATTTCAAGTTCTTCATAAATATATTTAATTTGAGGCTGTTTTCAACGTGATGTATTAATTTAACTCCTGAGTCTTTATTGTAAAATAATACCAACTATATTTTGAATTGCTTATTTTTGAATTTTTTGTGTGTTTTTAGAACCGATGATAAATGTATAACATTCGAAACTAGTTTTCAATAAAACAAATTTATAGAAGTGGCAAATATTTTATCAATCCCTAATTAGATTGATCCTTCTATACCATCATGCGGATGTCAACTGATCTGTAACATATTTTGGAAAATAAGATACTAGAAGTTCTGTGAGCTGTAGACCTAGCGAAAGAAATCTAAAATATGCTTTATATTGTAGCTTTTAATTTAAAAGTTTAGCCAAAGCAGTTATTCATTGAGAAGCCAACTCTGTTTCCAGGGATAACAGATATCATAAACATCCTGTATTTACAATATCTTACTTGTAATATAATACCTACATTAACATGCCTGTGTTAATATAATAACTATATAACAAACGTATTAATAACCTTACATTTTTTATGTACTCAATCCATAACCTTTCCGCAGTATTACGATTTGAAAGTATCTGATGTGGACAACACATGACTTCCATGTACGCCTTTTAAACTATAAATCGGTGGCTCAAAAAGTGATCCTCAATTTGGCTACTAGTTTCCGAAGATTGCAGTATCTCAAAAACGACATTCGGCGTCGCGACATCCATCTATCGACACACACTCAAATAGGGAGGAAAACCAGTATTTTACACTAAATTTTAACACTTAAAACAAGTAATAAAAATATTTAATTGGATTGGAAACCAAATTGCGTTTTTAAACTTTATTACCGAAACATATGATTCATGTATTTAATTTAAATATAATTTTTGATGTAAGCTTATTATGACCTTCAAGTAAAGTACCCTTTGCGGTTTACCAATTTTAACCAATATATAGTAAATACATTCATAATATATTTTTTGATGGAAATCAATTATGACCTTCAAGTAAGTACCACTTCAGGTAATCAAGCAGTGACCAGTGACCAAAAATGGAGTTCACAACTAGATTTTACAGCAATCCTAAATACAAAATTACAACTTTCTACAGCAAACCGTTTTTGAATTATGCGAGATACGAACGTACAGACGCCACGACGAAACTAGTCAAAGTGGATTCAGGGATGGTTAAAATGGATATTTCCGTCGAAATCCGAAAACCGAAAATTTTCGCGATTACAATATTTCCTTTACTTCGTACAACTTTAAAACTTCGTCGAAAAAATAACTGTTTCGAGCTTCGTACACTATAAAAAACTATCCTGATTCAATATTTTTCTCATGATACATCCAGAATCTACAATTTAATTCGTCCTAATTTATATGTTGTACATTGCTACATTTTTATTAAAACTTTTAAAAAGAGTGGAATATTATTTTTATAATTCAATGTCACAATAAGAGGTTGTCCTAAAGATGGGGTAATTCCCAGAAATTTTGAAAAAATAATGTAAGAGACTTTTTAATAAAAACGGGAGACTCAAGAAGAAATTTCGCTTCATAAAATTGCTCAATTTAGGAAATGCGTTTAAATCCTGACAAATCACAACATACAACTTTAACAATTCAACGAAACACATACATACATACACATACAGTTTATACCCGCGACCACCACAGTACGCTAGCTTGGACTAATATTCGACCGAAGGGTCTGTAATAAAGTAATGTAAACATGGACAGAAAATTTGCTAATTCTCATTAATATTCTGTGACAGAAGTAAGCTAAGAGTTAAAGTATGTAAATGCAGATACATATACATGCATTCATACATATACATATGAATATACATAAATATACATGCATTCATATAACTGACTGTTCTTTATAATGATAAAAGTTAAACGATAATAAAAACATAGAAAAAACGCTGCAAACTATTACACAATGGTTTATTATTTCCACTTAGTAATATTTCAAAAATATCTATGCTGTCCGAGTAAAAAAATTAAGTAGTAGGCACCATAGGAAAAGAAATTTGAAGCTTGTCACAAGATGATCGCCGTGAGAGTGCCCAACTGGGAGTGTTAATTTAAAAAACTGTGTCAACGCAAGTAGGCTGTGATGTAAAATAATATAGAGGAACAATAAATACGGAGAAGTCAGAAGCCCAATAGATAAGTCAGAAGGCTTAGGGCCAGGATGACCAGCCGCGCCGGAGAACTAGTCTACGAAGTTCATTACGCTATATCTTCGCTAATACTGGTCCGATTTAAGTGAATTTTAGTTCGTTTTGTAGGGAATTTCAGTAGCGTTCGTTTAGATACGATAAAACACAAATTTGCGAACCAATTTTTTTTTTTATTCGATATTTGGATTCTACAATTAACAAAGTCGATGGATGTAAGCCTTAGAAAATACTTTATTAAACAGAGTGTACAGATTTACATAATATAAATAATGAGCTACGGATAGCGTTAACTAGACTTAAATCTAAACATAGTGAGAGTGTCTCACATTCTCTTATTCTACCTTACATTCTAATTAACATTCTGATTCTTATTCTAATACAACATTCTAATACTGATTCTAATACTACATTATAATACTTATTGATACTGTCCATTTCAGATAGGCTTTTATACATACAATAGGAGAAGGGATGTTTAAGGAAATAAAACTTGTTTTAACGCTGATAACAAGGAAGTATAACAATAACTTCCTGGGTTATAAACTCTATTTAATAATTTTACTGAGTCAATGCCATATGTTAACTCTACGTATTTAGGTAAAACCGAGAGGTTACAAAAACATTTTCCTTTGTCGATTCCAAAGGTCTATTATTGAAAATAATAAACCAAAAAAATAAAGGTACTTTTTGTTCAATTAAAGAAATATTCGCGAATAATGTATTATTAGCCGTCTACGCCGAAGCCACATGAAGGATAATGTGTTTTTAGCTTGACCGTTAGTAGCTATCTAACGATTTTTTGAGAGAACGACTCAACCGATTTTCAAATTTGATGCCTCAAAATATTCGTTGAAATCCCGTGAATGTTTTGAAGCATTTTGAGCTCAAAATACAAAAGAAATGTTGTATTAAATTGTGTTAAATCTGTCCGTTTGAGAGTATCTGACGATTTTTCGAGGAAACCGCTCGACCGATTTTTAAGTTTTATGCCTCAAATTACTCAGTGATTCCCGTGAATGTATTGAAACATTTGTAACCTTTATTACCGAACCATATGATTTCTCCATTCAATTTTAATATAATTTTTGATGTAAGTTTATTATGACCTTCAAGTAAAGTACCCTTTTCGGCTCACCAATTTTAACCAACATCTAGAAAATACATTCATATTGATATAAAAGTTGTATTTAACAAAGTTTAGATGTTTTAAATTATATTTTAATATAATTTTTGATGAAAGTCTAATATGACCTTCAAGTAAAGTACCTCTTCCGGATTTCCAATTTAGACCAAAATCTAGTATGTTATTTAAATCAATATATATAGTATAAATACTAAATTTGAGAAGTTTTGCATAATATTTTAAAATAATTTTTGATGGAAATCAATTATGACCTTCAAGTAAAGTACCATTTCCGGTGATTAAGCAGTGACCAAAAAGGGAGGTTCACAACTAGATTTTACAACAATCCTAAATACAAAATTTCAACTTTCTACGGCTAACCGGTTTTGAGTTATGCGAAATACGGACGAACGTTCGTACGTACGTACAGACGCCACGACGAAACTAGTCAAAATGGATTCAGGGATGGTCGAAATGGATATTTCAGTTGAAATCTGAAAACCGAAAATTTTCTCGATTACAATACTTCCTTTACTTCGTACAAGGAAGTAATAATTTTATACCTTTCAATCCTATTCGTCCTAACAGACGGAATTTACTTGCATATCTACTAAAGTGCATTGGTTGGTTATTAGTGAAGTTATTAGTCCATGAAATATAGAAAATTGGTGTAGTAGTCAGACGCCTTCCACACGTAAAACAAGATTCTTCCTTACTCGATACGCTAATTTACTTTCTGTATCTTTGCATGCATAAAAGTTAGGTGCTTTGTGTATTTTGACATGTACAGACGTATGGGACGGAATATAACTGCAGTAGACTGTGTAGTGGAAGGTTTAATATTTATCGACTTCAATTTCACTAACAACCCTCCAATGCGCTTAAGTAGACATGAAAGTACATTTCGCCCCTTAGGAGGAATAGGGTTGTAAGATAAAATAAAATTTAATTTATTAAAAAATAAAAACCCCGACTAGGGAAATAAATAAATGGGACGAAATGTACTAGCATTTCTACTAAAGTGCATAGGCGGGTTGTAAGTGAAGTTGACGCCCGCGAATATTGAATCATGGTGTAGTAGTCGGGTGCCATCCATTACACGTTATGGCCCCTTGCATGTACATTCCGTCCCGTTAATCTGTGCTTGTCAAAATACAGAGAGCTCCTTGCATCTGTCCATGTAAAGTAAAAGTAAAGTAAATTAACGTATTGAGTAAGGAAGAGTCTTCATTTTCGTTTGGGTGTGGAAGGCGACCGACTACAACACCGAGTTTCAATATTCAGAGGCATCAACATCACAACAACAACCCATCATTAAATTAAATTTTTTGTTTGCTTATTTTACGTAGATTATCAGTTTATAGGATAGAGCTCGATTAATCGAATCGAATAATAAATTAATAGGTAATCGAGAGGAGGGTAGGCAATGGGAGGAAGGGAGGAGAGGGGGGGATAAAAAGTTGGGGTCCGAGGGAAGTTGTTGGGGAGGGGGCGCTAACTTTAGCGATATCTGCCGGAACTTGGGGCAAGTTTTCTAATAACCGCCTCCCTCGAGACCGGAACTTGGCTTTAACTTGCACTTGTTTAGATTTAGATGAGCCGCTGCCTTCTAGGTCCGCTTGTGCCCGCTTCCTATACACCAAATTTTACAGCTCTTTCAACTCCATGTTCATTCTTAACGCTACGGTCACTGATAGTGGGTAATAATGGCAGTAGGTAGCATTATTAGTAGGTCACTAGGTTTTTCTAACCAGATAAATATTATACTTTATTTTATGTTTTATTTTTTTCACTTAGTTATATATTATATATAAAGTAAGGGAAAGTATTGCAACGTAAATACACGGTTTAAGGCCCTCTTTGTCCAAATAACCAAATTTCGAAGAATGGTTTGTGTGTTTGCCTGTATGAACAGCCTAGCTCAAAAATGAAAAGTTGTACGAAAGTGAAATTAAGTATTTAAGGTAGTTATATACCTGAGATGTACGACAGCGACTTTTTCGCAAAAATCGGCTTAAGGGAATCGATAACTTTATATTATTAATTTTCTCGAAAGCACTAACGATGTTGATCAATGTATAACTCTTTATATCACTGTATAAATAAATGCTCTTTGATATCAGCATCTTATTCTTATTGAAATAGTCTCATTGGACTTATCAGGTGAATTTTCAAAATGCCTTCCACTAAAGTACTTTTAATTTTGTTTATTTGAAATAATGGGTCATTTCCGTTTCGAGTACCGCAGTTACTAACCAGTGACTTCTGTGATAATTGTTATTTTGCACGCTTAATTTTAAACATCTGTTGTTATTGTCAACTAACCTCGTTACCTGCTTTGTTTACACTACAAAGTTCTAAACTCGGATAAAATAAATTTCGCTATTCTTGTTACTGATTTTAATACCGAGGATAGTTGTGTTCGTTATTAAATGGATCAGAGTGTCATACCTCATAGAAAACTGTGTCCAAATGTTCAGAATATGGAGCCTCTCCATCAAGAGAATTTCGTCTGTAATTTGGAGGTATAGAAGAAGAACATGTCATGTTACCTCTATGAACTGGAACGTGGTTACAAGTTACAATTTAAGACGTTACTATGGTCTATATATTCTTGGGCAAACGAATATTCTACAAGTAAGTGGTGCGAAAAGGAATTACAAATGAAACCTGAAGATTTGGATCTATAAGTCTTTTTATATTGCATATTTATTTTATAGTTTAACAATGTAAATAAATGTTTATATTTGTTGGCCATTACGTACAATATTAATAACCTCCTAAACTTTAGCATCATATGTTAAACTATTGATCACATAAATTACCGGTTAGTAACTGCGGTACTCGAAACGGAAAAGATCCAAAATAATTAACGGTCTTCAATTGTTATTAGTTATAAAAAAATGGATAAATCTAATGAAGAATATGATAATTACAATTTCGGTACATGAGAGCAGTAATATAGAAGTATAATATGCCGTTGGAAAGCTAAGATTTTAGAAACAATACTATCAAGCATATAGAGGCGCAGGACTGAAGAAAAACGCATGAGCTTAGCCGAATTTGTCCGAAAGCAGACGGATGCAACCGAACCTCCTCCCACCACGCCCCTGTCCTGTTGTCAACAATAAGTTTTAAACTAACGTAATGTAATAATATAAAAGTAGAAATTAACATAATAATTTCTACTTTTATATTATTTAATGGGATTTTCATGGGAACTAAATATAGAAACTTTAAACATATATTTTCAGCCTCAAAAACCAAAAAATATAGTCCATTAAAATTTGATTTATTTAGTTTCAAATAGTTAAATATGAACTCTATAATATACTCTAAAATATAATGCTAAAAAAATATGCTCTACAATGGGTACCTATTGTTCTTTTGCATTGCTAACAAAAAGTATTAACGTTCAAATTTTAAAAAATGAGTTTCAGTTCGATTAAATTTTAAAGTAATTAATTCTGGATGGCAGTTTCAAAACAGGCTCAATGCTGTTTTTTAATTAAATGTTGTTTTATTTTTCTCAAGTTATCCATTGATAACTATAAAGCCACTATAAAGCCCCAGCCTGACCAAATGTGTCTACATCCAATATAAAAATCTGATGCGCATTTTTTTTAATATACTTTTTCATTGCTTTTATTATGATTATTATTATTCATGGTTTTTATTCTTGAATTTAATGGTTGTTTTTTTTTTTTATAATTTACTATTTTGTAATTAAAATTTGATTTATTTTGTTGAACCATATAACCTTAAAACCTTCGGGTAGTAAAAGGAATTAGTACCTACATGTATATGTATGTTTGTGTTATTATACTATATATTATACTGAGAAATAAACTGTAAAATATCTGAGAAAAAAAAAAAATTGCGCATAACTCGAAAAGTATACATTATACATATGCTCATTTGAAAGATTATTAAATTCCAACAAAATAAAAAAATAATAATAAATGGACAATAAAATAAAATACTTAAAAATTAATCAAACGTTCACATTTTAGAAACGCACACCTAAGCATCAAAATTAGTACGAGAAATAATAAATAAATAAAAAGATATGGATAAATACCAATGGCAACAAATATACTTACAGAAAAAAACACAATAAATATATCAAAGTACAATTGTAATACCGCATGACACATGTTTCATTTTCTAAAAAATCTGGTCTGCATTACAAAACTTTTCCTTACCAATGCATAAATAACTCATTTTTTTTTTAAAAATAATTTAAAAAAGTTTACATAAACACTACTTGAAATATTTTTAGCAGCATGTATAATATTTCTTCCCGTCTTCTCTCACAAAATTACAATAAAATAGTTTTTATAAAAATTGTAGTACAATTCTGAGGACTATATATTTTTGGTTTGTGAGGCTGAAAATATATTTTTAAAGTTTTTATATTTAGTTTACTACGCGCAAAAATCCGCGCATCACACAACTATCCTGTACCGTCCTATGATAATTATCTTTTTAAATTTTTTTTTTAAGAGTTCACATAAACTCAGCAGCATACACACATCTTCTCCCACTTCGGTACAATAAAACAGTTTTTTAAAAAATTTTAATACAACAATTCTGGACGCTACCTATATATTTTAAGTTTGTCAATTTGAAAATATATTTTAAGAGTTTCGGTTAATTTCCATGGAAACATTTTCTTTCCATTAAATAATATAAAAGTAGAAATTATTAAGGTAATTTCCACTTTTGTATTCTTAAATTACATTATTACAGACGGTATTGTTGACAAAAGATCGGCGGATTGATAAGAGGATGTTCGGTCGCATCCGTCTCCTTTCGGAAGTGCTCGGTTATCCGTCTACGGTCTGGTACTCCTCATAAAATACGCTGTATCTTTGCTAACACTGGTCCGATTTTGATTATTCTTTTTTTGTTTATTAGATAATTTAATAACCTGTCATACAATTATTTTTAAAATTATTATGTTAATTTCTGCTTTTATATTATTTAATGGGATTTTCATGGGAACTAAATATAGAAACTTTAAAAATATATTTTCAGCCTCACAAACCAAAAATATATAGTCCTCAAAATTGTACTACAATTTTTATAAAAACTATTTTATTGTACTTTTGTGAGAGAAGACGGGAAGAAATATTCTACATGTTGCTAAAATATTTCAAGTAGTGTTTATGTAAACTTTTTTAAATTATTAAAAAAAAAAAGAGTTATTTATGCATTGGTAAGGAAAAGTTTTGTAATGCAGACCAGATTTTTTAAAAAAGCATGTACATTGAAAAGAAACATGTGTCATGCGGTATTACACTTGTACTTTGATATATTTATTGTGTTTTTTTTGTTGCCATTGGTATTTATCCACATCTTTTTATTTATTTATTATTTCTCGTACTAATTTTGATACTTATGTGTGCGTTTCTAAAATGTGAACATTTGATTAATTTTTAAGTAATTTATTTTATTGTCCATTTATTATTATTTTTTTGTTTTGTTGGAATTTAATAATCTTTCAAATGAGCATACGTATAATGTATACTTTTCGAGTTATGCGCAATTTTTTTTTTCTCAGAGATTTTACACTTTATTTCTCAGTATAATATATAGTATAATAACACAAGCATACATATACATGTACGCACTAATTCCTTTTACTACCCGAAGGTTTTAAGGTTATATGGTTAAAGAAAATAAATCAAATTTTAATTGCAAAATAGTAAATTATAAAAAAAAAAACCCATTAAATTCAACAATAAAAAACATGGAAAATAATCATAATAAAAGCAATGAAAAAGTATATTCAAAAAACAACAATGGACTATTATACCGTCGAAAATAAAATAAAAGAATCAACAGAGAATAATCTTAGCAATAGAGAGCAGAACATAAATAAAAAAATTCTTTAAAATGCAATGCCAGGATCTATCGAAGCCTGTATCAATGTTAGAACCGACTATTTTTGAAATAAGGACCTCTCGAAGGACCTCTATTCTCGCCAAAGCTAGTATTATTTTTAGAACCTTACAATATATGCATACATTTTCTCCTCCTTCTCCCCTCCTACCTACCCTACCCACCCTTCCTTACGCAATTTCTAATAGGCTTTCGGGGCCAAATCGCTTCAACGGGTATGAACTTGGAGATTGTTAAAACATTGGCTTTTCCCAGCGGGAACCTCCACCCCCCTCCCTAATCTAGCAAACTTACCTAAATAATTTTCTGATCCATTCTCTCATACAGGAAGAAGTAGTCGACTATTATTATAAAAGATTATTATAATTATTATTACCGGAATCCAGAACAAGGCGATGTCTGCCAACGGTCAAATATGTCCGCTATCAATGATTCATATCAGTTCATACTGACAAACAGAAAACGTAATGGTTTTATTATTGTAAAGCCATCTATAGACCATAAAGATGATATAGTTACAATTTGGTAAAGTTTGGTTCCGTAATTTTCGAGGTTAGTGCTAACAAACCAAAAACGGTTTGTCCTTATATATAATAGTATAATTATAATGTATATTAAATAATATATATTATACAAACTTAAAAAAAATACCATAAAAATTATGGGCATAATCCAGGCTTGTTCTACGTTTCTACGTAGTAAAAAACAAATCTGTTTCATTTTACTGTCCTATTATATCAAGCTATTTTATTTTAGCCACTGAATGTTCAAATAGAATCTGCCCTGATCCTAGGAGAAATAACATGGAGTAACGTACATCATTGGTGCGGTAACGCAGAGGAAGTGGGAATCGGATAAATTGGAGAGGGTTTGCAATATCGGGAAGGAGGAACGAAAACAGGAGAACGGTTATTGTACAATAAAACAGACGAGAGGTTATTGTACAATAAAAGGGACCGGACAATAATGGCGGCTTCGGTTATTGTCCCGGTTCATTGACGGTTCTGGACTCCAACTCCTCTCTCCTTTTATTATCGCTGCTCTTGTTGTTGTATCGCTTTATTATCTCATTATTTAAATTATTTTTTTATTATACTAGTTAAGGACTCCATTTTTGTTTTATTATTGTGCGCATAACAAACTTGTGCCTTATAATTTAGGCCTTCTCACAATTATAAACAGGTGACATCCGCATGATGGTTTCGAAGGATCAATCTAATTAGAGATTGAAAATTATTTACAACTTCTATAAATTTGTTATTATTGAAAACTAGTTTCGAATGTTATACATTCATCATCGAACTCCCAACAAAACCAAAAAAAACATCGAAATCGGACCAGAATCAGCAAAGATACAGAGTATTGAACTTTAAACACACGCTTTTTTAAAAGTATTCTGCACACGTTCCCAAGTAAGGTTCTTCTTCTTTGTGTAGCTTTTTGATAACTTGAAAACTATTCATCTACATAAATATTCTAGATGCTTATTTGAAAGATAATGTAATTTCCTACAAAGCTAAACATAAATTAAAAACCAAACAAACCTAAGGGGATACACCAGGCATTTTGATTAAAAAAAATAAACCATGGTGTAATAATTTGCAGCGTTTTAATTCTATAAGAAACAAAACATCTATATCAGTTGACAGCGACATGATGATATAGAAGGATCAATTTAATTAGGGATTGATAAATTATTTGCAACTTCTATAAATTTGTTTTTATTGAAAACTAGTTTCGAATGTTATACATTCATCTTCAGTTCTAAAAACACACAAAAATTAAAAAATAAGCAATTCAAAATACAGTTTGGTATTATTATACATATTAAATTAGATGTAATATAAATCAGTATTATAAAACATTTATGAACTATGAATTTAATTAAGAAAATAAATCAAATACATGTTGGTATTCACCAAGGTTTAAATGGATTATATCAAACAGAAAAGTTTGTACTGGTTTCTTCTCGCACTGAACCAGCAATGAAAGAAGGTTTAAGGATCGGGGTTTTTCCATTAACGCCGGTGAGTAATTGGTTTTTCTGTTATAGATGGGAATAAATTTGAAATTGGACTATAGGAGATATTTATTTGGTCATTTAAACAAAAATCTGGATTAGATTTGAAAGATTTTATTATTTCAAGTGCTTCATATATATTTAATTTTAGGCTGCTTTCAACGTGATGTATTAATTTAACTCCTGAGTCTTTGATGAATTTATATTTTGTTTTTTTCATTTAAATGAATTACAAAGTTGGAATTCTCTGTCTCACTATTATATGCACGTATATGTTCCTTTAATCTCTGATTTAGCGATGTTCCAGTTTTTCCCGTTTATTTGGCTGCACAATCATTACAATTTAGTTCGTATACTCCGGTCTATTTTGTCTTTACGGAAATATGAGGATAGGCTTTTTTCTACTTTAAATGCAGGGTTTGAACCTAGTTTTTTCAATTAATTTCCTACTTTGGTGGATAGAGGGCAGTAATATGGAATCAAGACATAATTTTTTTGGGATGGGCCTGTCTTCGGGGTTTGTTTTTTTCTTTCATTGCTAGTTCAGTGCAAGAACAAACCAGTACAAACTGATTTGTGTATGATATAATCTATTTAAACCTTGGAGAGTACCAACATGTATTTGATCACTTTTCTTAATTAAATTTATAATTCATAAATGTTTTATAATACTAATTTATTTAAAAAATTTAATTTAATATGTATAATAATACTAAACTGTATTTTGAATTTCTTATTTTTGAATTGTTGTACTGTGTGTTTTTTAGTACTGAAGATGAATGTATAATATTCGAAACTAGTTATCAATAAAAACAAATTTATAAAATATCTCTAAATAAAACACTTTACATATAGTTGGAAGCGGAATATATTTGTCCAAACGTGTTTCAGAGCTGGGACTGAGAGTAGAAGACTACAGAGGGTGCATCGGCTATCTATCAGGGTGACACGGCAAGCCATTACGAGAGACAAATCGCTGCTGTGAGCGCCAAACTGCTCTCCTAAAGAATATCCGCCCCCCCCCCTTCGTGTTGCCGCACTTTGTGGTCTATGAAAAATGTATCAGCCACTCACAATAAGCCCTACTGACTATATACTAATAGGGCTTCGGTTTATTATATCCTTTTGCCTTGTCTTTGAATTATTCAATTGCTATGACAACTTGATGTGTTCACTTACGATTACTCCACGCCAAATGGATCGTGGAACGACTATGAGTGCGGAATCCTATGAGGATTTTTTGGAGTGTGCGGCTGGAATTCTATCGGTCCTGATTTCCATAAGGCCACGCCAAAATCCAATCACTAGAACCGACTGAATGTGAAAACTATTTGAGTGGAGCGATGGACTGCACAGTTCTTCCACGACTACGGCGAAGTGTGGCTTTGTGTTTAGCTTGACCATTTCTAGGTATCTAACGATTTTTTGAACGAACGGATCAGCCGATTTTTAAGTTCAATTGCTGAAATTATTCGTTGTGATCCCGCGAAAATTTTGAAACATTTTGAGCTCAAAGTACTGAAGAAATGTTGTATTAAATGTGTTTAATTCGTCCGTTTGATTGTATCTAAGGATTTTTTGAGCGAACATGACCGATTTTTTTAGTCTGTTGGCTGGAATTACACAGGCCAACGATGAAAAAACTTTTGTACTAAAAATACCTAATTCCTATAGTTTTTAGGCTGCTGAATTCAAATATGATATTAAAAAAGCTGTATCACCCACAATTTTAACTATTAAAGCTGTTCAATTCTTTAAAAAATCGCTTAATTTAATAAATTTAACTATAAAATATGAAAAAATTGTAGGTGATACACCTTTTTTAATAACATATTTGGATTCAGAACGCTAAAAACTGAATAAGATATTTTCAGTGCAAAAGCCTTAACGACTTGGTTAGGGATCTTGGCTTAACGAAAGAAAAAGCTGAATTGCTTGGCTCTAGACTAAAAGAAAAGAAAAGGTTGGAACCAGCATTTATGTGTACAGGAATAGAGAGCAACAATTTTCCAAATTCTTTTTACAAGAAGGTGATTTAGTGTACTGCTCAGACATTTCCGGTGTGATGAATGAGTTGACCATTTCCAGTTGACAAGTGAAACCTGTATTAGCACATTATGTCACTGTTTTAAGTAGCCATAGTAAATACAAACCATGCTTATCATGTAACATAGTGTTTCATTAATTCCCCCGTATACCGTATAGGGGTTTATACTATATAATACAAAACATATTGCTAGAAAACTATGGGTGATACAAAAAAACTAAGATCAGATTTATATTCAGCACATAAAAATCTATAAACCTTTTTTTGTTGGTCTGTGTTATCCAATGAATTCTCGCAATATTTTGAAACATTGAAAGCTCAAAATACTGAAAAAATATTTCATTATATTATAAGTATTTTCAGTTTTTTGTGAATGTTTCTAATTATATCATTTGTAAGTTCATGATCATATGGTAATAAATTATAAATAGCCAATAGTTGAAAAACTATTTTTTATTTATTTATCGTGTTTTGCGATTTTCTCACATCCCGGTCCCCAATACGCCTTCCCTCCAATATCTCCTGTCAAAAAAATCTTCCTCCGTCAGACCTCTAGCAGCCATTTCTTCTCTGACCCCTTCCATCCACTGCTTCCGAGGTCTTCCATGTCTTCTTCTCTTCTCAGGACAGTATTTAAGTGCTCGAAGGGTCCATCGCGTCTCGTCCATTCTCATGACGTGTCCAAACCACAGCAGTCTTCTTTCACTGATGTCATTGAGAATGTTGAGTTTAGCTCCCGCCTTATTTCTTATGATCTCATTGGTGACCTTCCGCAACCTGGATATGGCACAACTTCTTTTCCAGAAATCCATTTCTAGGGCCACTAATTTAATTGCATATTGTTTTGTCACTGTCCATAATTCTGACCCATATAACGTTGTGCCAACCAAGAAGGAGTGGTATATCTTCTTTTTGGTTTCGAGAGAGACCTTTTTACTCCATAGTTTAGGAGACCTACTATTGAAAAACTAAAAATACTATAACTTTAAATTAAAGTTTAATGTAATAAAAATAAAAACACCGACTATAGAAGTAACTTTTATATCTTAATATAAAGATCCTAAGGGACGGAATGTAAACGGAATCTGAACGGGACGGAATCTGAACCCCGAAAGGGGTTTAGATCTGGGTGGTAGAATATCCGTGCTGGGGTTTGCGGATGATTTGGTATTATTAAGTGAGGACGCGGAAACTATAAAACTGAATACAGCAACGTTGATGACAGCTGGGAAAGAGGTTGGCTTCAAAATAAATACGGATAAGACGAAATATATGGTTAGCAATAGAAACAGAGGTGATTTTGAGGATATAGATATAGGAGAAAATAGGTTTGAACACGTTGAGAAATTTAAGTATTTGGGGTCTGTGATTACTAGAAAAAACGAAATTCAAGAGGAAATAAAGGCGCGGTTAAAGGCGGGAAATGCTTGTTATTTTTCGGTGTCAACATTACTTAGGTCGCGCATTTTGTCCAGAAACTTAAAACTTAGAATATACAAAACTATTATCTTGCCTACAGTTCTGTATGGGTGTGAAACGTGGCCGCTAACCTTGAAAGACGAACAACGCCTTAAGGTATTCGAGAATAAGGTACTGCGTAAAATATTTGGTCCGAAAAAGGATGAGTCAACTGGAGAGTTTAGGAGATTACACAACGCGGAATTGCGGAGCATGCACCCTGTTCATATAATCGAAGTGATATCATCGCGACGGTTGAAATGGGCTTGCAAAGTTGTTGGGCTCAGTAACGAACGAATTCCTAAAAAGTTAATAAACGCTGAGCCGACTGGTAAACGTCCGAGGGGTAGACCGAAACGTAGGTGGGAGGATAGTATTAAGAGTGATCTAATGAATGTGGGTTTGGAAGGTAGTCGGTGGACCGAGATTTGTAGACAGCGATTAGTGGTATCGGCATCGAACCTTCGGGTTCGCTAAGCCTTTTATTATTATTATTATTAAGGGACGGAATGTACTTGTATCTCTACTTAAGCGCATTGGAGGGTTGTTAGTGAAGTTGATGCACATGAATATTAAACCTTCCACTGCATGTTACGGTCCCATTCATATGTGCATTTAAAAAACAAAAATTATTGTGGTTTAACATCCTTTCCTTTCGTAAACAGGACAGGTTATCCTACAGGTTACCAACTTATTCTAACAAGAGTGGGAAGGTTCATTACATGGGGCCGCCAAGAAATCATTTTCAACCCGCCCAAGCCGAATTCGAACCAGCATCATAGCAGTCTCGATGTTGCTAGCGTGCCACCACGACTTCGATCTGTGCATGAAAACAAACAGATATTAAATTATTTTATTGAGTAAAGGAAATTGTTCATTTTACTTTGGGTATGGAAGGCACTGTACAACAACACCAATTTTCAATATTCATCGGCTTCAACTTCACCAACAACCCACCAATGTGCAATAACAATGTGCAATGTGCTGAAGTAGATATGCAATAACATTCCTTCCCTTCTGAGGAGTAGGGTTGTAAGAAATAAAAGTTATTTCCGTAGTCAGGGTTACTATTTTATATTAAATTAAGTATTTTCATAATGTTTTAAGCTTGTGCTATTATAGTAATAATTCTTGGTCAGTAAATACAGTATAGATAAAATGTACGCTAAGGAAGAAGTTGGTCGGAGTGAGGGAAGGAGGGGGAGAGCGGTGCGAACAAAAAGTAACACTTATTTATGTTGTGTCAACGTTTCGGCCTAAGTTTTATGCCTTCTTCAGGGCTAAAATTAAAAAGAAAATAACAACATTGAAAACGATAGAGGCGGTATCAGTAACAGTAAAAAATGATAAAACAGAAATTACAAGCAAAATAAAAAAGTATTAAGTATAAAAAGAAAAAGATGACACTAAACTACATAACACAAATGATTAATGAAAAAATAAAAATAAAAAAATGATGTAAAAATTAATTGAAATTAAAATAATTTTTTATTTATATAATTTTTACTGTTACTGGTACTGCCTCTGTCGTTTTCAATATTGTTATTTTGTTTTTTCTTTTAGCCCTGAATAAGGCCTAAAACTTAGGCCGAAACATTGGCACAAAATAAATAAGTATTACTTATTACTTAACGTGTTACTTTTTGATCGCACCCCCCGACCAACTTCTTCCTTAATTTAAGGTCAACCAAAACTCACTCCAATAAAATTAACGATATTCATTGTATATTATATGTTTTAAAAAAAATATTGAATAATGTACAATTATTTATTTTTTTTTTACTTTTAATAATGTTAAAACATATAAATATTGATTAAAACGAAATAAATTTTTTTATTGGGTTTATAATTATCTTAACATATACACTATTTTTTAATATCGAATTTTTAATTAAGGGTTACTTTATTTAATGTTCTTCCTATTTTTACAGGTTCTATTTATATCCCTTTAAGTCTCAAGAGTTAACAATAAAAAAATTCTTTTCAGCAAATACTCGAAGAAGTTGCTGAAATTCGCCTACTCAGTCAACCTCCAATAACAATCTACACATTTTATTTAATTGTTTATTGATTCAATATTTTTTTTTTCACCTTCGTTTTTAATGTTTCAAACCCTGGTTTTGTCAAATTTTCTCTTGAGAAAGACGTACCTAAATAATGTGTTTCCATCCACCTTCCATCCGTGGCTGAGCATAATATCAATTTTAAAATTTGAAAAAATTTATTTTATTTTCAAATTCTAAGATGTGCTTGCAAACATCTAACTACACACCAGCTAGACAATTAAGATATTGAAAATATTGCTTTCGATGAAGGTTGCGTCCACAGAACACAATAATATTTCTTTTATAAAGGATAGGAAAAAAAAAGGTGAATTCAATATTCTTTATTTAAAAATACAGGATGTCGTCGGAAATTCAAAGATTTTTTTTTAGAGAGCTGTAATGCCCAATACAGGATTCCGCTACCCTCCAATAACCGGACTGGGAGAGTTAGCATCGCCCTGGACAATATTTCCTGGGGAAGGGGAGAGTTTCCTGTAACGACCGGGAACGAGGAAGCAAAAAATTCGCTCCCCCAACGATAGGGTGTCCCCCAGCGAGAAATATATAGGAGCGTTCACCGTCGATCGGACCTCAAATAGCAGGCTGTATTTCTACCCTAGGGTCGAAGGCGTCGGATAAAAATGCTCTCAACTCACCGCAGATTGGGCATCGTTCGATTAATATCCTCGCCAGGTGTCGATGCTAATTGTTCGATCTAAATCATCGATATGTTGCTCAGCTATTTGCATCTACGTGCCTTTTACAACTGTAATATCTAACCTCCATTAATGGCCGCTAACGACTGTTACTTAAAGCCCGTTTACACGCTAACAGTTACCATCAGACAAGACAGAAACAGTCGCAGCTACTGCCATAATGTAAACTCTAGGACAGATACTGCATTTACGGTCATGATAGTACTGCTACACCGATGCAGTAAACTGCCGCACCTTATCTACCTACAAACCTAACCTTATCTAGAGATGGGCAATACTCGAATTACTATTATCATTTGTGTAGTAATTCAAGGAAATATACTTACGCAACGTTAGTGAAGTACAAAAAGTACTTAAGATTTATTTCTGATTACAAAAAGTACTCAGCCGTTCATCTGATGTTGAGTATATTTCCATTTTTCAACTATTCCATCGTTATTTAAGAAAAAAAAATTTCATTTCAAATTTCAAATTGATTGATATTAATTTTAAATCCATTATTATTAGGTCATCGGAGATCCAGCTTTTTAAAATGGTATCGATTATAAAATTTAATTTATTTAATATTAGCTTGAATAGGTCAATAATTCCTTCATCTTCCGAATTTCTTTGTTATTTTACGAGTTCGCTGTCAAAAATGCGGTCTCCTTCTTCTTCCAAAGTTCTTTGGTCTTGATCATCGAACTCTTCTACGTTGCTGTTGTCCTGCTTGAAAATCTTGCAATGGATAAAAAAAAATTAGTGTTGCCCGGAGGAATAAAAACTGAAGTAACCTTACAAGTCCTTGAACATATTTGCCTTCATTGGCTGCAAGTGGAGGATTACCTACTTTGCCTATATGGATAATCCGACACTTTTTTTTTTGTATTTCTATAAAATTAAAACAAATATATTATTACTAGCTGTGCCCGCATAAAATATAAAAATAACATACTACATTTTGGTTCAAATTGGCAAACCGAAAGTGCTACTTTACTTGAGGATCATTATAGACTTTCATACAAAATTATATTAAAATATAATACAAAACATCTCAAATTTGAAATATAAAATTTTTATATCAATATTAATAATATACTAGATTTGAGTTGAAATTAGTAAGACAGAATTGGTACTATACTCAAGGATCTTTGAAAATTTTCATCGAAAATTTGATTAAAGCACAGTGGGAAAAATTGTCGATTTAGTAGCCAAAATTCTAACTCTTGTTCAAAAGAAGATAAACAAAAAATTATTTTTTCATTTATGAGCATGGGGTGTCCTTTATTAGTGATAGGGAAAAAATTATATACAAGATATCTCTGGGCCTTTGAAATTAATTTTTTTCTAAATTCTTTCTTCAGTTTATTTTTAATAAAACAGTTTATTAAGCAAAGGACCATCAAAAAGGAAAGAAATTAAATAATATCCTTCTTTACATATATAATTACCTTTTTCAGATATTTAATACGTTTTCAAGATTTATAAATAATTATTATTTGAAAAAAAAAAAAATAAGTCAACTATTTTTTTATTTTTGTACAAAGATTTTAAGTAACAAATAAGATAATTTTTAATTAATTCATATTTCTTAAATAATTTTCAAGTTGAAACTTGGATTCTGAAAACATTTTCTAAAGGCACTTTAATAGTCTTAAGTTTTCTTTGCATGCCTATGTTTCAATTATTAGAACTCTTAGAGAAGGTGGGCTACCAGAACTTTCAACAAAACAGCCGTTTACCAAAAAAATTTTGACTATAAATATTCCAAGACCAAAGGGGTGAAAATGTTTTTCGGAAATCGGTTGCATTGTTTAGAATTAGTCTCATTTCATTTAGAAGTTTTCTGGATTGGATCAAAATGATAATAAATTTGTCAATTAACAAATGACGCTTTCACACAATAGAAAGAAAGTTTTATTTACATATGTACACTTTAACAATATTTTCAAATATTTTAACATGATATCGGATAACTTATCTTTAAAATCAACAAATTTGGTTTTTGAGAATAAGTCGTATCTCATAAGTGAATTTATATATTGGACAACAGTAGGAAAAATTAATCAAAAACCTACACACACAAAACAATATTAATAATAATTATGAATGAACAATAAAAATAAATTAATAAAATAGGAAACTGATGACAATAAATAATGTATACGATATATATAATAATCTAAACATTTAAACCTATAATTAAGTTAATGAAAACATAATAAAAATACGTGAATGAAAATTATTGTTAGTTTAACAATAAATGTTTTGTCCTTTTGTGAGTGTATCGTTTGAGTTCACACAATAATTTCACTCTTGTTAAAATGTTTTTCTAGTGAACTTGCTTCCACGTGTTTGAAGTTGTCATGACAACGACTGCATAGCTAATCGCGAAAATTTTCGGTTTTCAGATTTCGACAGAAATATCCATTTTGACCATCCCTGAATCCATTTTGACAAGTTTCGTCGTAACGTCTGTACATACGTGCGTATCCCCCATGACTCATAATCGGTTAGCCGTAGAAAGTTAAAATTATGTATTTAGGGTTATTGTAAAATCTAGGTGTGAACATACTTTTTTGGTCATTGCATGGTTACGGGAAGTAGTACTTTAGTTGAAGGCCATTATTGATTTTCATAAAAAAATATATTATAATATAATGCAAAACTTCTCAAATTTGGTATATAAGACTTACAAACAAATATAAATAGCATAATAAATTTTGGTTGAAATTGACAAACGGGAAGTGGTATTTTACTCGAAGGACATATTAGATTTTCATCTAAAATTATATTAAAAAATAATGTAAAACATCTCAAATTTAGTAAATTAGACTTTTATATCAATATAAATAATATATTAAATTTTGGTTAAAATTGAAGAACCGAAAGGGGTACTTTGCTTGAAGGTCATAATAAACTTACATCAAAAGGTACATCGACGTTTAATACAAAGATCATATGGTTCGGTGATGAAGGTTATAAATGCGATTTTTTCCCACTCATTAAACAATTTTGTTGCTTGTTTTAAGTGTTATAATGGAGGATAAAATTCTTGTTTTCCTCCCCATTTGTGAGCTGAACAAGTCTGCAGCAGGAGAATAAGATATAAGTAAAGCGGGTTCTTCCGATTAAGATGTCGAAACCGTCGATTTCCAATGCTTTGTCTAGTGACATAGACAGAAAATGACATAATAGCGAAATAAGGCCTTCATAAACAAGAGTTTATGTGTGTGTGTGTGTGTGTGTGTCAATACATGGACGTCGCGACGCTACGTGTCGTTTTTCAGATTCTGCTATTTTCGGGAACTAGTATCCAGATTCAGAGTCGCTTTTAGCGCGGCCGATTTATAGTTTAATAGGCGAACAAGGAAGTCACTGGGTGTCCACATCAGATATGTTTTTAATAGTTTTTCTCCATTGCTCCACTTAAGGAGAGCATTTCGAAAAATTGAATGCATATAAACCTCAAATTTTCTAAATGTTAGTGAAAATCGACCGACCGCTTTTCGAGTTTTGCAACCGCAAGCATACGCAAGCAAAATTTATATATATATATATATATATATATATATATATATATATATATATATATATATATATAGAGAGAGAGAGAGAGAGAGAGAGAGCGAGTGAGAGAGATGATGCATACACACACTCACATAAACAACATAGCCATA
Source organism: Rhaphigaster nebulosa (assembly GCA_948150685.1). Classification (NCBI taxonomy): domain Eukaryota; kingdom Metazoa; phylum Arthropoda; class Insecta; order Hemiptera; family Pentatomidae; genus Rhaphigaster; species Rhaphigaster nebulosa. The sequence continues at coordinate 3,907,509 of OX411306.1, forward strand.
TATACACGATTCCCGACATCCCAACCCCTGAACTAACATACCACACCACCACCCCAGAGCTATAAACCTCCAGACTGCGACAACAAGGATACCTCTCCCAGAGGGACTATACGTCAGTGCGGCGGTTGACCCTGGCCAATGCTGGTTAAATTTGACTTCTCAACCTCCCCCGGTGTTTGTTTACTAAATTTAGTGTCGTCTAAGTCTGTGGGTGGTAAACCTGTCGGAAGTAGCGTACCGTGATCTATACGGTCGTGTTTGTCTGTATCATGACGGAAATATACTCGTCGTTCAGAGAAAACTTTAAATCTTCAAAAGGTGGAAGCTGTTTCTAACGAACCAAAAATGTACCAATTTTCACGAGTTGAAAAGATATCTACGCTGATAAAAAAAATCTGATATGGACACCACTTGACTTCCATGTACGCCTATAAATTATTTATAAACTATAAATCGGTAGCTCAAAAAGTTACCCTGAATTTGGTTATTAGTTTCCGAAGATAGCAATATCTCAGAAGCGATACTCGGCATCGCGACGTCTATTGGCCATTATAAAAATGTTAAAAACGGTTAGTACAGACCTTGAAACGTGCTTATCCGTGAAAATATCGATTTGTGATTTTCAACACAATTCTTATTCCTCCCTTCTAAGATGGCGATTGGTAAAAAAAAATTAGATTGAGGCAAAGTACCACTTCCGGCAAGCAAATTTTAACCAAAATCTAGTATATTATTTATATATGTACGAACGTAGATTCGTACGTATCTTGTATAATTCAAAAACGGTTAGCGATAGAAAGTTAAAATTTTGTATTTAGGATTATGATATAATCTAGTTGTGAACCTCCCTTTTTTGTCACTGCATGATCAGCGGAAGTGGTACTTTACTTGAAGGTCATCACAGATTTCATAAAAAAAATATATTAAGATATTATGCAAAACATGTCCAATTTAATATTTAAGACTTACATACTAACATAAATAACATAATAAATTTTGGTCAAAATTGTCAAACCGGAAGTGGTACTTTACTTGATGGTCATATCAGACTTTCATAAAACATTATATTAAAATATAATGTAAAACATCTCAAATTTGGTAAATTAGACTTTTATATCTATATAAGTAATATAGTAGATTTTGGTTGAAATTGAAGATCCGAAGGTCATAAGAAATTTACATCAAAAGATATATCGACATTTATTACAGAGATCATATGGTTCGGTGATAAAGGTTGCAAACGCGATATTTTTTTTCCACTCTAATTAAACAATTTTATTACTTATATTAAAATTTAGTGTAAAATACTTTTTTCCTCCGCATTTGTGATGGGAAGTTCAACGCGGGACAAGGTTTTAAGTGAGTTCTTCCGCTTAAAATGTTGAAACCGTCGATTTCCAATGCTTTGTCTTGGAAAATAGTCAGTTCTAATGTTGTCTACCAACTGAAAGAAAGAAAGACATATAATAACGAAATATGAAGTTCATAAACAAGAGCTTATGTGTGTCTTTATGTGTCAATAGATAGACGTCGCGACGCCAAGTGTCGTTTTTGAGATACTGCTATGTTCGGAAACTAGTAACCAAATTCATGGTCACTTTTTGAGCCAGCGATTTATAGTTTAATAGGCGTACAAGGAAGTCATGTGTTGTCCACATCAGATATTTACTTAATTAGTTAGCCTGAATGAAAAAAATACAGTAATTATTTGTTATACTTAACCATAATTTTACTACTTTATTAAACACGTAAAATCCAATAAAGATTCGAAAATATTACAAAATATTACACATTTATAACATATGGTATTTATAACCATTAAGGTGCGTTTATACGTTTGTCAAACCTTGGCAAATCAAACGTTTAAATGAGGAAATTAAGACTGGCTTGTCCGATCAGGTTTACTGTCTATTTTTGGGCACAAATCAAAGGAAACTTGTTGAAAAGGTGCCTCAGCGCTGTAGTTGCATCCACACATTTATGTATTTATATATTTGTATTTTTTATTGTTTTTATAATTTTAATAGTTTCTTTTTAAAATAAAAATATTTTAAACTGCCAGTAATAGCCAAAAAAAGGTTTGACGTCCATTCTTCTTTACTATGGTTTGTTTGTCAGCCTAGCGTTAGTAACCGCGTTTACAAGTTTGCAGGTTGGTTTGGTTTGAGCTGGCTATTGTTTGGCAAAGTTGTAAGCGAACATTTGTTGAAGTTCTAAATAGAAAACAAAAATACTTCATTTACTTCATAAATTGTACAAAATTGATTTTTACCCCATTCATTTGTCTCTGCATTTTCACTAAAATATTTAAATTAATATTTTTGTAAAAATGAAGGAACAATAACAATGGTTATAAAATAATCAATGGCTAATTGTTTGTTAAAATAAATATTTCTTAGAATGATATTTAACTTGAATTAATGACTGCGGTTCGTTAGTTCTGTTTGATCGTTTTCATTCAAGTTGTTCTACGGGGGCCCTATTTCATAATGAAGTTCAAAAGTACAAGTATAAATGGTAAAAATACGTATTAGGGGGAGCGAGTTAAGGCGCTTGCAATAGGTAATCAAAGGTAAGAAACGCCGAGCGTGGTTAGTACTTGGATGGGTGACCACCCGAATTTGGGTGACCGCCTAGCGGGGAAAATCCACGCAGCCCGCGTCCATCTCCCCTCCGGGTATGTAAGACCCTCAGTGTACAGGAGACAACTCACACAGACCGGGCTTAGGAGTCATGACCCTACTCCGTGCACCTAAAGTGTGTTGTTATTGTAAGTCGCGTTGTTGTCTTCCAGAATGTCAAATAGCCACCCGGAGGTTTGGTCCATGGACGATCTGCTTCGGTGATAGATACATAGGTTCTCGTGCGCCTGCTGAGCCCGAACAGCCGTAATCCGTGGATCTAGGCCGATTTATCATTGTCCTTGAACCCAAGTGAGTTATGAATGAGATATATATATTAATGCAACCATGGTTCGCAGCAACGTGAGGTTGGGTGACCCCCTCCAGGATGTCCCACTCCGAGATAATAACCGAGAGATTTATCGGGCGCGATAAATTATCTGCAAGAAGACCATATCGAGCGGCCAAAGATCTGCATGGTCTATATTGCCAACAGAAAAAAAAATTTATATATATATCTGTGTGTGTGTGTGTGTGTGTGTGTGTGTGTGTGTGTGTGTGTGTGTGTGTGTGTGTGTCTGTGTCTGTGTCTGTGTCTGTGTCTGTGTCTGTGTCTGTGTCTGTGTCTGTGTCTGTGTCTGTGTCTGTGTCTGTGTCTGTGTCTGTGTCTGTGTCTGTGTCTGTGTCTGTGTCTGTGTCTGTGTCTGTGTGTGTGTGTGTGTGTGTGTGTGTGTGTGTGTGTGTGTGTGTGTGTGTGTGTGTGTGTAATTCAGTGATTTAGAAAGAATACGACCGTAAACGTTTGCTAAAACAAAATAGTTTATTTAGTAACTTTTAATACAATCAATTAAGTTATTATTTCCAAATAATACAAAAAACTTACCTAAAAATAGAATTGTATACGAGTCTTTTACTCCCTAATTCACTATAATATATTTTACTAACAAGAGTGCTGATTAGTACAACCTTCATTTATAACAAAAGCCAATAAACAGCTGTTCAATGCCCTTTAAAAGTAAATGATCTGAATTAATAATTAATCTTGTTAATTATTAATTTACACACACACACACACACACACTCACACACATATATATATATATATATATATATATCAACATAATCAATAATAAAAAAAAAATTGTTTTAAGTTATATCTACATATTATTATTTTTGTTAAATATTTTGTATAATCAATATCGTAAAGGAGCGTTTGGAATGGAGATATTGTCAGTGGCCCCCTTAAGGATATAATTGGAAAATTGCAAAAACAAAATCTCATAAATACCCATAAATAATAACTAACTAATTGCCAATCCAAGTATCAACAGGAAAGAAAATATAACATAAATACAGACCAGAGACAGTATACCACAAATCAATTCTAAAAAAAAAGAAAAATCTGGTGCGGTGCGACGCAATGTGGCGGATATCTCGAAAATATGGAGAGGTTGATTATTATCTAATCCAACTGCCACCCATTATTTTATGAGGTCACTAGTACATTTGGTGTGGCACACCTGTGTAGATAAGTCTCCAATAGTGTTTTGAGCATGTTTGAACTTAATTACAAGTGAAATATACCTATATTGGAATTAGATATCTATAAATTAATTAATAACAAGAATGGATCAAGTTAGAATTTATAAAACAATTATTCTTTCTACTGTTCTGGACGGGTATGAAACGTGGGTTTTGATTTTTGTGGGCTGCTCTTCGATATGATAAAAGCCCATCTATTAAAATCCTCATTCATTCTGGAAGTGTGGTATATAGGAGGAAATTCCACAAGGTCCAGACAGTTTTTAACTATTTTCGATAATACGAAGTAATTAAAATGTATTGAAATGGTTACAGGTATTTTATTGTAACAGTTGTGATTGCCGAGACTATAAAGGTGAGATAGTTGACAGTGATTGCCGATCTGATATTTACAGAATTCTATTTACTGTTAGATAATTCACATATCTCGATAGTAGATAACCAATCTTTATTTACATAAAGTCCTGTCCTGGAATTCACTCACTTAATTATTACATAACTATTAATAATATTTGTGTTATCTATTTTTTTTATTTTTTGGCCTGTTTTTTATTAATATTATTTACGAACAAATGATTTTATATGAGTGTATAGGGGAGAGGTCTAGCGGAGAGAGAGCTGAAACAGTAATCTTAAGTTTTACATAAATTCGGTAGGGTCAGTCCAAGGGTAAAGATGACTACTAAATAGTAATTTTGGTTTATTATTTTCAATAATTAACCTTTGTAACCGACCAAGAAAAATATATTTCAACCTATACAAAATTTGAGCTTTTATATTTTAAGATACTTATAATTCAAAAATCGAGTCAGAAAGCATCTGTTGATATTTCTTCAAGTGATGTAAAGGAAACTGATCAAATATCGACCTTATAATAACCTTGTAATTGGAAATTTCAAATATTAAATTCAAATTTAAAATTCCCAAAAAATTAATAAAAGCATTTCAGTGCGACAGTATTTCCAAATCAAATGTAACTTATTCCATTTCAAATGTCACCTTTTCCAATTTAATGTTAACCCTTTAGAATTTAAATATAACTAGTTGACATCCGCATGATAGTCAATTAGGATCAATCTAATTAGGGATTGATAAATTATTTGCCACTTCTATAAATTTGTTTTATTGAAAACTAGTTTCGAATGTTATACATTCATCCTCATATAATCCATTTTTGATATAATTGATCCAGTTTTTTATATAATCCATTTAAACCTTGAACTGAGGATGACTGTATAACATTCGAAACTAGTTTTCAATAAAACAAATTTATAGAAGTGGCAAATAATTTATCAATCCCTAATTAAATATAATGTTTTCCATTTCATTTGTAAACCTACCGGACTTGATTTAATTAATTAATATTATTTTTTATTTTAAATAATTATTTTAACTTCAATTACGACTTTTGAAATAATTTCGACATATCCTTCCGATATTTTTTTTCGTTAATTAGATGGTTAGTACACAGTACTAAGTTTTAAGATTTTCTTTTTTAAAATGCAGTTTATTTATTTTTTAATATTTATAATTTTTTTGGAACATAGAGTGGATTCATCAATTTGATGATGCTCATTAGCTTTTCAAAGTTGCTATTTTATTTGTTTTGGAAATTTTGTTCGAGCACAAGAATTTCCAATTAATAATTGTTTTGCAAAATTCCTTAGTATTGGTATCGTTTATAACTTTTCAAGGATGGTATTTTCCGAATTTACAATCGGGTTTTCGATCGTGAACGCAAATTTTGATTTACTGTTACTACTGAAGTTATCGTTAATACAGGAATCGTTAATTGGTTTTCGAGGGTTCTAATTTCATTTTTTTAATTGGATTTTTGATCGTGCACGCGCATTTTGAATGACCATTAGAGTTGGCATTTTTTTCGGTTGAGGTATCGTTTATTGGGTTTTCGATTTGAAGACGATATTTTCAAATTTACTATCGGGTTTTTGTACGCGCATGCGCATTTCGATTCGCTTTTACTTTAGAAGTTTTCTTCGATATAGGGATCAAATATTAGGTTTTCAAGGGTTGTGATTCCTTTTTTTTTTTTATTTAATTTTTGATTGAGCATGCGCATTTCGAATGATCATTACAGTTGACATTTTGTTTCGGTATAGGTATTATTTATTAGGCTTTCAAGGATGATTTTTTCGAATTCACATTTTGATTTTTTATTACGGATGCGAATTTCGATTAACTTCTACTGTTGGTGTTTTATTATTATTTCTTATTGCTAGGAATCTTTTATTAGGTTTTTCAGGGTTCTAATTCAGTGAATTAGATGATTCAGTGAATGAATTCTGTATCGAACTTGCGCATTTCGAATTATAGTTGACCTTCTGTTTTGGTTTCGTTTATTAGGTTTTTAAGGACGACATATGCAAATAAAGCCCAAATGAAATGGTAATGCCAGTTGGATGGAAAATAGTCAAGTAAATTCTAATTTTTAAGTTTCGTGACAGTAGGCACGAACTGAGTAAAGCTTCTCGTTTGCATGTAGCAGTTTTCTCTCGTGGTAGTACTGTCCCGACAGTACTATAGTCTGGCAGTATTGCGTTATTCTTCTCTAGGCCTTGATAGTAAACCTTGTGAAAGTTGGAATAATGTTGGATGTCAAACAGCTGACTGGACACTACCAATTTAATGGTCACCATAGAAACTAAATTATATATTTTTTATTCCTCCTATAGCAAGGAGAGAATCCCACAAGTTTCTCCTTGATTTTAATGAGCAAGCATACAATATGTCTAAATTATTTATTGGAAATAAAAGAATAGTTCTTGTCATATTTATTTTTTACGAAATAACAAAGAAATCTAAATATTTATTAACGTTATTTCTTGTTAAAACGGAATGTTCCTTCATTTATAACAACCTGCGATAATGAGAATATAAGCATCGGCCAAGAATGAATAGGATTTCATGACAATTCAAATTTTTTGCTATAACTTCTAAATACCTACGGCTTCAAAGATTATGCACACGTTTGAAAAAGTCAACTGTAGTGAATTATACAAGGATATATCATTTATTTTCGGACTAAAATTTAATGCTGAAAAAGCTGTTTAAAAATGAAAAACCGAATGTTTTTTTGCTTCCAAAAAACAAATTTCTCAATAAATCAATATCCTAGAAAATGTCCATTTTTTTTACTTCCTTGTACGAAGTAAATGGAGTATTGTAATCGCGAAAATTTTCGGTTTTCAGATTTCGACGGAAATATCCATTTTGACCATCCCTGAATCCATTTTGACTAGTTTCGTCGTGGCGTCTGTACGTACGTAAATTCGTATCTCAAATTTGGTAACTAGGGCTTTTATATCGATCTGAATATATATACTAGATTTTGGTTAAAATTGGTGAGCCGAAAACAATACTTTACTTGAAGGTCATAATAAGTTTATATCCAAAATTATATTTAAATTAAATACAGAAATCATATGTTTCAGTAATAAAGGTTACAAACGCAATTTGGTTTCCAATTCAATTAAAAATTTTTATTACTTGTTCTAAGTGTTAAAATTGAGTGTAAAATACTGGTTTTCCTCCCCATTTTTGAGATCAACAAGTCTGCAGCATGAGAATGAGATATTAGTTAAATGGGTTTTTCCGCTTAAAATGTCGAAACTGTCGATTTCCAATGCTTTATGTAGTGATATTGACAGTTTTATTGTTGTCACGGAACATGGAGAAATATTTTGGAAACTAGTTACCTACTGACGGAAAACGACATGTAATAACGGAATGACACCTCCAGTAACAAGAGTATGTGAGTGTATTGGATCCATCTATTGGATGTCGGGACGCCGAGTGTCAATCTTCGGAAACTAGTAACCAAATTCAGGATCACTTTTTGAGCCACGGATTCATAATTTAATAGGCTTATAAGGAAGTCATGTGTTGTCCACATCAAATATTTTTTTTTTAAACTCTTTACATTATGGAGTAAATTTGTGCAAAATTTCAAGCTTCTGCACCTTTGTGTGAAGCAAGGAGAAATTTGTAAAACTATTTTGAATAAGCCTCAAAGGGAACTCGCTTGGTTGGCTGTTTTTTAGCAAACAACTTTTTCAGTTGACGTATCCATGTTGGTATAGAAGGATCAATCTGATTAGGGATTGATAAGTTATTTGCCAATTCTATAAACTACACTTCTATAAACATTCACACTGGTTTAATGAAAACCAGTTTCAAATGTTATAAAAATTCATCTTCAGTTATAAAAACACACAAAAGTTCAAAAATCAGGAATTTAAAATACAGTTTGGTATTATCATAGATATTAAATTATAGGTAAAAGGCTTATAAAATCTCTGATCGGCCGCCATTTTGAAATAAACAGACAGATGATATTGTCGAGTTAGGAGGATCATTCTGGGGTGACCTGCGACTTTGTTGTCAAATCTCAAGAAGATAGGTCCAGTTGTCTCGGAGAAAAGCCGCGTACGGCGGACGGTGGACAGATTTTTTTTTATTCGATATTTCGACTGAACGTATCTCGAAACGTGAAACCTTACATTTTAAGGGAGGATTAATTTTTTTTTTCTTGGTAAATTACAAAGGTCTATTATTGAAAATAATAAACCAAAACCATTAATATGGATAATTTTTTTTAATTCTTTTTTTTTCATGCCTTCGTAGGCACTTATTCCAAAACACTTTACATTTTCCCTCTATCCCTATAAATAGCCGAGTTAAGGGCTTATAAAATCTTTAATCAGCCGCCGTTTTGAAAAGAAAATAAAGGATGGTAATGTCGAATTCCGAGGATTAACCTGGAATGACCTGTGACTTTATTTGCCAAATCTCAAGAAGATCGGTCCAGTAGTCTCGGAGAAAAGCTGCTAACGGACGGATTTTTTTTTTACTCGATATTTGGATTCTGCGTATCTCGAAACGAGAAACCTCAAATTTTGAGGGAAGAGGGTTAAAAAAAAATTTCTTGGTCGATTAAATATAATAAAACAAAATGCTAGACACATTAGTTAGGCTGTGTTAATGTCATTGCGAAAAATAAGAAAACATATTAAACATTGAATACGAGTATTTATGATCAGTATTTATTTAGTATAAACTACAAGTACAATAGAAAAAAGAAGAAATAAACAAGACTGGGGATGCATGCCAATCTACAATGCCGACTGCCATATCATCTGATCCAGTTAGCCCCTTGATTCATTGAGCCTCCTCCGGGCCCCCCTGGTTTTTATTAGGCCCTCCCCCTACATTCTGTGTCACTCCCGAGGAATGTGTTATGCTTAGTCACGCTGCTATCTGACACGTGTGTCATTCTCGGTCGCTTAATTGAAAAATACCTCCAAATTAATAGTTTTTCATTAAAGTCCAGCTTTATTCCTACTTAATCTTGTCATATTCTCACTATTACAATATATACATATATATATATATATATATATATATATATATATATATATATATATATATACCAGAGATATATGTGTATATCGGAGATAGATAAATTGTATTCAAATACTACAGTCTTTCTCGATCAGGACAATAGTTTTAGTGATAAAGGAAATAATACCGTATTTACAGACAAACTTCTGCTTCTTATATATTATTTCTGTTGGAGAAATCCCTTTTCCAGGAGAAGTACTGAACCGATCATCAAGCGGGATGAAAGAGATTTTTACCTAGAGTGTGCTAATCTACCTTAAATTGTTGTAAATGCTGTAATTATCTTTAAATTAATTATAAACCAGACTTTGCACCAATGGTTATCAAGGTGACGAGAATGCCATCATTATATCTAATCTTTCATAAGAACATTTCTGGATTATTGATAAAATTTTAGAAAATAAAGCCTTTTCTCTAAGTTTAGGAGTAGATAATTAACTATAATTTGTGCGGAATTTCCGTACGGGGCCAACTAGTGTTAATTAAATATGAAATTTTTAATATGGCCAATTATTACAAAATGCGTAATTATTAATTACTATCATTATTAATTAGTTAAATTGACTATCAATAATTATTATGTAATAGTTATTATTAAAAGTGTTTTGGAACCATTATACCAAGGCTATTATTTTTTTTTTTGTGAGGCTTTGGTATTATAATCTCAGCAAACTTATACGCAAATGCCTAAGATATGGGTGTATGAAAACTCTAATCAGCCACCAAAAAATGGCGGATGGTAATGTCGAGTTCCAAGAATAATTCTGGGGTCGTCATTTATGAATTCGATGCAAAATCTGAAGAAGAAAAAAAACGGTCCTGTAATCTCGGAGAAAAGCCGCGGACGCCGGACGGACGTATTTTTTTTTTTCTAGGTCGATTACGAAGCTTCATTATTGAAAATAATTAATAATTAATCCTGGAGGGATCAGAAGGAATCAAGGAGATCCTAGCGCTACTCTCTCAACTGCGTCAGAGCTATTGAAAGCCAGTGGAGTCTGATCCGAGGCGGTATACCCGCATGGGCTCCGGATTTAAGTGGAGAATTTGCCCATTGCAAAAACTCTGTTGTGGATATTCACATAAGTTCTCGGTGCCACTGCCGTTTCCGAAGAAGATTAAAGGGATGAATGGAGCCAGATAGGGACTGTGCTAAAGGATTAGGATGCTGATTAAAATTCGGAGAATATACATAGAATAATGTCTCAAGAAAATGGGGTATTGATGTACATACGTAAACAAATTAATAAAATATCTGGTGTGGACACCACATGACTTCCATTCACGCCTATTAATTCTATAAACCGGTGGCTAAAATAGTGATCCTGAATTTCGTACGTTACTACTATCCGTAGATAGCGGTGGATAACTGAAAAATAACTCGTGGGCTCGCAACGTCAGTTGGAGTCGGTTACTTGTGATGGTATCTTGAGTCGTAATTCTGTATATGGTAGACTCAGAATTTCATTTTCTAAAAAAATTATTTGACGCTTTTATTTCTCAAATTGATAAATAATAATTTAAAAAATCTGATCCAGCACATGGGCTTCGTACGTAATTTTGATGAAAGTTTATTATAACAATCAAGTAAAGTATCATTTCCGGCTTGCTAATTTTAACTTAAATCTAATATGTTAATTATATTATTATATAAGTTTTACAAACCAAATTTGAGAATTTTGCATTATATTTTAATATAATTTTTGATGAAATTTTATTATAACCTTCAAGTAAAGTACTACTTCCGGTTTACTAATGTTAATTAAAATCTAATATGTTAATTATATTAATATATAAGTTTCATATGCCACATTTGAGAAGTTTTGCATTATATTTATATATAATATTTGATGAAAGTTTATTATAACCTTCAAGTAAAGTACCACTTCCGGTTTACTAATTTTAATTAAAGTCTAACATGTTAATTATATTAATATATAAGTTTTATATTCCAAATTTGAGAAGTTTTGCATTATATTTATATATAATATTTTATGAAAGTTTATTATAACCTTCAAGTAAAGTACCACTTCCGGTTTACTAATTTTAATTAAAGTCTAACATGTTAATTATATTAATATATAAGTTTTATATACCAAATTTGAGAAGTTTTGCATTATATTTTAATATATTTTTTAATAAAAATGTATTATGATCTTTAAGCAAAGTACTATTTTCGGTGATTATGAAGTGACCAAAAAGGAAGGTGCACAACTAGATTTTACATCAGTCCCAAAACACAAAATTTCATTTTTTTTACGGCTTACCGTTTTTTAATATGAAAGATAGGAACGAACGTACGTACGAACAGATCACGACGAAAGCAGTCAAAATGGATATCCGTTGAAAACTGAAAACCGAAAATTTTCGCGATTACAATACTTCCTTCACTGCGTACAAGTAAAAAAGGGGGGCAAAGAACAGATTGTAATCATTATCAGTGGATTTAACTCTTTCAAATTATTGCTTAAGGAAACCATTTACGTTAATTCTAGCTAGCCGGTTCACGGGATGCCCCGAAGAAACTATCGGAGAATATCAATGTTTATTCCAGTCGAGCAATAGGAAATGAAATCTGTAACTAATCAGATTTACATAGATTTGAAAAAGCATCTGTTAGTGTTCATAAAATTTACGTAAGTGGGTCTTTTGGGTTTTTCCGTACATCTGTGTCGCTTAGGTCAAAGTAAACTCCGAATTTATTAATGATTTTTAAATTTGACATTTTTTCATGAACTGAGTATATTAGTACAGTCTGAGCAGATATAACAGACCCATTTTGAAGGGATGTAGAAAACAAACCAATTTCTTTAGAAAATAAAAATATTATATTTTCCTAAAGCACATTGATAATATTTTTATTTAGAGATGGGCAAGAAGTACTCTTGAGTAACGAGTACCTGATATTTTACGAATACTTTCACTAGCCGGGATTAGATACAACTACGAATGGCTGGGGTAGGTCAGTAGGTTATGGGGTAGTCTGTGTCTAGTCGTATCTAATCCCTACTAGTGAATGTATTCGAGTGAAATAATCGGTACTCATTACTCAGAGTACTTTTTGCCCATCTCTATTTTTATTTTAGTGAGTTTTAAAGATTATTTCTCCTAATTTTTGACCGTTATTAACGACACATAGCTGAAGACGTTCTCGAAAATTTGTTATCACTCTTCGAGTCATTTCTGTTGGAAGGGAACTATGGATGGCTCTTGATGACTTCGGTGTACTAGTTTGAGGGAGAGATGGGGAAAACTATAAGAGTGAACTCCGACCTTTACATGCAAATGTTTGAAATTATCCTAGAGATCTCACGCTCTGGAGACTGTCCTAATTTGGATGATTAGGGATTGATAAATTATTTGCCACAGAAAAGGTTACATTGAGTACTCACCGGAATTACTGAGAAAACCCCGACCCCTAAACCGTACTATTTGCATACAAATACCCCACGTTTCTTCCATTACAGTCATTTCCATTACTACTTCTGTGCGAGAACAAACCAATACAAACTTTTCTGTTTGATATAATCCATTCAAACCTTGGTGAGTACCAACATGTATCTGATCTCTTGTCTTAATTAAATTCATAATTCATAAATGTTTTATGATACTAATTTATATCACATTTAATTTAATATTTATAATAATACCAAACTGTATTTTGAATTGCTTATTTTTGAATTTTTTGTGTGTTTTTAGAACTGAAGATGAATGTATAACATTTGAAACTAGTTTTCAATAAAAACAAAATTATAGAAATGGCAAATAATTTATTAATCCCTAATTAGATTGGTCCTTCAATAACATCATGCATGCGTCAACAAAATTCCACGCTCGTTTGGAGTATTGAAGGAAATCTTTTCTGGATTTTTTTCTCAGGAAATATCTCAATGAAGAGTATATGTGAAGAAAATATATGAAGTGAATCTACAACCAATGGAAACCAAGAGTTTGTAGAAATAGGTCCTTACAAATTTTAGAAAGTGGATAATATTACTTATTAAAGAAGTATTATAAGCTCATCTAACGATGTATCCCTGGAAATAAACAAAATCAATGCCAATAGGTGCTATTTTGGACTTTGGAGACTTCTAAGGAGCTAATTTTTATCCATACAAACAAAACTGATGTTATATAAGACCCTGATTAGACCAGTGCTCACATACGCCTCTGAAACTCAGACCATGATAAAGACTAATTAGGGATTGATAAATTATTTGCCGCTTCTATAAATTTGTTTTATTGAAAACTAGTTTCGAATGTTATACATTCATCTTCAGTTCAAAGTCTAAATGGATTATATCAAACAGAAAAGTTGGTACTGGTTTCTTCTACCATTGAACTAACAATGCCAGAACAAACCTTACTGTTTGATATAATCCATTTAAAGCTTGAACTGAAGATGAATGTATAACGTTCGAAACTAGTTTTCAATAAAACAAATTTATAGAAGCGGCAAATAATTTATCAATCCCTAATTAGATTGATCCTTCTATACCATCATGCGGATGTCAACTGATCATGACAAAGACCATGGAAAAAGGAATGCTGCTACATATTTGAAAGAATGCTACTATGTAGAATTTTAGGGGAAATTAATTTAAATGGTTATTGGAGAAGACGAATCAACAGGAAAGTATACGAAATGTTGGGGAATCCCGACATAATTACTTGGATAAAAATCCACAGATTGAGATGTGCCGGCTTTGTGGCCTGAATGTGGGAGGAGGATTCTGCTAAATAGCTGTTAGAAGGAAGATTGGAGTGTATCCGAGAAAGAGGGAGGCCAAGACTGCGATAGGTAGATGCAGTAGTATAAGATACCAGGCGTATCTTGAACGTCCGTAACTGGAGGGTGACCGAACTGGATACAGAAACCTCCTGGAGGAGGCTAGGAGCAACACAGGATTGTAATGCCATATTGTATTGTACTTCAAAGACAAGGTGTTTAAACACCAACCTCATTCCCTAGACGATTTAGGAATGAGGAACGGGCAAGAAATCAATACAATTCAGCCAGAAAGAAGGGTGGTGACAAATTTCTGAATAAATCTACAACGGCCGATATTTGGAAGATGTAATTTTAAAACCCACTGAAATAAAACTATTTTCAATGCAAATTTTGAAAATAACACCAGTTTCGTTCTAGAAGCATTGGTTTTTTATTTACTAAGACTAAAGCTAAGTCCACACTGTTCCACTATCAGACATGTTAATGTAGACTTTCGTTGGTACTGCCCGCCGTTGCGACTGGCAGAGTTTGCCAATCGTAGCCGCTGTTACTGCATCTAAAATTCGCTAAAACTGTTCACCGCAGCGGCCCACTTTTGCATAACCTATAATATATTTATCGTTAACATATAACCTCTCCTATATTTATAATCATACCATATCGTTATAACTATATAGTATATTCTTAAAACCTTTGATATTATATGTTATTTAGATACATACAAATTATAGATAAATGAATACGTTTATCTACAAGTATGTACAAAAATACAACTGTGTATGCACAAGATACATATTGTTGTGTTATGTACAACAAGATATTTGTTAGGTATTTTAGACAATGAAGAAAGTTCGTCTGTCGCGGTTTCTTAATTGTTTAATATAATAATAATAATAATAATAATGTGTGATATAAAAATAAAATAATATGTTTTTCCACACAATATTTTTTACTATTACATTTCTGTAGTCCTTATGTTTGTGGTCATAACGAACCTGAAACTGATTTACAAACTCTACTAGACGTTCGTCGTCATAATCACTAAATCCCTTTTTGTAAAATAATATTGCTTTAAATGATAACCGTCGCGTCTGAGGCAGTATGACGCCTTCTGGAGCGGTCAGGGACGCAGCTGTATAGGTATGAAGTCATACTAGATATAGACTGCCGGGCAGTGCCAGCGAAACATGTCCCTACCTATTCAGTCAAAGTAGTAGTAAACTGCCTGCAAACTTTGCCGACCGCAACCGCGGGCAGTACCAGCGAGAGTCTATTTTTACACGTTCCCTTCTCCGTTCATCATGTCGAATCGAAAGTCGAACAATGTGGGGATCGCTTTAGGTTTTTTTTTTTTTTTTTTTCTGGATTTATGGACCTTATGTCATTCTCAATCAAACATTGCCGAGATAGCTAGAAGGGAAAGTTTAATTTAATTATAATGTGTTGAAACTTGTCTTGGTTAAGAAGAATATTGCAACACTTGTACCAGCCATAAAGTATTGTTAAGTAATAAACTTGTAATCGAAAATAATAAATTTCTGAAAATCTATACATCTTTGGCAAAGGGAGGAGAATGTTCAAACTGGAAGGTTCCTCCAGGAGATTAGCACCACCTACTTACTTGGTACTCCAGATCCTGTTCCAAAGGAGGACACCCTGAAGAGAGCCAACTCAAGATGGAGTGGTTTAAATGAGGAACCCTATCTTGGGACGATAATTAGCCATTAGCTTCAATTAGAGATCAGATGTTGGAGTGCTGGAATTAATTCCCGATCAGCGTCACCCGTTCAGTGCCTTCTTGATTGATCGCCCACTCGAGTGCCTTATCCCTTATCATGTACCTGTCCTCTCTGATAAGCCAGTGTTCGCCATGTCGCCGCTCCTAGAATCACTGCAGCCCGAATCTCTGGTCAGTACAATATATGTATATATACATCACTTATAATGCTCCACTATAGGCCAAATCCGAGTTATAATACAATATTTTTCGAAACCGCGTTGAAAAAAAATCTGGTGCGATAGGCTCACCATAAAATTTTCGCTTACCACGCTGCTTGAAATAAATATTAAAATTTTCTATTTAGTTTCCATCGCAATATTTATATTTAATTTAATAATATTAGGAAATTATGAACTACAACGCTCACTTAAGTTAAAGACTTTTTATTTATTTTAATTTTTCTAAAATATTTAGCTTTCCACTGGTAAATTGAACTCATTTTTTCTGCCTTAGTTAATTTTCAAATTCTTTTATAGTTTATATTTTTCCATTTTTTGTTAATACTAACAATGAGAAATGGTTAATTATTTCAAAAGGAAGGCAGAAACTTTGAAGGAAGAAACTTTGAAAATTGGGCATTTAAGCCCAATCAGACTATTTTAATGAGGGTGAGACCTGGGCAGTTTAACTGTACATAGGTATAACGAGTTTGATCAAAATCGATAGAACATTTTTCGTAAAATCTATGATACGAACTGGCACTTTTGGCGAAAAATGAAGTCGATTTCGGCGAAAAAGTTGCTGTAATATCACTGGATCAATGCAATTTCAGTTTGGTACGAGTTTTCTTTTTTGGAGCGAGACTGGTGAGTATGTATGATGTAACATAGACACACTCTGACCATTTTGCGAGATTTAGTTATTTGGAATTGAGGACTTAATAACGTGTATTTCAGTTGAAAACTCGGATTCGAAATTTTTCACTACCGCAATAATGTTACTAGATGGATAGGTAATAAATGGGTTTTATTTACATAATTATTTTATTCATCTACATTATTTATAATACACTCAATACTGCCATGGATATATCGTCTAGCAGATATATCGTTAGTCTACATGCATGGCCAAAAAAAAAAAAATCTTTACATTTTAGATATCTAACAATAAGTAATATAACATAAATTATATATATATATATATATATATATATATATATATATATATATATATATATACATTACAAACAATCTGAACTTCGTTCCCCACTAATAATAAACTGTGCTAGGCACCACTATAAAGAAAAACAAAATATGTCTTATCTGGGCCCGCTCATACTACTTCTATTTTTTTGTTATTGAATTCAGTGATTAAAAATTTTCTATAATTTTATAAAGAACCGCCATAATGAATAAAAGATATTGAGGACCACTAAGATTTAAAACTAAGCTATTCACTTATAATAGTTTTATTTGATTGAGTAGTGGAATAAGCCATTAAATTGGTAGTTCGTGGTGAGAAAGATTTCAATGATATTTAAAATAAACTTAAATGAAAATTTAAACTCTGAACGATAAAACCATGATTGATTTGTTACTGCGAAATCATTTTCGTAGAACTAGACGAAGATGCGAAAAATTTAAATTTAATACAAAAACATTAATGAAAGACGTTAAGGAATAAAATATCTAAATAAATACGTATAATAGTTTTTCACGTATGTCAGCTGCGGCTTCAGCGATACAAAGCACCAAGGGCCGCATTTGGCACCGCATGGCAGAATCCCCCAAGTCTTAAAATATCTTAACTTAGAAATTTCGAAAGGACGGAATAAAGTTTTAAAAAAATTCTCTATAAAATAATCGATTAGTTCTGAACATATCGATTTTTTTTTTAAAAGGCGTAAACGCCATTTAGCAAACTGTACAGGAAATATATGAAACGATTTTTCTCCAAATAACAAT
This sequence comes from Rhaphigaster nebulosa, assembly GCA_948150685.1. Classification (NCBI taxonomy): domain Eukaryota; kingdom Metazoa; phylum Arthropoda; class Insecta; order Hemiptera; family Pentatomidae; genus Rhaphigaster; species Rhaphigaster nebulosa. The sequence continues at coordinate 3,925,509 of OX411306.1, forward strand.
ATATATATTTTTTTTCAATTTTATTCTTTATTGTTCACTGTAGGAGTTTATTAACGTGACAAAACTTTTACAATTACACTATATTTTTAAGACTTCTAACACTGATTTAGGCCAGAATGACTACTGAGAGTCGTTAGTATTTGGTGCTTACATCATCAATTTTCGATTTTAGACTATTTTCAATTTGTTTTCTCGATACATCGTCAGCGGGAATCGATAGGGGCGGTGTTTAGGCCCCACAGTAAGTTGAAACCTGCATTTCGAATTTTTGGCACTTAAGCTTTTTTCAAAAAACGACGTCGATATATTGTAAAAACAAAATGTTAGATTTATAGTCTCTAAGACGCAACTTATTTCTGGGGGGGAAAGAGGGGGGCCTGAGAAGCGGGGCGGCATTGCTGGAGCTCAGCAGGGGCCACTAAGCGGCCGCGTAGCGTTCCAACTTGTCTTCATCTGTCCTTCCACTTCTAATACAATATTTGCGCTAATTGTAATTAGTAGAATCACTGAATCCACCGAAGATATTATCGGAGATTATTTCGTTTTAGATGGAACCATTGAGCGAAAATTTTTTTTACGGCAAATATTATAGAAAAAATTAGAATATAAAAGTGTAGTCCAATATGTAGCCTTTTATGTATTTTTAAGAGAACTTACAATTCCATCTGAAGCTATATAATATTTTGATTCAACACGTTGAACTAACCAATGAAGTTAGTTAATCTAATAAAAATCTGCTTCTTTTTGTAACGGCTAAATGTTTATTTACAAAATTTTGAAAATAAAGTACCATATACGAAATTGCCATAAAATACCTAATAAGGTACACAATATTTTATTTTATTGACAGCGATATTTCAATCTTCGTCAAAATTATCAGTATCGAAACCACTTTTCGAAGACGAGATACGAAAAATAAACAACAATGGCACCGTAATGTTTACTTTTTCCGTTTTAAAACTATAAGTGTGTAAACATCGGAAGATGAGCGCCAATCTGATTGTATTATTATACAATATATATATATATATATATATATATATATATATATATATATATATATATATATATATATATTTATATAAGACTCTTGTATTTGTGATTAAGACTATCGGGACTCGAAAAAGTACAAATACAAATATGTTCAGCACCATCGCGTAAGAAGGGCGGTTAAATATCAGTTATTATTTTTGATAATTTCATTCGCAAAAAAACTGGCTAGACATTCGAAATGTTTCGACCATTATTAGGAGTGCAAAGGTATAAGACTATTAAGGTATAAGGCTACTTGTCGATTTAGTGGGGTGGAGTAGGTAGTAAAATCTCGCCCCGGGCGCCTAAGACCTGGGTATGTTAGAAAACTATCGAAATGTTTTTTAAAAAAAAACATAGATCGGCGGTCGATCTAATTAATTGGGCAATAAACACAAAAAACTTCATTGATGTGGAATCATTGATGTGGTGTGTTCATGTTACTATCCATAATGGCTGTGTTCAAGTCATCTATGTTCTTACCGGATTCTGGTTAGGAATGTCAATATCGAACACAATATCCATATATATGTATCTTATCGAGAGTTTTCAAATATATAAGGAAAGTAGTTCGATTTATCTATATAAAATATCGATATTTCGGGTCTAGATGTTTTTAATCTTTAAAAAAGCAAAAGGAGAGGCTTCATACATTGAATTGAAACATAATGGCCCCTTTGCCATATTTTAGTATTTTCACAAAGATTTCATGTTTTCGAATCGGTAGATTGTACAGTGATTGAACATGGGTTCGATTTCATATTGGCGTTACAAAAAATATCTTATTTACTTCGTTATTATGACTACTTAGAATTAGGAGAGTTATCAATTCGCATTTTACGGCTAGGTCTTCGAGGTATCTTTCTCGCAGAACAGGATGCTACTTGAGGAAGTGGACATTTATCACGCATGTGGACTTTATCATTTCGAATTCCAACTTCTGGCAATTCGTCGAATTTCTGTAAATATTCATTTCAGAGAGTATAATCGGAATGTTTATTGGAATCATCTTCCTCTTCTGGCGAGTCTTGGGCACACTGCCATGGCAAAGGAATGCCCTTCCATCCTTCGCCATCAGAAGAAATAGAATCTTCACCATCATACGAGTAGGATATCCGTTCCACCCATGAGGCGTAAAAACATTTCGACCTAGTAAACTTGTTACGACCCAGAAGTACATGCACATTTACATTTAAGACGCCCCTAACCTCTCCCAGAAGTACAATTTTTAGAAAAATATAATCGCTTACTGTGAGAAAGTGCAGGCGGCAAGACTGTAACAGGATCTTATAGTATTAGGGTTAGTAAAAAGAAATTACCGTTTCAAGAGTTAAATGAAGTTTATTTTTTTATTACAAAACATTTCTTCTAACTTTCGAAATACAGTCTATCATGTTCTATGGTTAGTTGCCATCTAGAAGCCAGCTATTTGATTCTTTACCGGTACCATTCTTTAGGTTTCGACTAGAAAAATTCTTCCACTCCTTTTTTTTGGGAATTTTTACCACTTCCAATGTTTGAAATGTTTTTCCGTTAAGAAAGTGAGTCATTGCTTGGAAAATTTAAGAAAAGTCCGAAGGTGCTAGATCAGGGCTATAGGGTGGGTGCGGTAGAAGTTCGATGGCATCCATTTCAGCAAGTTTTTGGCGGCATATTTCCAGGCGACCTTCCGCTGCTGCGAGGTAAGCTCATGTGGAACGTCTCAGCATGCTTTCTTCTCTTTACCTAATTGTTTTAAGTGACGATTCACACTTGACTCTGACAAAAAAAGGTTCGGAGGATAGCTGTCGAGTACTTTTTGCGGGATCATCTCCATGAGCGTGTCGTAGAGCCTCGCTGTCCACAACAGATGATCGCCATGAACCCGGCTGCCTTTCTAAGCTTGTATCGCCATTTCCCAATTTGGCGAACCACCTCCTCAGTCCGCTCATTAATGTTAGGTTCTTCTTCAACACCCCCTATCAAACGCATGGTTTCGGCGGTTGAAAATTTCCTTTTCCAGTAATACCGCTGAATTAATTAGGGATTGATAAATTATTAGCCACTTCTATAATTTTCTTTTTTTATTGAAAACTAGTTTTGAATGTTATACATTCATTTTCAGTTCTAAAAACACACAAAAATTCAAAAATAAACAATTTAATATACAGTTTGGTATTATTATGCATATTCAATTAAATGCAATATAAAATAGTATTATAAAACATTTATGAATTATGAATTTAATTAAGACAAGAAATCAAATACATGCTGGTACTCACCAAGGTTTAAGTAGATTATATCAAACAGAAAAGTTTGTACTGGTTTGTTTTAACACTGAACTAGCAATGAAAGAAAGGTGGGGTGTTTATAGGTAAACGGTTTAAGAGTCGGAGTTTTTCCAGTAATACCAGTGAGTAATTGCTTTTTACGTTGGGATGGGAATAAATTTAAGATTGCAGAATTACTTGAATTTCATACCTCAACGTCACTTTGATTGAAAGAATGCCAAACAAGTACTGAGCCTCACAAACATTATGTTTACTAAAAGATTCAGTACAGTATTAGAATTAAAACATACCAATAAAAACAACATTAGAATTAACAAAGATATAAGAAAAAAATAAACTTCATTTTAACCCGTGAAACGGTCATTTTTTTTTTTTTTTAATCACCACAATACGTTTGTGAAACACATAACTGGTGTCCATGAGTGTAAGTATGAATTTAGAGGTACCTAACAGCCAAGTTTTGAGGCTCCCCTAAGATTCTTTCTCAAAATTTGAAGATGTGGAAGTGTGTTATATGTAATAATGCAATGTTTGTTATTAAATGCATTACTAAAAATAATTTTGTATTTTTTTTTTCTGTTAGCACTCTACACCATGCAGGTCTTATACCGCGCGATGTGGTCTTCTTACAGATATTCTTTCGCTTGAGGGAGCTCAGACAGCCAGGAGGGGGTCGTCCAGCCTCACGTTGCTGCGAACCATGGTTTACCATGAAGCAGCGGCAGGCTATCCATATATCCATAACCAGTCCCTTTGGGGCCAATTCAGCAATATCCTTCACTCGGTTTCAAGGACAGTGACAAATCGGTCAAGATCCACGGATTATGGCTGCTCGGGGTCAGCAGGCGCATAAGGACTTATATTTCTTTCCCCGAAGCCGGCCGCCCATGGAACAAACCTCCCGGCAGCTACATATTTGACATTTTGGAAGACCATGACGCGATTCAAAGGTACACGGAGTAGGGTCGTCATTCCTAAGCCCCATATATTACTATTACTACATATAAATATAATTTGATATTATATTTTATTGATTTGAAGGCCTATTCGAGGCCCAAGGCATTTGCCACCTGCTAGTTACGTTTCTGCTTGTGTCTCAGGTCCCCACATCTTTTCTGCTTCCACCCTCAATTAAATATTTTTGCTGCACCTGGGAGACGTAACAGGTACCTGTAAGGTTAAGACATAACTAATTAGATCAAATCAAGAACCTGGTGTGTAGTCGGGGTTTAACTAAAGATTCAGTGTCGTGGTGAATAGAGATGGCCAAAAAGTACCCTGAGTAACGAATACCGAGTATTTTACTCGAATACTCTCTACTCAAGAGTACTTTGCGCCCATCGCAAGTGGTGAAGAAGGGTGTCCCATGACTCGATATTAAAATAATAACAATAGGAATAATTTATTTTTACCATTAAGGGTCAAGGAAGTGGTTATCAAAATTATAGCTAATTGAAACGCGGCATATAGTTTCCGCTCCAGATGGCAGATAGCGGCAGTGTTTGCCCTCACAAGCTTCCATTAGCACTTCACTTATTTCAGCAACTTTATCAGTAAATAAAAGTTCTATCACGCATGTAGAGCCTGTTCCGACGGTTCGGGCCGGTTGTTTATCTATACACCAATTATCGAGATTCATTCCTTGAATGTAGTTAAGTTATATCTACTAAGAATAATACTTTGATTGCTGAAAAAAGTTTAATTAGGGATTGATAAATTATTTGCAACTTCTATAATTTTGTTTTTATTGAAAACTAGTTCCGAATGTTAATTTATATGAAGATGAATGTATAACATTCGAAACTAGTTTTCCATAAAAATAAAATTATTGAAGTGGCAAATAATTTATCAATCCCTAATTAGATTGATCCTTCTATACCAGCGATTGTTGATATTGTCTAACGCAAACAATTCTTAGTATTTATTAAAATGGAAAGGAAATTTAGTAAAAAAAAAATTAAATCTAATTAATTTATAATCAAATGTTTCTCTATCGTTAATATAATTTAAATAAGGATCTGTTGAAGGATCTCTATCCCCGCCAAAGCTAGTTTTATTTTTAGAACGTTACAATATATGCATAAATTCTCCAATATGTACCTACAATTATTCACTGATCAATTTTTTTTTTCTGTAATTAATATATAGTGAACTGTAAATCAATGCAAATGTCATGTGAATGCTATAGATACTCTTCAGATAAGTTGTTAATCGATTCCAAGTGATAGTCTATTAGTATTTTTTTAATTTTTGTTTTGATGGTGTTTATCATTTTCTACTCTAATTAAGGCAGACAGGGTAGGTTATTCCTACAGGTTACTATCCTATTCTAACCAGAGTGGAAAGGTCGAGACTGTAAGTCCGACGCGAAATAAATTTCAACCCGCTCAGCCTGGATTCAAACCGGCAAGCAGAGGTTTCTTGGACATCTAGTCCAAGAGCCGAGACGAAATTTGGTGACTTATTTGAAAAAAAAAAACTTTTAGTCATATATCCATATACTGTCCAACCTCAGTATTGAATTTGCATTTGTGTGCCAATTCAAAGCGGTCGATTTTCAAAATGGCGGCAAAAAAAAAAACCTTTTTAATAAGTAATACTTTTTGTAATATTAATAATGGTTTTTGATCCGATTTTCATGCTTATCCTTAAATATTACTTCCAATTTGTCTTCTTATCAAATCCTCCCGCGATAAGAAATTTAAATTCTCTCCCGAAAATAAAGTCTGCGTACACCTCTGCTTCTTACAATGTATCTTGTTTTAATAATATTAATTCAAATTGCTTTCCCGCTTTCATCAACTAATTAGTATTCAATTTAAGAATTTTTGCATTATCGCCCGACACCAATTCTTCAGAATATCCAAGCACAGGAATTTTACCACCTGAAGTTAAATCTTTCTCAGTACGAACCATCTGTCTAATGACGTATTCCAGAACTAAATTAAATATAGGCAGAAAAGGGGAGCCTTCCTGTTTTAAACCTGAATGGATCTCAAACTTTTTGGAATAACTTTTGCCTATTCCAACTTTACTAGATATTATTAGGGATTGATAAATTATTTGCCACTTCTATAAAAAATTGTTATTGAAAACTATAAAGCAGCTAAATACATGAGAAAAACTGAAAGAACGCTAAATCAGAGATTAAAGGAACATATACGTGCATATAATAATAAGACAGAGAATTCCAACTTTGCAATTCATTTAAATGAAAAACCCATATATTCATCAAAGACTCAGGAGTTAAATTAATACATCACGTTGAAAACAGCCTCAAATTAAATATATATGAAGCACTTGAAATTAAAAAAATCCTTCAAATCCAATCCAGATTTTTGCTTAAATGAGCAAATAAATATCTCCAATAGTCCAATTTTAAATTTATTCCCATCTATAACAGAAAAACCAATTAATCACCGGCATTACTGGAAAAACTCTGACCCTTAAACCGTTTACCTATAAACATCCCACCTACCTTTCTTTCAGTGTTATGCTATGTTTTCTCTAACTTGAGTTGAGCTTGATTACTATCTAGCTCTAATACATTAGTCTATATATATAGGGATGCCATTGGGCAATCATTGAAGATGATCATCCCAAAATTAAGTAAGCTTATGAATACTTTTGAACTTCTTACCTCGTCCTCTAAATTGGATACCTTTCCAAGGGTCTGGTTTGTGGTTACCATTATTTAATAATTAACCAAGATAATGTTCCTACTTTTAAGTTTAATACTAATGTTAATCAAAGTTACTGCTATCTTAATGAAATATATTTAAATTAAATATGGGCATGGTTACTAAAGAACTACCTCCTTGCTAACACTTATCTTTATTCTTCAAAATTAAAATAACAAACCATTACAATAAAAAGTTAACCATGGAATGATTCAGCCTAGACTTAGCCATTAAGTGTTTTAACATAAATCTCTTATCTGTACTAATCGGTGTTGATGGTTCCTCAAGCGAAGGCTTGAAGGCGATGGTTGTAGGCTTGCATCAGGCAAGGTCAGGGTTCAGAGGAGCAGTCTCGCATCAGCTGATCTCAGTCTAGCAGTCTTCCCTCAGCCTCGGTCAGTTAAGAAGTATCTCCTTTTCACCTCTTTGCTTCTTTCCCCCTTTCTCTCTTATTCTGCCTAAGAGGGAGTCGAAAACGATGTTCATTGGCCTACTAGTTTTATAGAGGAAGGAAATTCTGGGATTTCATCTGATGGCTCCACCCCTTGTCCTGATAGCCGGTATCTGCGAACCATTATCCAACTAGTCTAATTTAATCATACCTTTTCCACTTTTTCCTCGAGGCCAGCCAAGCCTAAGAGGACCAGTTCTTAAAATTGATTAGATGTTCCAGCTTTTGGCATTGTTACAATGTTAACTTCTCGGTAGGGTTTCTAAATTAACTTATCCCTTATCATTTATGTGGTGACATCTGTCATCGCCTGTCAGTTACCCTTTTCTACCTGCTCGTCCCTTATTTCTTTTGTTTGCACCTGGCCTAGTTAAATTAAATAACGATAATATTTAACAATATCAATACATATTAGTTAGTTCAACGCGAGAAGAAACCAGTACAAACTTTTCTGTTTGATATGATCCATTTAAACCTTGGTGAGTACCAACATGTACAGATTTCTTGCCTTAGTTAAATTCATAAATGTTTTATAATACTAATTTATATTACCTCTAATTTAATGTGTATAATAATACCAAACTATATTTTGAATTGCTTATTTTGAATTTTTCTTTGTGTGTTTTTAGAACTGAAGATGAGTGTATAACATTCGAAACTAGTTTTTAAAAAACAAATTTATAAAGTGGGAAATAATTTATCAATCCCTAATCAGATTGATCCTTCTATACCATCATGCGGATGTCAACTGTTTATTAGATGTATCAGAAATGCACATTAACTACTTGCTATAATAACCTAAAATATTATAGAGCTTCTGACGATCGAAAGAATCCTTAGATTTTTTTAGATATAAAGTTGATGATATGGCTTAGTACTTAATGAACATCTGGTCTGAAAAATATTGTTTAGGTCTACGAATAAAAGTGAACCTCTGAATATAAATATTCAACCTGACTATGTTTGTGCACGCAAAACTCGAAAAGCAGCCGTATTATCATTTAGAGAATTTCTTCCGAAAGGTTTATATGCATTAATTTTTTCGTGAAAGATGTGTTTCCTCGGTGCATATATGTTCGCTATATTACTCTTATTTACTTTTCCATTCATTCCATATAGCAATAAGCAAGATGAAATGTGCAATATATAATTAATGTGTTAAAAATCAAATTTAAACTTAAACATTTTTTTTTTTTTTTAATTTGTTAGTAATAGTTTTGTAAAAAGTTAACAGTATGATGATGAATGATGATTAAGAATGATAAGAACAATAGGTTCTGTTTTATCGTACTCACATTATCTTTTAAAATTTTAACATTAAAAAAAAAAATTGGAATTTGGGAGGGTATTTAACTCGCACAGTGGTTAAAAACTGGCCTTTTAGCGAATTAAATAGGCTCTCATCTTGTCTTTATCTGGATAACACTACAAGAGGTTTCTTTTAATGTATTTTTTAACGCTTAATCCAATGCAGCAAACCTCGATTCTATAGGAGTTAAAAATTTCAAGATATAATTCAAAAGATATGGAAAATAATTGGCTAAATAAAAGTGACAAAATTATACGTGAAAAAATTATACGAATATTAATAAAATATAATTTAACATATTATAAATATATATTTTTATATTTGATATAAATTAAATATAAAGCATAGTACAATATAAATAAATAAAAAATTGCGCAACTACATTATTAAATCCGCACCCACAAGTATCGTACGTGTCAAGATGCTCCAACAGTATCCATATCCATTATCCATATCCATATCCATATTCCATATCCATAGATAAATTAGTAGAAATGAAGTGACTCAGAATTTCGAAATCAAATTCCACACTTCAGAGTATGACTTTTGATTGCTACTAGTTTGAGCTAAGCAAAAACAACCGTAAAATCCCATTTTCTCTAGTAATCATTGAAATGGGCACGTGAACTATTCTGAATCGACATCCTGATTGGGTTAAGATTAAGGTTTTTTTTCCACGTTTCGACCACAGTGCGCCGTACGGGGTACAATGCGGGGGTATATTATAATGTGACTACCAGCAGCCCCCGGAGGATTATAACCGCGATGACATTATGCGAGGCCAGGACCCTTGCACTTGCTCGCACTGGGGCAGGTGCGGAGTGGAACAACAGCGAACATAATGAAGGCGGCTTAGAGCCGACAGTAATCGAAGCCGGAGGATGATAGCCTATCCCTCGGTGGATTCATCGAGTCGCGATTCCTCTGATCCGATTAGGAGTCGATTAGTCAAGCCGTTCAGTGAAGGCTCGTTCCAATATCAAAACCTTCATTGTTCCTCCCCAGCGCCTCCTGTATTAGCCGCATGAGTTATAGAGCGCGCAGCGCATTATCGCCCGTCTCTTAGCTACGGTTGTTTATACGCTCGTAAATAACAGGTCTCTCTCTGTCTACGGCTCATTAGCGAACAACAGCCTCTGCAATGGATGGTAAATATACAAGGAAAGATCCATAGGTTGTGAAGTTCACTTCATTATAACACGAAAGATCAAGACAAAATGACAGAACTTCTAGCTTAGAATTTTTAATTATGAAATTTATCTCTGAAACTTTTCAGAGAGCTAGTTTCCCTGAGCAAAAATCTTTGCTGGTCCGAAAAAATTATATGACAGGATTTGCAAATTATGAGTCAACCACTGTGCAAAATGAAGTTCTAAATTTTTAGAGAAGTTTTTCGTAAATGGCTCAAACGATTTTGATGAAACTTGCCTTATCCCTTCTCCAAATCCAAAAATCCTTAAATGTTTCATATATGACCTACGTCACCGAGAAAATGCAGAAAAAAAATTATAGCCAAAAGAAATTCTTATTTGCGTATAATTCAAAAATTATACATTTTATGATAAATTATCTATTAAATCACATTTTGGGTAATTAAAAAATTACCCCTTTAAAACAATTGTATTAGTAAACATACAGCGTATCTCATAAGGACAATAGCCTAGAAGGAAAGCCGAACGCGTCCGAAAGGAGACAGATGCGACCGAACCTCCTACCACGAAGCCACCTACCTGTTGTCAATAATACGCTCTGTAATAGTCTAATGTAATAATTAAAGAGTAGAAATGAACTTAATTATTTCTACTTTTGTATAATTTAATGAAAACAAAACGTTTCCACGGTGACTAAATGGAATTTCTATGGAAACTAAACCGAAACTTTTAAAATATATTTTCTGCTTGACAAACCAAAAATGTATGGAGTACAGAATATTACTAAGATTTAAAAATGTGCTTTTGTGAGAGAAGTGTATCTTTTGTGTTTTTCTTTCTTTGATGAGATCATTTGGAGCCGAGCCCTGTAAAATAAAATACTAAAATGTATAAATAATAAATATTATGTACAAACAATATTTACTGTATATAAATAAGGTTTGATAATTAAATGAAGTATAGATGATTTATGTAACGTCTTTACTGTTTTTTTATTTTGAACCCTACTATAAATTTCATTATTTACTTGTTATAGTAAAAACAGAGATAGGGAGTATTTCTTGAAGTAATAGAAGATGGGTTAGTTATGCAGCAATAAATATTGGCGTATTCTCATAATGTTCGTGGAAGAAAACTTTTGAATATGCCTTTACACTATTATAAAAAAATAATAATAGGATTTTTTCCCACTCATATATATAGCTCCATACAAGTTTTTGAAGAAGTGTATGCTGCTGAGTTTATTTCGAGTTGTGTTTATGTGAACTCTTTAAAAATATGTTTGAAAGATTATTATTATAGGGTGGTGAGGGAAAGTTGTGAGATGCGCGCACCGCACCTGATTTTTTTTCCTTTTGACGATATCATTGACTCTCCATCAACAATACATAGTTTAATATAATAGTAATATCATGGATAATATTATATTAATGGTTATATACATATATGATTGCAGAGTCACCGAGACATGGAGCTGTGCTCTGGGTGCGGTAGGATCATCTCGGACCGCTACATCATGAGGGTCGGGGAGCTGTACTACCACGAGCAGTGCCTCGTCTGCAACCTCTGTTCCGTCTCCCTCCACCACACCTGCTTCATCAGGGACTCCAAGCTCTATTGCAGGATAGACTACGAGAGGTAGCTTACTATTAGATGTATAGTATATATATATATATATATATATATATATATATATATATATATATATATATATATATATATATATATATATATATATATAAGGTACACGATGTAGTGAGAAAAATACGTTTGCGCATGCACACGTGAAAGTAGTGAATGGAATTATAAAGATGTATATGCAATTTTATGGATAAAATAGATACCTCTAATTTTGAGCCAAATCAAACGAGCCTTTTCCAAAATATTGCTGTGTAAACGAAAATACGTTTGCGCATGCGTAATACATGATGGAATTTTTTAACATTTATATATAGGACCATCAAATCAGATTAACAGAAGTAGGTGTTATGCGCGGAACACGGATTTGACCATAGACAGATTTGTTCCTCGGTATCTAAAACAAAAAAGACGAGTGAAAATGGTTGACTCTGAGGACATAATTTTTTTCATACTGCCCAGGTTCTTGTAGGGCCTTAGTGCCACAAAAAAAAAAAAAAAATATATATATATATATATATATATATATATATATATATATATATATATATATTTATTCGTGGCGCTAAGGCCCTGCAAGAACCTGGACCTCTCTTCTCAAAGTGCATAGTATAATAGAGCTGACGATTTTGAATTACAAGTTCGATGTGCTTATCTCTTTATGCCTGGTACTTTAGGCCAGAGATAGTGCACAAAATCCTAGTGCACAGCGCGGAAATAATAAGGAACTGTTTAGTGCCTATTGGCATATTATCAGAAGAGACACAAGAAGTCCGAAATAAAGATTGCCGAGGATTCTGGGAATACTATTCCAGGTGCACATGCAATGTTGCCGTTGATATCAGACACCTTAATAAATTTGAAAAATGCCTATGAAAATGAGGAAATCTTTACCTATTTTGATCATGTAATGTATTTACCTCATTGGTTTTGTAGTGATTTCTCCACTATGTATATACCTATTAACTCATTTGATTAACTAATTTTCCATTTCATACTGTATAATAATGTACTGCACCGTAAGGATTGGAAAACACAGATCATGACTAAATTTAACAAATTCAGTTTATATCCGTATGATGGTATAGAAGGATCAATCTAATTAGGGATTGATAAATAATTTGCCACTTCTATAAATTTGATTTTATTGAAAACTAGTTTCGAATGTTTTACATTCATCCTCAGTTCTAAGAACACACAAAAAATTCAAAAATAAGCAATTCTAGATACAGTTTGGTATTATTATACATATTAAATTAGATGTAATATAAATCAGTATTATAAAACATTTATGAATTATGAATTTAATTAAGACAAGAAACAAAATACATTTTGGTACTCACCAAGGTTTAAATGGACTATATATCAAACAGAAAAGTTTGTAATGGTTTCTTCTCGCACTGAACTAACAATGAAAGAAAGGAAATGTGGGATGATTACAGACAAACGGTAAGCAAATCCTTTTTCTGTTGCAGATTGGAATAAATTTAAGATTGTACTATTGGAGATATTTATTTGGTCATTTAAGCAAAAATCTAGATTGGATTTGAAGGAATTTATTATTTCAAGTGCTTCATATATATTTAATTTGAGACTGTTTTCAACGTGATATATTAATTTAACTCCTGAGTTTTTGATAAATTTATGATTTTTTTCATTTAAATGAATTTCAATTCATTAATGAAATACAATTCCTAACTAATTTATACTACATCTAATTTAATATGTATAATAATACCACACTATATTTTGAATTGCTTATTTTTGAATTTTTGTATGTTTTTAGAACTGAGGATGAATGTATAACATTCGAAACTAGTTTTCAATAAAACAAAATTATAGAAGTGGCAAATAATTTATCTATCTCTAATTAAATTTAACAAGTTTGTACCTCCTTTTTATTTTTCAATAATAGAAACGCACAATTATGGATATTACCAAGACAACAAATAAATATGACATTTGCATCTTCATAATAAAGAACATTAAATTTTAAGTACTAATAATTTTAGTAATAATATCCTCCCGTCGAAAGTTAAAAAGAAGATACCTAGCATTCCAGAGCTGTAGAAAGTCGCTGTAAAGAGAGCAAAGTACTCTAAAGACGAAGGGCACAATTACAGAGAAATAAGAGAACGGAGTAAGCTGGAAGGCGTCAAGTTCTGGAGCTGGAGAGATCTTTACTTTCTCCAGGGCAAAGCGTCCTCAGGTTGAATTGGAGAGGCAATGGAATCTCTCTTATTCATTTCAAAAATCTCATTTCGAATCGTTTTAATATTATGAAATTATTTTTATTTTGTTGTACTTTAATATTAAAAAATGTTTATTGTTTCCTGACTACCGAAGGTAGGAAAGTATTGCATTCAAGTTGAAAACAAAAATTATGTAAAAAAAAAATTATTATTCCTCAGAATCGACCATTTTCACTCGCTCGTGTTTTATGTTTTAGACATCAAGGAACAAATTTGATCTCGTGTCTGCCTGTAGGCAAATCCGTGTTCCGGACATAACACCTGCATCTGTAAATCTGATTCGATGGACCTATATATAAATGTTATCAAATTCCATCATGTGTTACGCATGCGCAAACGTATTTTCCTTGGTACACCAATATCTTGATGGTAAAATGATTCAGTATCAATTTTATTCACTACTTTCCCGTACGCATGCGCAAAAGGTATTTTTCTCAGTGCATCTATATTTCGAAAACGGCTTGTCTGATTTGGACCAAAATTGAAGAAAGTCGATTCTTAAGGACGCTAATTCCGAATTTAATATCGGATTTTTCATCGCGTATGCGCATTTCGATTTACCGTTATTACGCTAGGCCGCTTAATCTATGATCCTTTATTGAAAAAAGTTTGATATGTGCATTTATTTTTTGATTGAGTCGTAATTCTCCGTAGCGTGTGTACTATATCGTCAGTGTTCAAGTGAAAGTTCAAATTGTAAAAATTCACAGTTCATTTCTTCATTTAACAAACTAATCATCCCTTAACTTGGCCAACTTCAACATTAAATGACCTTATTTGGCTGTAATTTGATGAATAAATGCATTATGTCCATTTAAGTTGTTTTTCCATCTAACAGAAATCATTGACATAATAAATTCACTACTTGGACTTATGACTTTTACTTAAACGCCAACGAAATGTATATATTTAGTTTCTGTAAAATTTTCATTAGGGATTCCTAAATTATTTGTCATTTTTATAAATTTGTTTTTATTGAAAACTAGTTTCAAATGTTATACATTCATCATCAGTTCTAAAAACACACAAAAATTGAAAAAGAAGCAATTAAAAATACAGTTTGGTATTATTGTACATATTAAATTAAATGTAATATATATAATAATACCAAACTTGCTAATTTCCAAACTCGAATTGCTAATTTTTTAATTTGTATGTGTTTTTAGAACTGAGAATGAATGTATAACATTCGAAACTAGTTTTCAATAAAACAAATTTATAGAAGTGGCAAATAATTTATCAATCCCTAATTCCCATTTGTAGGGATTCTATCTAGTAATTCATTCAAATTAGGGATTGATAAATTATTTGCTACTTCCATAATTTGTTTTATTGAAAACTAGTTTCGAATGTTATACATTCATTCTCAGTTCTAAAAACACACAAAAAAAATCGTTCATTGTTAGTTCAATGCGAGAAGAAACCAGTACAAACTTTTCTGTTTGATATAATCCATTTAAACCTTGAACTGAGGATGAATGTATAAAATTCGAAACTAGTTTTCAATAAAACAAATTTATAGAAGTGGCAAATAATTTATCAATCCCTAATTCCCATTTGTAGGGATTCTATCTAGTAATTCATTCAAATTAGGGATTGATAAATTATTTGCTACTTCCATAATTTGTTTTATTGAAAACTAGTTTCGAATGGTATACATTCATTCTCAGTTCTAAAAACACAAAAAACAAATCGTTCATTGTTAGTTCAATGCGAGAAGAAACCAGTACAAACTTTTCTGTTTGATATAATCCATTTAAACCTTGAACTGAGGATGAATGTATAAAATTCGAAACTAGTTTTCAATAAAACAAATTTATAGAAGTGGCAAATAATTTATCAATCCCTAATTCCCATTTGTAGGGATTCTATCTAGTAATCCAATCAAATTAGGGATTGATAAATTATTTGCTACTTCTATAAATTTGTTTTATTGAAAACTAGTTTCGAATGTTATGCATTCATCCTCAATTCTAAAAACAAAAAAAAAAAAAAATCGTTCATTGTTAGTTCAATGCGAGAAGAAACCAGTACAAACTTTTCTGTTTGATATAATCCATTTAAATCTTGAACTGAGGATGAATGTATAAAATTCGAAACTAGTTTTCAATAAAACAAATTTAAACAAGTGGCAAATAATTTATCAATCCCTAAGTGAAATTTTCAGTTTTGAAGATTTAGGAAAATGTGATTTAAGTATTTTGAGTCATTTCTGAAGGATCTACTATTTTATAATTAAAAATAATTAAATATGCTAGTTTAGTAAAACAAAATATATATATATATATATATATATATATATATATACATATTTTTTTTCTATGCCTTTGCTTTATAACCTTCTTATACAGTTTGATTGATAAATCGAAAGTTCGATAGCACATTCGTCAATCGATAAAAGTCCAATAGAATTAAGCAACCATATTGACTCTAATATAGTATTAGTTAATGTCTTATCCAAATTATTTTTACCAACATTTTTTATTAATTAAATTTTGAAATAACCTGAAGATAAAACTGTTTAAATTATCAATTTAATTGTTATGAATGCGAGTATTATTCGGATGTTGATTACATGATTATTGGAAAACCTCTTAGCATTTTTGTCCATCCTTGAACCATATAACGGTTTTGACTTTTGCACATTGAACCTCAAATAATATTATATTAAGAACTTAGTTCTTTTTTTCTTTGCCACTAACTTGCCAATTTTTTATGAGCGTCTGCATAAAATTTAAAGGAATCGCTCAAAAATTCATTTTTGATATACTTGACCATCTACATAACAAATTATAAGAATTTTAACAGAGTTTTAAATAAATGATTAAGTATATTCAGAAATGATACCAATGAAAATCCTTGATGCTTCGTTTGGAAATTCAGGAAAAAATAGTTGAAATTTAAATCTATAATTAGCAAGCTTGAGCCATATGTTTCTATAATCTTCCTAGATTACTAAATATTGAATATCATACTAAACATTAGTAACAATGATCTCTATATATTAATTCCCTTATTTGGCTCCTCAGAAGCAACGGATCTTTACAAACTGGATGTCAAAAGAAAGGGAATTTTGTGGACATGTGATGAATCCCTGTTTCAATTCTTAAATTCTTAGTACAACTTCAATAATAGAGATGGAAAAATGTAAGGGCTTCGAAACTTCAACGGTGGCAAGTCGGCGGATAGAGACAGCACAAGCCGGTTTTAAAGGCCTAAAATTTATCTATTTCCAGACAACGCAAGATATCCATTAATCTGTTTCTGTTTGTCTATTATCCAACATATATATCTAGCTGTATTTTTTTTTTAAATATATACTAATGGCAATAATAACAGATTAATGGATTAGTACAAAGTTTAATTGTAATATAGTTGAGTGCGACATCCATATCAGTCATAGCAGACAATCCCTATGTAATAATTATTAAAAATAATTTACTATTGGACAAAGAGACGAAATAATTACTCATGAAAAAAAACGGATCTTAGGGAAATACTGCCAATTATTATATATTAGAAAACAGCAAATTTAAGGTAAAATAATTTAGTTTTTGAGATGATTATTTTAAAATTACATTAATAATTGTAAAAATATGTACACTGTGGTTGAAGTATTGTTAAATTCTAGAAAAAAGTGAAAAACCCAGAGGACGAATGAATATTTCGAAACGTCGGATTATATTATATATTATATATTTATTATATATATATATATATATATATATATATATATATATATATATATATATATATATATATGTTTATATATTTATATTAATGAAAGTTGTGTTAATTCACAAAAAAAAACACATTATAATTTGGTGATGTTAAACTTCCGAAAGTTGAGTAGAAATATGATATGAGTTATTTTGTAAATAAAACGAGAAGATAAGGAGAAAAAAGTACGAAAACGGGAAACTTGTTTAAGTGAAACATTATTGCCGTTTATAAACAATTATTTTGTTTTCTTGATCCTGTTTCTTGAAAATGTATGCAACAGATGAGACTGAACAACATATTACAGGTTATTATTGAAAAGGATATTTTGTATTTCAACCCAAATTTAATATGAGTGAAACGGTGGGGTACAGCTGATACAGTCGAACCTCTATATATCGGACTTTTTTTAAGAACCTTGAATTTTTATAAGAAAAAAATATTCAGTATATCGAATAAAATTTCTATATTTCGAATGAAAAATTCCCATTTAAGAAAATATAAAATGTGATTGTCAAGAAAAGTCCGATATATAGAGGTTCGACTGTATCAGCTGTACCCCACCGTTTCACTCATATTAAATTTGGGTTGAAATACAAAATATCCTTTTCAATAATAACCTGTAATATGTTGTTCAATCTCATCTGCTGCATACATTTTCAAGAAACAGGATCAAGAAAACAAAATAATTGTTAATAAACGGCAATAATGTTTCACTTAAACAAGTTTCCCGTTTTCATACTTTTTTCTCCTTATCTTCTCATTTTATTTACAAAATAACTCATATCATATTCCTACTCAACTTTCGGAAGTTTAACATCACCAAATTATAATGTTTTTTTTTGTGAATTAACACAACTTTCATTAATATAAATATATAAACATATATATATATATATATATATATATATATATATATATATATATATATATATATAAAGTTTACGTACATAAGAATGGGTAATAATTAAATAAGAAAAAAAAACTGTTCCACTGGTTTGCAAAGCAATGGAAATTCAGGGAAGATCTTGTTTCAAAAGAAGCTCAGGAGTACCTAAGGTCAGGGGTACCTAAGCTCAGGGGTACCTAAGGTCAGGGGTACCTAAGCTCAGGGGTACCTAAGGTCAGGGGTACCTAAGCTCAGGGGTACCTAAGCTCAGGGGTACCTAAGCTCAGGGGTACCTAAGCTCAGGGGTACCTAAGGTCAGGGGTACCTAAGGTCAGGGGTACCTAAGGTCAGGGGTACCTAAGCTCAGGGGTACCTAAGGTCAGGGGTACCTAAGCTCAGGGGTACCTAAGGTCAGGGGTACCTAAGGTCAGGGATACCTAAGGTCAGGGGTACCTAAGGTCAGGGGTACCTAAGCTCAGGGGTACCTAAGCTCAGGGGTACCTAAGCTCAGGGGTACCTAAGGTCAGGGGTACCTAAGCTCAGGGGTACCTAAATTCTCGGAATCTCTTTCCTAATATAGAGTGAACTTTTCATTTTACTTTAATTTATTTCATTTTCAGTTTAATATTACACAAATAGATATTAGAAGCTATTTAGCGCGAAAACAAAAATAAATTAATTTTTATACATGTTTGCATATTTTTAATACATGTCCATATTAAATTATAAACGTACATTTGTAAAAAATCTGCAATCACAGATTATATATTATACAATTTCCAATTTTTATCAGTGCTACTGATAGTTACGTTTTTTTTTTCTTTTACCCTAAAAAATTGCCTTTGTTACTTCTGTAACTCTAACAGCAATTATTTTAGCGTAAAAAGGTTGAAAAATTGCAATATTTCTATAAATATAAAATTTCACATATCGATTTTTTTTCAAGGAGCCTTCGTGTTCAATATACAATATAATACTAATACTTTTTCATCAGTTTTTTTTTTTTTTTATCGTCAGAAGGTGATAATTAATGTTCAACGCTAAAAGTGAACTTCAATTAACTACAAAAAATGTTGATGTTATTTAGCATTTTTTTATAAAAATTTTGTAGTTAATTGAAGTACACTTTTATCGTTAAACATTAATTATCACCTTCTGACGATAAAAAAAAAATTCTGATGAAAAAGTATGGTGAATGTATTGCGGTTTCCTATTTCCTTCTGCCTGTAGGAATTTTGTGCATCAACATTTTAAAACCAAAAATTACTCTTTTATAAGGCATTAAATGAATTTATCATCTTCCAAAACCCCTGTTAACAAAATGTTTATTCAGTGAAGCTATGTAAAGCAATATAATTGTTTCTCTGAATATCGTCTCTTCGAAGTTTTTTATCAGACTGAAAGATCAACAAAACCCATTGTAGAAATACAAACTTGTCGGTAGTGTTATTAATACTAATAATAAATAATGACTGCCGTCGCTGATGAGGAAAGTTATAATATTAACAATAGAAATCACTGACCACACCACCCCTAATCGGAGACAAAGAGGTCTAAAGAACATGTAGGAAAACAGAGGCGATAAGGCGACTATATAATGACCGCTTCCAACTAACAGGGCCCAGTTAATGAGCTAGAAGACGTCAGTGAAGGGTTGTGTAATGGCGATCCGATGGATACAAATTGCGCAGAGGACCATTGTGCGATCCTGCGAGGCAGTGCATATATTATTGCGCACAATAGAAAACTAAGGGAGGGGGGAGAAGGGATTTTTACTTCGTCACGTGCGGTGCAGGTGGCGCCCAGAGCAATATGTCACTGCGGTCTCTTTTATTTTATTGCACTCACTCGCCTGAGGTCTCCCATTTCCTGATCGTACCCTTCGGCAGGAGTCGACGATCCTTCAGGACCGCCTCCGCCTATAGTCCAGGATCCAGGAGCAGCTTTAGTTCATCCATCGAACATACACATCAAAGCAATTTAAAAAAATCTGGTGCGGTGCGCGCATCAAACAACTTTCCCTTACCATCCTATAGTAATTAACTTTTTAACATAATTTTAAAGAGTTCGCATAAACAACATTTGAAATAAACTCAGCAGAATTCATTTCTACACATCTTCTCCCACTTAAGTACAATAAAACAGTTTTTAAATAATTTAAGTACAACAATTCTGTACACTACTTATATATTTTAAGTTTGTCAAGTTGAAAATATATTTTAAAAGTTTTAGTTTCTATGGGAAAATTTTGTCCATTAAATAATATAAAAGTAGAAATCATTCAATTAATTTCTGCTTTTATATTCTTAAATTACATTATTACAGAGCGTATTGTTGACAAAAGATTTGAGGATTGGTGGGAGGAGGTTCGTCTCCTTTCAGATGCGCTCGGTTATCCATATAGTGTCTTGTATTCCTCATAAGATACGCTGTATCTTTGTTAATACTGGTCCAATTTTGATGATTCTTTTTTTTTTTGTTTTAGATAATTTAATAACCTTTCATACCATTCTATACATAATTTATTATAAATTGCATGCTTTTTAAGTTATGCGCAAATAAAATATTCTTTTCGTCATAACTCTTTTCCCTGCATTTCCTCGGTGATGTACTACATAAATCAAAAGTGTTAGGCCTTTATGAAGAATAATTTAAACAAGTTTCATCAAAATCGTTAGGGCCATTTTCGATAAAATTGTAAAATTCATGATATAATAGATACTTCCAGTTAGTCCGATGCGGTGTATCTTTGCTATTACTGGTCCGATTTTAATGATTCTTTTTCTGTTTTTTAGATAATTTAATTAGCTTTCATACATGTTTTTACATAATTTAGCATAAAATGCATACTTTGTAAATTATGGACAAATAAAATATTCTTTTCATCATAACTTTTTTCCCTGCATTTCCTCGGTGATGTACTACATAAATGAAAAGTTTTAAGCTTTCATGAAGAATAATTTAGGCAAGTTTCATCAAAATCGTTAGAGCCATTTTCGAGAAAATTGTAAAATTCATGATATAATAGATACTTCCAGTTAGTCCGATGCGCTGTATCTTTGCTATTACTGGTCCGATTTTAATGATTCTTTTTCTGTTTTTTAGATAATTTAATTAGCTTTCATACATGTTTTTACATAATTTAGCATAAAATGCATACTTTGTAAATTATGCGCAAATAAAATATTCTTTTCATCATAACATTTTCCCCTGCATTTCCTCGGTGATGTACTACATAAATGGAAAAGTTTTACGCATTCATGAAGAATAATTTAGGCAAGTTTCATCAAAATCGTTAAAGCCGTTTTCGTGAAAATTGTAAAAAAGTGTAAAATCGATTATATAAAGTGTATTCAGTATCATACTGCTTTTCGTTTTTGAGCTAGACTGTTCACATACACACAGACACACGGACACACAGACACACAGACCATTTTGCGAGACTTAGTTATTTGGACTCAGGGAACCTTAAAACGTGTATTTCCGTTGAAGACCCGAATTCGAAAATTTTCACGATCGCAATATTTCCCCTCACTACATAGTTCGTAAGGGAATGTAAAAATATTTAAATGTCGTCTCGACACAGAACTTTGTCTCTGGCTATTGTAAAGTGTAGCGAACATTTTGAAAATTATTAAATTGTCTTCAAAGCTTACCTATCGAACATATCCTTGGAATCTATATGATTTCTTTCTTTGTGTTCGGCTGAAATAGAATGTGGAAATGTAGCTTATCGTAACTGTAGCAAAATGTGCGCCAAACACGCGCGAAGTGAAAAACATCCCGAAATTTCGTACTTTTTTTTCAGTATTTGTCTTACAACACCAAAAGGGTACTTCGCACAGAAAATTTCACTCTTAACTAAATTAAAGAGGAATTAATTCTGCGCCGAATGATCTTCTTATATACTAGATTTGATTCAGCAGCTTGGTCAGAATCGGCAGTCAAAATTAACAACAAATTTTACTATTTAGATTGAAAAGTATATTGTTCTCGGTTTTACATGTCTAATAACAAAAAGGAGAAATATTCTGATACTCTGGGTAGCTGAACTGCGAGATGTTACCTTGGAAGACTGGGTGCACGAATTAAAGAAAAGTTTTCTGGTAGATCGGGAGAAAAATTGGATAGGAAAAGAGTCCAAACTACTAGCAGTAAAACCTGACTGAAAAAACGGTCCACAAGGAAAATACCTACTGTACCGAATTAGAATTCTTAACAATACCCCAAAAAAACTGTAACAATACCCCAAAAATTGTAAAACATTTACTGATAGAGTTTACCCGATTTGAAAGATCGGGAAAAAATTTGACTATCAAAAGACATCACTTTGTTTTAATTCTTGAAAAATACTTAACAACAGGATATTGGTTAAATATATATATATATATATATATATATATATATATATATATATATATATATATATATTATACAGATATATATACTTAGTAACCAGTAGGTATCACCATTCTGTTTTAATTGGAGTTGATAAAAACATTAAACACCATATGAAAATATATATATATATATATATATATATATATATATATATATATATATATATATATATATATATATATATATATATATGCTGGAATTATGCATTGTCTCTATTTAGTTAGTCCTTTTTAGGATGTAGATGTGGGATGAGCTATCTCAGGTCTGCATTTAAGTCAGCATAGGCATTATGATTCATAAATTGAAGAAATGTTGATTGGTTACTTATTTACTGCTATTTGAGAGACTTAAAGCATTCTTTTGAAATGTCCTAATAATATCTTATCAATTATTTTTGTCTCTTTTTTTTTTATTTTCTTTGCTTGTTATATTTTTTTTTTATTATTTTTTTTTACACAGCCCCAGGCTTATCTGAAGAACTTATCTTCCAAAATCCAGGGAAGCAAACCTACAAAAGATTTCTAGGAATCGATCCACGGTTGATGTAGCATAAAACAAATATTCCACCACATCCTGCTGCAACGGATTCGATAGATCCGTCTACTACACTCCCATCGGTAATTGGGAGAGAAAAAAAGATACATTGTATTATAAATTAAATATAGGAACAACAGCTGAATGTTAATTCAGTTAGACATTTTCGAAACAAGAAAAAAGAAAAAAAAAAAAAAAAGCAGAGAGAAGGAAGAGTCAAGCGGATTTAATATCCGGAATCTAGACGACATATGCAAGTGACTGAGCGGATCCGTGAGCCCTATGAGGCCCGAGGGGACAGGGGGGTCGAGGATTTGGGACTATAAGGCCCGGAGGGGAGGGTGTGGGGTCGAGGATTCGGGACTCTTTGACACCCGCCAATATCTGCCGTCTCTTTATTGACAGCTCTTTAATCCCCGGCATTGGCGTCGAAGTCTCCCAGCCGTCCGGGAGAGATATTCTTTTTCCTTCTTTGTTGATGGAGGATCGAGGGGAGTTTTCTCTTCGGAAGGTGGAGCGAATGTAAACTGAATCCCTCTTTTATAGGGAGGGATTCCTTGTATTCAGGAAAAGCAGAGTAGTTAAGCACCCTAGTGATGTGGGATAGTATTTTTATATATTCATACACTATCGCATCTTACTAAATAGATATGGTGGCGTTGTTTGTGGTAAGATGGTGCTATTTTATTTTTTGTTTTTATGAAATCTATACTTTTGTTGTCAGTCGATAGATATGTTATTTATTCAAAATTGAAAAATAATTAAATTTCAAACGAACTAAAGCACGTGAAGAAATAATCATTTGGCACTTTAAAACCTCTTACATGCACCCGTGAGCTGACAAAACAATATGGCTGCATTTAGCACACAACCAGGTCTGTTAAGTTGAGCCTGTTATTTGACTTTTATTCTATTATATTATATAGCATGATATTATTAAAACTCGACGACTATCCCAAGTAGCACTATTTAGCATACTAAATGAGAGATTGTGAGTATCTTTAATCTAATTAGATAACATTCATATATTAATGATATGGGCGTTTGACATAGGAAGTTTTGTTATTATGAAATAGAGTTTGTAACCACGGAAGTTATGGCATTATTTCCATATATATTATACTGATAACACATTTTGTATACTCAATAAGTATACAAAATGTGTTATCAGTGGCATTCTCTCCTCTTTTGTATGAGTAAAAACCTTTGTGAAATAATTTTGTTTAAATGTTGTTTCTTGTCTAGCTGGATACTATGCAGTCGACATTGTCAGCAGACCACGTTAAGTTTTAAAATTTTGTAAATTTGACTAATAAAGTATTTTCTAAGTCATCGACTTTTTGATTTCCGAACAGATACAGCATGAGATGACACTTTGTTAATTGGCGCCCGAACAGGGACAGCTTGAGATGACTCTTTGTTAATTGGCGCTCTAAACAGAGACGCCTCACCTGACAAAAATAAATTTTATGTTCCTTCATAAATATATTGGTCAGGAACCAATATTATCGTTTTTGATTTTTAAATGATATAATTCTTATGACACCTAAAGGTTCAACGCCGATGCCACAAATACAACCAAGCTTAGACGCCAATCTTTGACCTCATCTAACGACTGTAATCATTTATATAAAATTCCAACAAAACCGAACGGATAGTTTTTGAGGAGTGAAGTGACAGATTGACTCGAAGCTGTATCTGTGTCGATTATTTTTTTTAAATGAAGAAATACTCAAGATATAAAGATTACGACATGTTCTTAATATAAACACAATATTTAAAAATTCTTATTTGATAAAAAAATACTTGAAGTTCTTTAGAAATGCTAATATATTTGATGATAATATCTCTTCAGCTCGAGAGTAGCTATTTCAGTTTTTCAATATTATATAATGCAACAAAGGAAAACTATTTAATGCCAAGAAAATTACGTTAGAATAATAGTCTTTTTTTAAATAATAAATTTGAATTTTAAGATAGTTAATATTATTATTTTAATGTGTAATTAATAGCCAACTTAAACATAATAAACTATAAAACGAATATAAACCCTGCCAATATGTCAAGACCCAAAAGATATGGCTCGCCATAAAGGCACATTATTTGTACCCTTTAGTTTCTATAGGGGAATGAAACAGGTTGACGTTCTTAGTTCTCTCTTTTTTAGTCGTATTTTTCTCGATTAAAATAGACTATTGCACACGGTGGAAGGTCAGCGGAGAGGAGGGGGAGTGCATTTTCTATCTGCTTCATAACTCCAAGAATTTTGGAGATGATTGTGTGTGTGTATATACATATATATATATATATATATATATATATATATATATATATATATATATATATATATATATGTATATATATATATACTCTTTCTACATTTGGGCACCTCCAGGCAAATTGGGCCCTCTTTGGATCAAATGAGCTGAAATTCGGTATGTAAGCTTTTCTTCCGGCAGAACAATACTGTAAAAGTATGAATAAATTACAGTCAAAATTTCTGCTTGTTTACCTTAAATTTCGGCGCTTATAAATCTTTGAGCGGCTCCACAGCTGGGGTGGGAAATCTGTATGTAAATTCAGTTGGTTTTAGGGAAGTGTCTTTTTGGGGTTCTAACTTGTTTCCCCCACTCCCCGAGGTTTTTATTATAAATGTCTGCGCACCACTAAAATCCCTCCCAATTTGAGTTGGGGGCTAAAAGCCTGTTGCATTTGAATGGAAGTTAAATAAATAAGTATATATACTTGAAAACAATTGAAATACTCCAAAACACAAACCCTCAAGTCTCTAACTTACCGCCAAACAAATAAATAGTCAACGTTTCGCCAATTCAGGCATCATCAGGACATACACCAATAAATTCACATCTAAGAAGATCCCATACGGCACATTTCACATCAACCGTCCAGAAAGAGGCATAAACATCTCTCCAAGACATCCAATCACATACTGAAGGCAAAGGGAGGTAACATAAGAACAGCTGATAAGGTTTAAGATTCAAACAACTGATAAACAGAAAACAGCAAATACACATAGAAGCAACTAAAAAAGAAAAAAAGGCCTAAAAAATATATATAAATATATTTACAAAAAAAATAAATACAATACAACATATAAATAAATTTTATATAAAATTTATATATTGTATAATTATTTAATTATACAATATATAAATAAATACAACAGATAAAGTACAACTGGAATCTTTATCCTTCCAGTGCTGGTCCAAACTTTTATTTATGAAGATAGCATAGTGGTGATTGCAGATGGGATTGAATGTATACAAATAGCTGTCGATAAATGGTCTCAAAAACTGAAAAGGGGAGAATTGATTATTAATTCCGGTGAAAGCAAAAGCCTTGGACGGAACCTTGAAGAGGTGGATCATTTTGATTATCTGGGTACTGTCATAAGTAGTTGTTGACGAATAGATTTAGAGGTATTCAATTGAATAATAAAATAAAATGGTGCATTCTTCCAAATATCTTCAGGATTCTTCAGAGGATATCTCAGGATTCAAATATCTTCTTCTAAAGGAGAAGTAAACAAAGAGACAAAGCTACGCCTATTTAAATCTGTGTTCTTGCCTTTTCTTCTTTATACCCAGAAAGTTGAAAATTCATGCGAGCCAAGTTACTGCCGTGGAAATAGGATACTTAAGGAATGTGACGGGAAAAACCAGACGGGACTGTATATGAAATAACAGCATCTGCGCCACGCTAGGCGTGAGATCTATTATTGAAGTCCTCCATTGAACGCCAGCTGAAATGGTTTGGCAATGTTTGTAGAATGAGAGCTGGTCGGAAGGCTAGGCTAATAATGAAAGGCCGTAATTAATACACAGATGGACTCGGAAAGGAACGCGGCTGCCTGAAGGATCAACTCCGAAGAATGACTCTGGATAGAGATAACTACAAAAGATGGACAGAGGCTTCTCCAGGCCTAACAGCACTAAGGAGATAGCGAAAGAAAGAAAAATACATAGAGCTACTAATGTCTAAGTTTTCTACAAAGTTCAATCAGAATCTATAAAAGCATTTTACTTAGTTAAAAACGCCTTCTCTAAACAGCAGTAGTTCAATAATTTTTTTTTTCTAATATTTTCATGGCTCCTTAAGCTTATTTTCGGAAGATAATAAATTCAACTATAAACCACTATCAATGTTTCAATCAAATTTTAGGCTAAACCACGTTGAACATGGCTCGGGTAGGGATGAAGGGTATGAATTAGTGAAAAAACGGCTATTTCGGTTATATTATCTTAAATTAAAACCGACCGGTTTTAATCAATGCGAATAACCGCTTTTTAGAAAAACCTGGGAAAAAACGGTAATTTTCAATGAACTTACTTCCATCAAAATATTTATTGAATGTATCTAAATACAAATGCCATCCCTGATAATGCAAACTGTGTCGAGGATAACTGGAATATTACTTTTCTGGAATTAAGTATTTATAAAATGTGCCTCAGTTTGAACCCTTACTTGCATATAAACTCCTGTTATCATTTATTTATTAATATTTATAATGATTATATAATCATACATTTTTCAGTAAGTATATCAAATAAATTATTCAAGTATAACTTTGTATATACAATAATATACAAATCTCAATATTTGATTCCAGCAAGATACAACTTTACAGAACAATAACTCGAAATTGCATTATGCATAACATTTAATCTTCATTAACTTATTCTTATCTGTCAAAAATAACAGTTACTGGAATTATTACAAATCACTAGTCATTGGCAAGACCTGTAATTCAAGTAAATTATTCATCGATTTCCTAAAATAACCTTTAAACAAGTAAACAAAAAGCTAAAAACCTGAAAATAACTGGTTATTAGAAAAATCTTAGATAGTATTTGGTGTGCCTTACCAAAATCACTGATATGAGCCGGAGTAAAGTAACTCATTTGGAAAAAAAAAATCATTTTTGATTCCATATTGGTCTATACTTTTCCTTTCATCGTCTTTACCGTTTGTTACTTTGAAGAGCTTATATTTCTTAAACTAAAATAGGGTCGAAAATAAAATAAAAATAGAAACATTCTTGTAGGAAACTTAATGCTCTTCAGTTTTAAGCTAGGACCAACCGTTTTGGAAATATAGACGAAATATCGAAAAATATGAACTTTTCACCTCTTCCTCTCTTCGCATCTGCTCTTATATCCTTTAAATATGTTTACATCTTGTAGTTTTAGTCCTTTACGTGACGTGAAACAGCGTAACTGTACCTAGGAGGTAAGCATTAGGAGGTAGGCAGTGGGTAAAAGGTACATACATAGAGCATAGAATAATATTATTCTGTATTCTGTACAATGTAATTTATTCTATACTCTTTGTGAAGGTAGGATATTTATTTCGTATTTTTTGCTCAATTGGCTTTTTCCTTTTTTTACGAAATTTATTTTCATATGGTTTTTGATTTAAGGAAAAATAAACCAATTTAAAACTGCAAGTGTAAAAAAATCGGTTATTCGATACAAAAAAACGGTTATCATTTATAACCGACCGGTTATTGACATAACTAATGAAGGGAAAAGCACCCATTAGTCCATTAGACCTCATGACATATTAAGAATTAAATTTTTATAATAGGAGCTCACACATCCAACTCCTCTTCAGTATTCACCAAGATGCATAAGGAATTTCAGATGTTGCCACATTTTTTTACAAGCTTGTGATATATCCACGTAATTAGTCGCGAGTAATTAGGCCCCAAGTTGATTGTACCCCATTAGACCACTAGCGGATTGTTAAGAAATTGGTTCTTGTTTAATTTAGTATTGTTAACAGTATACTGATAAAAAAATGCATGGTTTTCATCCTATTGGAGAAAAAAAAAGATTAATTTATAATCTTCTTTTTTTTTTCTTTCCGAGAAAATTTTGAGTTAACAAAGTTTAAATTCGTAATCAGCACCCCAAAAACATAAACGACCAAATTTCCAGAACTTCTCCAAAACGATGAAGGTAAACGTAACATAGGTCTGGGCAATTACATCTTTCAATAATTTCTTGAGCTACCGTCATTAAGAAACAGAAGCTTATGAGATCTTGAATCAAGGCTTGTAGATATCGCTAAGACATCTCGATTGTGTTTACACGGCGATAAAAGGTACATTATCGATTGTTTACAATGATAGCAGCCTCTTGTATGGAATCTGTTATTTGTTAACAATTAAGACATATTCTGTTAACACATGCCCTCTCGAAATAGGTCGTATGCTCAGCCAATAAACGTAATCATGCGTTAGTTGCGATAGTTCGAGATTTGATCTACAGAGATAGAAAACAAGAACACGTCAATGGTCTATACATAAGTACCTTCGAGGCGTGAAACATATTCTCATCGGCACTGAGGGGAATCGTCCTGCTGTTTCCCCTATCTTCATGAATCGCCAGGATATGGGTGTATGAAACCTTTAATCGTCCGCCATTTTTAAATAAAATGGCAAATGGTTATATCGAGTTCCGAGGACTAGGAGTATATTAGGATAGCCTGTGACATAGGTGAAAATTTTTAAAAAAATCCATCCAGTAGTCACGGAAAAAAGTCGAGGAAGGTGAACGATTTTTTACTTCCTTGTACGCAATAAAGGAATCGCGAAAATTGTCGGTTTTCAGATTTCAACGGAAATATCCATTTTGACCATCCCTGAATCCATTTTGACTAGTTTCGTATAGTAGTATGTTCGTTCGTATTTCGCATAACTCAAAAACGGTTAGCCGTAGAAAGTTGAAATTTCGTATTTAGGATTGTTCTAAAATCTAGTTGTGAACCTCCCTTTTTGGTCACTGCTTGATCACCGGAAGTAGTACTTAACTTAAAAGTCATATTAGACTTCAATCAAAAATTATGTTAAAATATAATGTAAAATATCTCAAATTTGGTAAATAGAACTTTTATATCGATATGAATGTATTTACTAGATGTTTCCTAAAATTGGTGAGCCGAAAAGGGTACTTTACTTGAAGGTTACATCAAAAATTATATTAAAATTAAATACAAAAATCATTTGTTTCGGTAATAAAGGTTACAGACGCAATTTGGTTTCCAATCCAATTAAACATTTTTATTACTTGTATTAAATGTTAAAATTGAGTGTAAAATACTGGTTTTCCTCCCCATTTGTGAGATGAACAATTCTACAGCCGGAGAATAAGATATAAGTTGAGTGGGTTTTTCCGCTTAAAATGTCGAGACTGTCGATTTCCAATGCTTTATCAAGTGACATAAACAGTTCTAATGTTGTCACGGAACACGAAGAAATCTCTTAGGTACTTGTTACCTACTTAAAGAAAACGAAATATAATACCGGAATGAGACCTCCAGAAACAAGAGTATGTGTGCGTGTCAATAGATTGATGCGACGCCGAGTGTCGTTTTTGAGATATTGCAATCTTCGGAAACTAGTAACCAAATTTAGGATCACTTTTTGAACCACCGATTTATAGTTTAATAGGCGTACAAGGAAGTCATGTGTTGTCCACATCAGATATTTTCAAATTCAATTTTTGGATTCTACGCAAGGTAATTTGAGGAAAGTGCGTAATTGTCTTGTTAAATCCGAACCCTCGACTGGTAAGAGCTGCCCTTTACGGAGCATGAAGCCTGAACACTGGTGTATCAGAAATTAGCCGCGAAAGTTCGCTAATTTGAACTGTAACGAGTTGTAAAATTATTAGTTCCAAACTGTTTATAAAGTTGTGTCTTTCAACTTTTATTGTACACCTGTACCGGTGTTTATCTACCAGGACTATTTTTCTCTATTTTTTTACGTAAGCGGAACCTACTTTAAAGCTTTTCTTCAAAATTCTTGTGATTTTCAGTTCTTCTTGACAGTTTTCTATTTTTGAAGCGCTTGTCCGCAATCACCCAGCAAAAATGTTGTGTCCACATCCAACTTTCAAAACTCAATGAAGATAGTAAAATGTGAATCTCAGACAAGCTTTAACTTTTATCCTTTATTGACATCACGATAATAATTCTCCAAATAAAACTAAAAAAAATACGAACAGATGCAATAATTTTACAATTGATCTCAATAGGCAAAATATAAAATTACATAAGATACATACAATAAATATGTATATATATATATATATATATATATATATATATATATATATATATATATCATTTATATATTTATAATAATAATAATATATAAATGATATACAATTGAATAATAGTGGCACTTAGATAAACAGTAAATAAAATGATACTTAAATAAAACGTATAAAGAGTAAATAAAGTTAGACAATCTAAACCACGACAAACGAAAGATGGTGGGAGCTAAGGTTTGAAGTATTGTTATTGAAGGTTGATTGAAGTGGCTAATTTGAGCAGATCCTTACGGCGTTTGCTAAAACCGATTTTTTTCATGAGCAGGCCCCTCTGCATCATGATTGTCTTAATTAAGTTTGTTCTGTCGATTTTTCGTAAGTTACAATGGAATTAGACGGAATATTTGTGGAGTCAGTCCGTCACAGACGCAAATGTCTGTTTTTCTCAGGTAGAAGCGTTTCAGGTAATGTTTAGTTTGTCCATCATCTTCCGTCAGTAATTGTGATACTTTGTAATATGTACTTTTTGCTTTATCGTGGTTTTGTATCCTGTTGTTTATAATTTACTTGTACAAAGGTCATCCTTTAGTAGATTTTTGCCAGTCTTTGTCCCAGTGAGTTAGTCCGCTTTGATATTTTTCTTAATAAATGAGAGAGGTATTCTGTTTTAATCGATCCGTAATTGTGGATCGTGAGCAGTTTCTTTAGCCAACGAATAATATATATATATATATATATATATATATATATATATATATATATATATATATATATATATATATATATATATCAGGTAGGTGTATAACAATTTTCTTCATTGATTTAACGTATAATCTGATCTGAAACTCTATTCCTAGATAGAACTCAATTAATGAAATCACACTCTGACATTACTATTCATAGCCCTGTTGATCGTCTCCGACACCCGCCCGGCCGCCACCCTCCCGTCGCGTCGCCTAGGACTGCAGGCGGCATCAGTTAACAGGGGCATTATCCAGTTAATAGCCGATTTAAATATATATATATATATATAGTAGTAGCGATCTGTGGGAACTGGGGGCAATTAGAGTGCCTCGGGTCGCGTGGCTCGGGCCGCATTCAATATGAGCGACCGCAGGAGATATTAACATTTAGGGGCAGACCCGAACCCAGTCCCTCAATGCCAACTATGTCCTTTCATTAGCCTCTGCGGCTCACCAGCACCATTCTACAATATTGAGGTCCTTTATCCATCAAGATGGTCCTGCGGTGTATCCTCCCTGCCACAGCAACATCGTAGTTACAGATGTTGTTGATAGCCTTTAGCTTTATTAATCATAAAAGGAAATCTACAGTAAAGACAGACGTACAATAATGTAGATATGTAATATATTAGTAATAACAGTGGTATTTGTGTTTCATAATCTGTTTCGGATATAGTTGCAAGGATGGTTACTAAAAAATGAACAGGGCAAATGAACATCCGCATGATGGTATAGAAGGATCAATCTAATTAGGGATTGATAAATTATTTGCCACTTCTATAAATTTGTTTTATTGAAAACTAGTTTCGAATGTTATACATTCATCCTCAGTTCTAAAAACACACAAAAAATTCAAAAATAAGCAATTCAAAATATAGTTTGGTATTATTATATATATTAAATTAGATTGATACAATATAAATGTTTTATAATACTGATTTATATTAATCGAATTTAATATGTATAATAATACCAAATTATATTTTGAATTGCTTATTTTTGAATTATTTGTGTGTTTTTAGAACTGAGGATGAATGTATAACATTCGAGACTAGTTTTCAATAAATCAAATTAATAGAAGTTGCAAATAATTTATCAATCCCTAATTTGAATTTAGTGATATTTAAAAATATATAATAGAAATTAATAATAGTATACAAGGTACCCAACTAAAAAAATGATAATTCTTAGGGGTTTAATAGAAAATTGAACGTTGAACAAAAAAGTTACTCTGAACACGGGTCAGATATTTTCAGTCTTGACCTCTTTTAAGGCTAAAAACATAAAAAAAAAATAAAATAAAATAAAAAAAATACGTTTTTCGATTCTCTGTATCGATAACGGATCGAAACTAGCGTAATCGAGAATTAGGTTTGGCGTCGAATGAGGCCAATCGCACCTCGATAGAACAAACAAATCTTGGTGAATTGTACACGTTTACATGATTTTCACAATAACTTGCGAATATAGAATTTCAAAACAAATTGTTCTGTTCAGCAAAATTGATTTAGGTTCTTTTGCAAAAAAATATTTTTAGTATTCTTAAAACCGAAAGGCTCGAAAAAAAAAATTTGTTCAGAAAATTAAAAGGTTAAACAGTGGCATAGAACTTGATTTTGAAAATCATCTAAACCCCGACAGTTATTATATGTTTTCTTTTTCCTCTTTTTCAGATTTATTTTTGTTTCATTTTATTTTAACTACATATGTACAGGGTGTTCAAAAAGTTAAAATCAATTATCTTTGTATTAGTTCAAATATGCCAATTTGTTTTAAATATTTCAGACATATGAGGGCTATTGTCGTTTAATAAAGTCAAATGGATTGTAAGATAATTATCTAGTAATTGCCAACAGTCAGTAAGTTTTACCAGTCACAGGTACGTTGCACTCTTTTTAAGGCGGCCACTGATGGTCATTCCAAACGGAACAATGGAACGGTGAAGTGGAGCGACTGGGGTGACAACGAGTTCAAGGGTCCCTCATTCCACTCCATCATTCCATTTTTTACCAGCTAGTAGAGATTCACGCTTCTGCAGGCCATTTTCAAAACTATGCAGGCATTAGTAAGGTACATTATAACTGAATATTAAAACAATTATATTACGATTCAGAAGAGTGGAATTAACAACTTTACTACACACATTGTCCAATTGATAATTTTGGTCATACCTTATTACTTCCTTGTATGCATTAAAGGAATCGCGAAAATTGTCGGTTTTCAGATTTCGACGGAAATATCCATTTTGACCATCCCTGAATCCATTTTGACTAGTTTCGTCGTGGCGTCTGTACACACGTTCGTATCTCGCATAAAAATCTAATAAATCTAATTGTGAACCTCCCTTTTTGGTCACTGCTTGATTACCGGAAGTGGTACTTTACTTGAAGGTCATAATTGATTTCAATCAAAAATTATATTAAAATACTATGCAAAATTTCTCAAATTTAGTATTTATGACTTATATATTGATTCAAATAACATAATAGATTTTGGTCTAAATTGATTTGGTCTAAAGCGGTATTTTACTTGAAGGTCATATTATACTTTCATCAAAAATTATATTACAATATAATGTAAAACATCTCAAATTTGGTAAATAGGACTTTTATATCGATATTAATCTATTTACTAGATTTTGGCCAAAATTGGTGAGCAGAAAAGAGTACTTGAAGGTCATAATAAGCTTACATCCAAAATTATATTTAAATTAAATACAGAAATCTTATGTTTCGGTAATAAAGGTTACATTACTTGTTTTAAGCGATAAAATCGAGTATAATACTCGTATAATACTGGTTTTCCTCTCCATTTGTGTGTGTGTGTTAGATGGATGTCGCGACACCGAGTGTCGTTTTTGAAATACTACAATCTTCGGAAACTAGTAACCAAATTCAGGATCACTTTTTGAGCCACCGATTTATAGTTTAATAGGCGTACAAGGAAGTCATATGTTGTCCACATCAGATATTTTTTATAATACAGAAAACGTTGGTAAGGTGTCGAGAACTTAGAATCGGCGTATGCAGGGATGGGAGAAAGAATCAGGGGGGTATATCCCCCTCCTCCGAAATTTATGAAAAATTATAATATTCATTCCCACCAACATAAGATTTGTATTTTGGTAATATTTTTGATTATTTTAAGAAGATTTTTTGATCGAACTTTCATGCTTATCCTTAAGACACACTAAATTTGGCGATTATAGTCATTTAGGTAATTATTCTTATTATTAGACCTCCCCCCTCTGAAAAAAAATTGAAATCTCTCCCAGAAAAAAATTCTGTGTACGCCCTTGAACTTAGGTACTTCAACATACAATGAAAGGGAGAAGTTTACGAAAATAATCTTTTTAAATTCTGACGAAGTATGTATGATTCTGAAAAAAGTGTGAAATAGTGTTCCTTTACAAAATTATAACAATAAATTAAAAGTAAGGTCTTGGATACGGAAAAAAAATGCGAAACATAGGCAAAAGAAGATGAGACGAAAGAAGACATGTAAAAATAAAGGATAAATTAAAGTTTGGAAATACATGATTATTATGAAACTCATTTTGCTCTTGGAAAATTGATGAAGACTTATTTAAAATGTTTGATGTGGACACCCCATTACTTCCACGTAAGCCTATTGAACTATAAATCGGCGGCTCAAAAAGTGACCCTGAATTTGGTTACTAGTTTCCGAAGATACATACAGACAGACAGACACACACACACACACAAGGTCTTGTTTATGAAGGTCTTATTCCGTTATTATATGTCGTTTTCTGTTCACGTCACTAGACAAAGCATTGGAAATCGACAGTTTCAACATTTTAAGCGGAAGAACATTTTAAGTTATATGTTATCCTCCTGCAGTAGACTTGTTCAGCTCACTAATTGGGAGGAAAACAAGTATTTTATACTCAATTTTAACAGATAGAACAAGCAATAAAATTGTTTAATAAGAGTGGGAAAAATTCGCGTTTATAACCTCTATCATCGAGCCATACGATCTCTGTATTAAATGTCGATATATCTTTTGATTTAAGTTTATTATGACCTTCAAGTAAAGTACCCCTTTCGGATCTTCAATTACAACCAACATTTATTATATTACTTATATTTATATAAAAGTATAATTTACCAAATTTGAGGTGGTTTACATTATATTTTAATATAATTTTTGATGAAAATCTAATATGACCTTCAAGTAAAATACCACTTCCGGTTGCCAATTTTAACCAAAATTTATTATGTTATGTATATTTGTATATAAGTCTTAATTTGAGACCAAATTTGAGAAGTTTTGCATTATACTTTAATATAATTTTTGATGAAAATCAAAAATGAACCTTCAAGTAAAGTACTAATTCCGGTAATCACGCAGTAACCAGAATTAGAGGTTCACAATTAGATTTAAAAATAATTAAAGTTGTATTTTAGAATAAAAAATTTCTAGGGCTAACCGTTTTTGAGTTATGTACGAACGTAGAAACGAAACATGTCAAAATGCATCCCAAGGATGGTTAAAATGGATATTTCCGTTGAAATCTGAAAACCGAAATTTTTCGCGATTAGAATAGTTCCTTTACTGGGTACAAGCAAGTAAAAAAAAACATACTTCAAAACGGTACACAAGAACCACTAAAAAAAATATAAGTAGTTTTACTTTTAAAAGTATAGATGTTATTAGTAACGTAAGTTAACGCAACTATTCCAAACTAGACTCTTTCGTTTCAATTCTTAAGTTGTTCTCTTCGAATGTAAAAAATATTAATGAAAAAATTCCTTTAGAGCGTTATACCCGGGGACCTTATGACGAATAAAGTTTCTTAGAAAAGCCATCAACTGGGACCGGTACCAAGGAAAAAGAGCGTTATAGCTGGAAAAATCGTTATAAAGAGGAGCGTAATAATGAAGTTTTTCTGTAATTGGAGAATATGAATTTATCTTTTCTACCATGTCCAACTATCGAATGTGAAAAAAAAAAGTAAATATGATTTTCATATTTTTGACATTTAAATCTATTAGACGAGGCAAGTCTTTTGGCAAAATCTGGAATACCTAACATATTAAAGACGCAAGAAGTCAGTATTGTAGGATTATGAATTCAACATTTTGTCTTAAAAATTTCCTAGCCAAGTGCGTTTGAAAGTGACGAATATGAAAATCGCATTTTTTCACATTCGATAGTTGGTCATAGGGAAGTTAAAAAAAATATAAATATATCAATATTTTTTCAAAAATCAACCATAGCCAGAACTCTTTCATTTCAACTCTTATGTTGTTCTCTTCCAAGTTCTCAAGTTCATTTGTCAATTGTTAATTTGTCAATACCTATTTCATATGGAAAAGTTAAAGGTAGGTTTTGATTAGGGATTTGATAAATTATTTGCCACTTCTATAATTTTGTTTTTATTGAAAACTAGTTTCGAAAATTAGCGCTGAAGATGGACGTATAACATTCGAAACTAGTTTTCAATAAAAACAAAGTGGCAAATAATTTATCAATTCCTAATTAGATTAATCCTTCTATACCATCATTCGAATGTCAACTGAACTTAGTTTTGACGCTTTCAACTTAGTTAAGAATGATTTGAAATAATCAATTATGTTAATAATATACTTTTGTATGTAAAACTGTATCTTTTTATTGGTTCTTGCGTACCGTTTTGATGTATTTTTTTTCCTTTAAATTTTTATTTCTGTAATTTCTTTAAGATTACGTCAATAGCATAATAGTAAAACGTCAATTTTATTTCAATCATACCAAAATAATATATATATATATATATATATATATATATATATATATATATATATATATATATATATATCATTTAAAAAAATAATTAAATGAGGAATCAGTGGTTGTTTTTTCAAGAACACAGAGTAATACAATCTGTTCTCCTTTATATACATTCCTTACTTAATATAGTTGGCCAAATATTTGCACAAGGGGAATGATTAAAAACGAAGCTTGGAATTTCTCATTTGTTGGTGAAAGAAGGCTGAGGAAATGAAAAGAGGAGCGAGTATTTACAATGTGATGATTGGCAACGAGTTGGCCAGATATTGGCGTCCCTTTGTGGGCTCGAACCGATTCGGGTCAAACGATGAGTGCGCTGAGGCGTGCTTGGTCGGTGTGCAGAGGCCCCGTGTTTGGTTCTCTTACTTTTAACTGGTACATGAAAGCTTAATATATATATATATATATATATATATATATATATATATATATATATATATATATATATGAGAGAGAGAGATTTTTTACTGTGTCTTAATTACTTACTCTTGCTTTAGGCTATTGGAGTGAGATATGCCATATATGCTGTATTGAAGACCCGAGGCATGTTGGCACAATGTTAACTTTTTAACTTCTCTATTTTTTTGTAATGACTCAATTGGAACATTGAGTGTCCCATTCAAAATTATAACCTTTTAACTACTAACCAAATTATTTCTAAATTTTCTTAACAATTCATACATGCAAAAAAAAAAAAAAATAATAAATAACATTAAAACCAAACTAAGCCGACTTACCCCGACCCTGGAGTAAGGTTGCACAAATATATATTTGTCCAAAATTTGCATCCGCTGTCCAAAATATCTACTATGTAATTAATATTTACTATATATTGTCATTTGAGAATAGCTTTGAGATCGTACCTTTTGTAATTTCACTCCTCTCAGGTATTTCTTTTGTTATTATTTTTTAATTTTGTTCTGAATAAATTAAAAACTCAAAAGCAAACCATTTTTTTTCTTCAGTCCTCTACAAAATAGCAACTAAAGAGAGTTATTTAGTACTCTATAGCAGTTAAAAATATCCTGCGTTTAACAAATATATATTTCCTAAATGTTAAACCCTTTTGGAGTTATGAAATATTTGGGTATTTTTCACTTAACTTGGCAATATTGATGTTCCTGCGGGTTTACTATAAAAATATAAATAGTTTAACGAGTTTGAAAAATCTTGTAAGTACGTACAGATATTGTAAACACTAGTGAACGATAAAAAAAAAATTTACTAGATTGTTACAAAAGTCCTTGTACATTAGTACGGCTTTTTTTTTCAGATTATAAATTTTAAACATTATTGAATACTACTCTTCAAAGTAAAGTCCAGTGTTCTCAACTACTTTCACCCATCTACCTGCCAGTAATTGGATTTGATGCCGGTACCACTCCTTTGATTTTGAGGCAAAGAACTCTTCTCATCCAATTTTTACGTGTTCGTAATTATCAAAGATCCGACCTTTAAAAAAATGAGCCATTGATCTAAATAACCATAATCTAATGGTGTGCAATATCTGGGCTATACGCAGGATGAGGCAAAACGTTTACTCTTTGCAGTTCCGATAATTTTCCTTGGTCAAACGAGAAAGATGTGCAGGGGCATTGTCATGTTCCAAAATGGCTTGGTTCCTGTTGACCAAAGCGGGGTGGTTTGCACTGCAAACTGCATAAACTCTGTCTAGCTCTTCACATTAAAGGCTTGAGTCCCTACTAGGGTCGATAAAACGTAGTTGTCGCATATGGGTCCTGGTTCACACATTCAAAAGAACGTCACCATCAACTACCGCTGGGCGACCTGAGCTGGGTTGTGCCGCAGTATTTCGATGGATAATTGACATTCCTCCTATGGCACAAATTTCTACCTTTGCGCACCTTTTTTCCAGTAATGTCTCAAAAGACCGCGAATCACGATTTTCTTCTGA
Source organism: Rhaphigaster nebulosa (assembly GCA_948150685.1). NCBI lineage: Eukaryota > Metazoa > Arthropoda > Insecta > Hemiptera > Pentatomidae > Rhaphigaster > Rhaphigaster nebulosa. The sequence continues at coordinate 3,965,365 of OX411306.1, forward strand.
CGTATGTTCGTTTTAAAAATGTAAATGACCCCAAAAAGCCAACTCAAGTCACAAGGAATTAAAGGATTAGTCAAAGTAAAGATTGACATAAATAGTAGGAACAAAAACATTCTTATAGGATCAATTATGAGGGTTGGAATTAAGGGTTGTGTTCATGCACAAGGACTTTTGTAACAACCAAGGATATTACCTAAGTACCTGTCCTCCAAGAAATTTCACCTGAAAGATGGGTTTCTTATGAATTAGCAGAACATGTTTCTATAAATTTAATTATTACTTTATATTTAGATTTACGGTAGTTTCTACAGAGTTTACTCAAATATATACGTAATTGAATTTAGTACGATACTGTATAATTAATTACGAGTAAATAATTGTATCCCAAGCAATGTGCGCCTATCTTCTGTTCCGCTAGGCAAGTAGGTCAGAAACTCACAACAAACAACAACACAGTCGTTATAGAATACTAACAGCTGACAGTCGCCGGTCAATTTGGAATCTCTTGGTGTTGACAACCGTCGGGAGAGAGGAAACCAGTGAGTGGTTTTTTACTTCCTTCCATTCGCGAAAATTTTCGGTTTTCAGATTTCAACGGAAATATCCATTTTGACCATCCCTGAATCCATGTTGACTAGTTTCGTCGTGGCGTCGTATAACTCAAAAACAGTTAGCCGTAGAAAGTTGAAATTTTGTATTTAGGATTGTTATAAAATCAAGTTGTGAACCTCCCTTTTTGGCCACTGCTTGATCACCGGAAGTGATACTTTACTTGAAGATCATAATTGATTTCCATCAAAAATTATATTAAAATACTATACAAAACTCAAATTTAGTATTTATAATTTATATATTGATTTAAATAACATACTAGATTTTGGTCTAAATTGGAAAACCGGAAGCGGTACTTTACTTGAAGGTCATATTAGACTTTCATCAAAAAATATATTAAAATATAATGAAAAACATCTCAAATTTGGTAAATTGGACTTTTATATCGATATAAATGTATTTACTAGATTTTGGTTAAGATTCGTGAGCCAAAAAAGGGTACTTTACTTGAAGGTCAAAATAAACTTAAATCAAAAAATATATTTAAATTAAAATAGAAATCATATGTTTCGGTAATACCCTAGTTTTCCTCCCCATTTGAGAATAAGATATTATTTAAGTGGGTTTTTCCGCTTAAAATATCGAAACTGTCGATTTCTAATGCTTTATCCAGTGATATTGACAGTTTTATTGTTGTCACGGAACATGAAGAAATATCTTGGAAATTAGTTACCTACTGAAGGAAAACGACATATAATAACGGAATGAGATCTCCAGTAACAAAAGTGTGTGTTTTTGTATGTATGTCAATAGATGGATGTCGGGACGCCGAGTGTCAATCTTCGGAAACTAGTAACCAAATTCAGTATCACTTTTTGAGCCACCGATTTATAATTTAATAGGCGTAAAAGGAAGTCATGTGTTGTCCACATCAAATATTTTTTAATGTTTTTTTTCAGTCCCTTGTACTAGTTAGCTTACAACCAAAAAAAAAAAAAATTAAGATTAAAAATAAACCATTATGAAAGATCCATCGTCAAGAGATTAATGGGGGTATCAATCCCCTAACATAGAAAGAAATACAGGGATTTGGCAGGAGATTGGCGCACATTGCTGGAGACACAGTAATTTACTCGAATAACCTGGTATGTTTGAATTAGATAAATAGTTGAGTATATTTCTAAAAACTACAACCAATTCTAAATACAAAGCAATAATTAAATTGACAAAAATAAGTACTGCTAATTCGTAGGAAATCCATCTTTCAGTTGATGTCACTAGGAGGGCATGCAAGGGACTGACGTTTTTAGTTTTATTATTTTTTTAAACATATATTTAGGCAATATAACTGTGTTTTGATCATTAACTAGTGTTTACAATATCAATAGCTACATACGTCAGAATTGGTGCTAATCAACACAGAGAACTGATTCATTGCCAAGAGATTGATACCTCGGAAGTGTTACGGCTTTATTAAGCGACTCTGTACTATACAAGATATCTCTAGAAAAAAGTATAACTAACTCTTGGGGGCTGTATAGCAAATATAACACTGAACCAAAAGTTCCAATAAATATAGGCCAGCAAATAATGTTTCGACCATTTACATAGGTCAGAAATTTGGTTTTCAGGCGAAAAAAATAGAATAAATACGTTTTTTGGCACTATTTGGCAATTGATGAAGAAACGACTCATTGCATTAAAAAAAGGATCGAAACTAACGTCATGGAGAATTAGATTTGGCTTCAAATGAGACCGATATCGTTTCAACAGATCAAGCACCATCATTCATTAATTGTTGGAATGAACATGATTTTCAATATGATTAGAGAATGTCGAATTCCAAACGAACTTGTTATATTTAGAAAATTTGGTTCAAACATACGATCATTGGTTAATTTTTGGAGTTGGCATCCGCTATGCAATGTAAATAATGTAATCAATAATGTAAATTATTATTAACAATAATAAATCTATTATTAATATATAATGTTATATTATATTATAATTATATTTATAATATTATATTATATTAATATATTATTAAAATCTATTATTTACAAAAAAAAATTAGTTTTTTCCGTTAAAAAAGAAAAACAAAAAATTGATAGAAGATTTGATTTTCGCAAGCTATGTGAAAAATACATATTTACAATACTTCATAGTTGTTGAATACTTACTAAAAGAAAACGTATTTTTTAGGATGTTGAAGAGAGGTTTGCTATGTCTATTTTATATTTTCAGCTGTGATGTCTGAATTGGCAAATCCAGTTGAATGGTTCGTTATATGCTGCTATTTGAGAGATCCGATGTTTTTTTTTAAGCTTTCAAGAATAACCTTTCAACTATAATCAAAACCTGTGTTTGTAATAGCTTAATAAATTATGAGGCATCAATAATATAGATATAGGCTGTACTTTAGTTGACATCCGCATGATGGTATAGTAGGATCAATCTGATTAGGGATTGATAAATTATTTGCCACTTCTATAAATTTGTTTTTATTGAAAACTAGTTTCAAATGTTTTACATTCATCAAGAGGAATTGGTTTGTGTTTTGGAGTCCTTCAAAACGTTAGAGCAAAGTGTTAAAAACTAGTTTCGAATTTTATACATTCATCCTCAGTTCTAAAAACACACGAAAAATTCAAAAATAAGCAATTCAAAATATAATTTGGTATTATTATACATATTAAATTATATAAATCAGTATTATAAAACATTTATTGAATTATGAATTTAATTAAGACAATAAATCAAATACATGTTGGTATTCACCAAGGTTTAAATGGATTATATCAAACAGAAAAGTTTGTACTGGTTCCTTCTCGCACTGAACTAACAATGAAAGAAAGGTAAGTTTATAGGTAAACGGTTTAAGAGTCAGGGTTTTTCCAGTAATGCCGGTGAGTAATTATTTTTTCTGTTATAGATGGGAATAAATTTAAGATTGGACTATAGGAGATATTTATTTGGTCATTTAAGCAAAAATCTGGATTGGATTTGAAGGATTATATTATTTCAAGTGCTTCATATATATTTACTTTGAGGCTGTTTTCAACGTGATGTATTAATTTAACTCCTGAGTCTTTGATGAATTTATGATTATTTTCATTTAAATGGATTGCAAAGTTGGAATTATCTGTCTTATTATTATATGCACGTAAATGTTCCTTTAATCTCTGATTTAGCGATCTTCTAGTTTTTACCTTGTAATTGGATGAATGTGTTTTTAGAACTGAGGATGACTGTATAAAATTCGAAAGCAAATTTAAAGAAGTGACAAATAATTTATCAATCCCTAATTAGGCTGTATTTTAGTTTGGCTCAAGGACATAGTTAGAAAAAAATATAAAATGAGATTGGTCAATGATTTGAATGAATGCAAATTAAATAGGATTTTTAATACATATATTGAATTATGTAATAATCGTTTAAAAAAATAAAAAAATGTGACTTTTTTGAACTAAGAAGTGAACCAAAGAAGACTACTTTATAATATGGCAGGTTAAATACTGAAAATAATTAAATAATATTCTTATTTCCAGAGTGTACGTCAAAAAGTGCCTGAGCTGCGGCGATCCTATCGGGCCATCGGAGCTGGTGATGAAGGCCGCGGTGGACAGCGTCTTCCACTTGAGGTGCTTCTTGTGCGTGGTCTGCGGGGTGAGGCTGCAGAAGGGGGACCAATACGTCGTCAAGCAGGGACAGCTCTTCTGCAGGCCGGACTACGAGAAGGAGGTTGAGATGTTGCAGGGATATGCTCAAGGTGAGTTGATTCGGAGTAGAATATACTAGAGAACATCTACAACAACCAGATACGCACTTCGTGTTAAATGCTAAATCTGTCATGATGCTATACAATTAGCACGAATATTGAGTGAGACCCCTCTGTGTTTAACTGCTAAAGTGTTATTTGCTAAGGTAAAGTTATACAAGATCTAATAAGAGTAATAATTTTTTTTTTTTAAATGCCAAAGCAAAACCAAAAAGGCAGAGTTGCTGGACAATGTGTTTTCAAATGCCTTGATTGAAAGCATATGTGAAGATTCAAAAGATGAAGAAGAGTATGATGGCAATAGGAGGTTTACGTCCTCTTTGGTCCAACGTTTTACCATGCCTTCCTTATTCTTTTATTATATTCCATTTTATTTATAAAAATATCTGATGTGGACAACACATGACTTCCTTGTACGCCTATTAAACTGTAAATCGGTGGCTCAAAAAGAGATCCCGAATATGGTTACTAGTTTCCGAAGATTGCAGTATCTCGGCGTCGCCTATCTATTGACACACACACATACTCTTGTTTTCGGAGGTCTCGTTCCGTTATTATATATGGTTTTCTTTCAGTAGGTAACAAGTTCCTAAGAGATTTGTTCGTGTTCTATGACAACATTAGAACTGTCTATGCCACTTGATAAAGTATAGGAAATCGACAATTTAAGCAGAAGAACCCAATTAGCTTATACCTTATTCTCCTGTTGAAGAATTGTTCATCTCACAAATGGGGAGGAAAACCAGTATTTAACGCTTAAAACGAGTAATAAAAATGTTTAATTGGATTGGAAACCAAATTGCGTTTGTAACCTTTGTTACCAAAGCATATGCTTTATGTATCTAATTTAAATATAATTTTGGATGTAAACTTATTATGAGCTTCAAGTAAAGTACTCTTTTCGGCTCACCAATTTTAACCAAAATATGGTAAATACATTCATATCGATATAAAAGTCCTATTTACCAAATTTTAGATAATTTACATTATATTTTAATATAATTTTTTATGAAAGTCTAATGTTATTTAAATAAATATATAAATTATAAATACTAAATTTGAGAAGTTAGTGTAGTATTTTCATATAATTTTTTATAGAAATCAATTATGACCTTCAAGTAAAGTACCACTCTCGGTAATCAAGCAGTGACCAAAAAAGAAGGTTCACAACTAAATTTTACAGCAATCCTAAATGCAAAATTACAACTTTCTAAAGCTAACCGTTTTTGAGTTAGGCGAGATACGAACGTACGTACGTACAGACGCGACGACGAAACTAGTCAAAATGGATTCAGAGATGGTCAAAATGGATATTTCCATCGAAATCTGAAAACCAAAAATTTTCGCGATTACAATACTTCCTTTACTTCGTACAAGGAATTAAAAAAAATAAGTAAACGGAACGAAAGTAGTAAACAAACCGATAGTAAACACTTGGGATGAAAACCTTTGCGCGTTTACGATATAAAACAGGATTACCAGACCCCAGACCGTGCTAGCGTCGAGTGTGCTACCGGCCTTATTTAGCACACAAATGCAACGTCAGTTTCTTTACTATAGCACATTTAACACATTATAGTTGCCTGAATGGCCCTAGTATCTATAAGCATATCTACATATCCAGTAGCGTAAGTTTGAGTTTGGAAACCCGTGGCAGCCAAGTTTTGAGAACCTCTCAGCTTCTTACTCATTTATTATACATAATAAGACAATGTTAATTATTAATTGTATTACTAAAAATAATATAACAAATAATTGATTTGAAATCCCATTTCATTGCCAGGCTCGCATAGTGTTACGTACGTACATAAATTTAGCAATGCTGGCATTTCATACAGTTGTATTCTTCTTTTCTTATATGTATTTTATTTATCTAACTGTATCCACGTTTCGGGGATGTTTCCCCATCTTCAAGAGAACAACCCCGAAACGTAGATACAGTTGTAATACAGGGTAAATAGAATACTGGTAAGAAAATTAAAATTGTATGCAATTTCACCATTGCTAATTGTTAATAAATAATTATTAGACTTTTAAAGTGCTTTGATAGAAAAAGAGAAATTTAAATATATGGTGTCTATAGAAACTTTTTAAAAACGATATTTAAGAAAAAAAAATAGCCTTAAAGGAATAATGCTATTCTTTCCAGATACTTTAAAGTAATTCTTTTCTCATTCTGCTGGTGTCCCTTAAGGTAGGATCCAAAGGTAACATTCTCTAAACATTAGGGATTGATAAATTATTTGCCATTTCTATAAATTTGTTTTATTCAAAACTAGTTTCGAATGTTATACATTCATCCTCAGTTCTAAAAACACACAAAAAATTCATTTTTAGTTCAATGCGAGAAGAAACTAGTACAAACTTTTCTATTTGATATAATCCATTTAAACCTTGGTGTGTACTAACATGTATTTGATTTCTTGTCTTAATTAAATTCATAATTCATAAACGTTTTATAATACTATTTTATATTAAATTAAATTTAATATGTATAATAATACCAAACTTTGAATTGCTTATTTTTGAATTTTTTTTGTGTTTTTAGAACTGAAGATGAATGTATAACATTCGAAACTAATTTTCAATAAAACAAATTTATAGAAGTGGCAAATAATTTATCAATCCCTAATTATATTTATCCTTCTATACCATCATGCGGATGTCAACTGATTCTCAACACAGTTTATAAAGCTCTCATCCCAAACCAGTCTAGCATTGTGTGTTACCTGTGGATAATGACCCAATTATTCCATTGCAACTCTGCCGTCGCATAGCATGTCCACTGAATAACGGATTCAAAACAGAAGAATTAAAAGAAACTCCAGCAAATCCATCAAATCACTTTTACCCTTCGTCGCAAACCCGCGGTTTCCTATCCTGCAGTGTCCTTTAATATGTTCCACTTATCCCCATTGAACTATACTCCATCTGGACAAGATTATTGTGTGAAATCCTCATACAAGCTTGAAACAAGAAACTGCTTGTATATCTGATTACTTCAACATTTATTTCGCAATCCATGCAAACTTCTACTTTGCTGCAACAAGCTCATATACCATTATCACATCTATTCAGGCAAACGGAGTCTGGCTCCCCGTAACTATCGAATTCCTTCCATACCTAATCCACATAAAACAAATTCTTCGTAAAATCCTAAATGCTTCTTATTGTCACAAATAAAAGTTGCAGATTTTACCTGAAATAGAGATATAGCCTTTAACTAGGCGTTTCCAGCAATTCTGGATTTATCCGCTAGAAAATGCTATAGCGCTCCCTTCTCGCAAATATTATGCCTCTTGTTAATTATATTACGTGTTATTAAAAATATACATTTTTGACACTTGAGCTTATATTTAATTTTTTTCTCAATTTCTACTTCAGTTATCCATTTCTCTCATGCATTGAACGAATTAAAATTCGTCATACGTATTAATTTAAAGGTAAATTCCATTGTAATATATTCGTGAGGAAATATACTAATCACAAACAACTATAAACGCACTGGTGCATATAAATAAATATATACACTATATATATGTGTGTATATATATATATATATATATATATATATATATATATATATATATATATATATATATATATATATATATATATATATATAATGACCAATTTAAAATATAAAAATGATAGCCCCGTTCACTTGAAAATAACTAACAATAAATAACAGGGAATCATTTGGGATGTACCTCTTGGGTGCGTACAGTGGTCGAAAATCGACTTTTTTTGAAGAAAAAAAAAACCTGTCAAACCCGATCAATGAGCCACAGAAAAATAACTTTGATGCCATCATAATAAAAATGAAATTTTCATTAAGAGGTACATATTCGAAAGTTTTTACAACTGATGTAGTAGGAGAAATTTTGAGATGTCTATTCCGGAGAGAAAAACTAAAATGTTTCCGCACCTTTATAAACTACTTAAATAAAAGCTATGTTGTAATTTTGTGGGAAGATGGAGAATTGATAGTTTATTTTTGGTCAAATACCAGAAACTCCATCGTATTCAGGTTATATGATATCTGAATATGATAGCATTTCGAGATTTTAACTCAAAATAAATGAATGATAAACAATTTTTATTTGTTTTATTTTTGCAACAACTGATTATTTCTTGAGACCAATATGATAAATTTTAATATAATGCAAATATTTACTAATTTATATATTAAATACATACATACACATAAACATACATACATATATTTATATATATATATATATATATATATATATACATACACGCACGCATGCACGCACACACACATACACATGGAATTTGATGAAATTGAAACTGTACCATTTTTACACACTAGTCCCCAACTTTTCTCCAACTTTGGGCCAAATCGGAATTAGCTTAATTGTAATTGTAGTAAGCACTATGAGGCAATCCATGGAAGAATCGCGAACCATGTCACCGTAATTTCTATTTTAATCTAGAGGCTAGAATAATATTATATATGGCATTCTTAGCATATATATGATATACATGAATTGTTAGATATATATATGATAAATTATTATAAATATATGGTATACTATATCAGCCTCCAAAGAAAGAAAAAAAAAATGTTGGCATGGCGGATTCGTCCTTGTATGGAGCGCTTCATATAGTGTAATTTATCCTTTGCTCCTCAGGCGAGAGCGGACTGGAGGAGAGCCCTGGTGGGGCTCGGAGCACCGATGGAAGAAGGGGCCCCAAAAGGCCGCGGACCATCCTTACCACTCAGCAGCGGCGGGCCTTCAAGGCGTCCTTCGAGCTGAGCCCTAAGCCCTGCAGGAAGGTCAGGGAGACCCTCGCCAAGGACACCGGGCTGTCGGTGAGGATAGTCCAGGTGAGCAGAAATAGCGTAGATATCTTTTCTTAATTTTTTTTTACTGAGGTTTAACGTCCTTTCCCACTCCTATTAAGGCAAACAGAACGGGTTGTCCTATTCTAATCAGAGTGGGAACGTCGAGATTCATTCCGTGGGGCTGCCATTAAATCAATATCAATCCGCTCTGGCCGGATTCGAACCCGCGCCGCACTTTCGGTCACCACGGCATTCGTAGATACCTTGTGTAAATATATACGGAAATATATATATTTATATATTAGCCGCCCCGTCCCGGGATATTTTTATTTCTTCACTGAAATATTTTAACTATACTTGCATTTTTCGGCCTCTTTAATTTTCAGGCAAATGCATTTTATATTTCAATAAACATTTGAATCACCAAAATGGCCTATTTATGTTATTAATAAGATTCTTGAATTTAAGCCTTTGTGAAAAGAGGTCCATGTATTTCACCAAATGGCTACAACCTGAGAAAAAAAAAAATTCTTATTAAGATATATTAAGGTTTTAGTTTTTCTACTATAATGGTATTATGAAGCTAAAAATACGAAATTAAAAGCATGTCATTGCATTATTTCAATTAATCGATTCTGTTAATTCAATCGCCTTCAATGAAGTGAGGTAAAAATAATTATAAATATTGCTTGCAGTATAGATTTTATTTTCTACCTTCTACGAGAGCAGACATGATAAGAAATAAATAATAATAAATTAAATCACTTCTACTCACAGACATCTTTTTCTCCACGAGAAAAAAAAACGATTTATTTGTGCTCTCCATCCGAGAAAATATAAACAATTCAGTTCATCCTTTCAGTGCCAATGTTCCTTTCAACAGGAGTTCTCCTAAAAATATAAAATAATTTCAACTTGATATGAGAACTTCAAAGAATCCTAATTTGTCGCGTTATTTATACAATTTTGACTGCTGTGGAAAGCTCATGGTGGTATCCTGTTTGGATATCAGTCCAATCAATGGATTAGGAATTGATAAATTATTTGCCACTTCTATAATATTGTTTTTATTGAAAACTAGTTTCGAATCTTATTCATTCATCTTCAGTTCTAAAAACACACAAAAATTCATTTTTTTGTTTGATATAATCTACTTAAACCTTGGTTAGTACCAATATGTATTTGATCTATTGTTTTAATTAAATTCATAATTCATAAAGGTTTTATAACACTAATTTAAATTACATTTAATTTAATGTGTATAATAATACCAAACTGTATTTTGCTGTTTAAAAACTGATGCGGAGCGGCTGGAAATCTATGAGTCCTAAACTCCGTCACGCCAGGCCAAAATCCAATCACTCCAACAGAGCGATTGTGAAAAACTTATGGAGTGGAACGATGAATTCCACAGTTTTTAGTCGGTTAAAATATGTTACAAAAATTTGGAGTGATCGGTAGCAGCCATCTGAATGAACGATATTTCTCGGCATTGTTAATAATATAGTAAAAAGCAAATAATATTCTTCTGATTAGAATAGAATAGAATAATAGAATAAAATAATGTTTATTAATTATTATGTATAAATAATTTCAGACATTATTAGGGCTTAGTCTACTTGACCATAAGCCCGGAGTTGGCTTTAATCCCACTTCCTAGTTATTAATCTTAGATAACTAATGAAAAATAATAAAATAATCATCTTTTTCTTTTATAATGCTCAAAAAAAAATATAAATATAAGTAATAATAAGTATCTCTCTTAATACACAATGAAAAAAAAAAAATCGGTGAGCAGTAGGACTCCGTCATTAAAGTCGTATTTTCACGTTAAAAAAATATATAAAAACGGAGGATTAAGAAAAAATTGAAACCCACAAAATACAGTTCCCTAACATACCGAAATTTTGGCTGGAATTTACCCATTCTTTAATGGTATCGTTCTGCCTGGAAGAAAGCCCTAATTACCGAATTTCAGCTCATTTGACCCAAAGGGGGCTGCTGGAGGTGCTCAAATATAGCGGGGAAAAAAATATATATTTATATATATTAGGCATCTCCAAATCTTCCATAATCGTGCTCTAGGGGTAGAAAACGGATAGAAAACGCAGTCCCGCCGCTCACCGCCGACCATCGATCCACTGCAATAGTCTATTTTTTTCGGAGAAAATACGATTAATAAAAAACCTAAAATTAAAAACACAATTATAAATGTGAATATAAATCTATGCAACTTTACATAATTCAATAATTAAATTCCTCAATAAGTTCAGATCTGTATTTCCATCCGATTTTGCAGTACTTAATTAAACTTAACCAGCCTCTACCATTTTAAATATTCGTCATCCTTTAATTGATCTTTATTAAAACAACCTCTGCGAGCCTCTGATAATATTGGACTCGAGGTTATGAAGTGCCGAGTGTTTTAGTATTTTCATATACTATTATTTTATTATTTTCATTGTTATTACATAGAGAGAACCTTTGGGTTTCACCTTCTTTATATATTTTATAATTTAAATCTAGGAGTTCTTCTCTGGCTTTGAAAATCCATTTAATATCAGTTATTCTTTTAAAACTAGAAAAATAACTCACGTCTAAATTATAAGATAGATGTTTATACAGTAAGTATTTCGTTGGATTATTCGCCTTTTCAAATATACTATTATTAAAGGATTCAAGTAAATTATTTCTGAGCTGTAAAAATAAATCTTATAAATCTATATTAAATTTAATTTTTAACTGGATCCAAAAGACATTATTTTTAATAACTTCTTTCACTAATAACTTTGGTAGTTTGTTTACTTTCATGTTTAAAAAATTTATTATTTAATCACGGTGGAGTTTCAATGTAAAAAATAAAAGAGGTTGTATTCTGGTTTCCATATGAATTATGTAACGTGGAGTGTATTGGTATAGATTAAATAATTTTCAGTTGACATTCGCATGATGGTATAGAAGGATCAATTTAATTAGAGATTGATAAATTATTTGCCACTTCTATAAATTTGTTTTATTGAAAACTAGTTTCGAATGTTATACATTCATCCTCAGTTCTGAAAACACACAAAAAATTCAAAAATAAGCAATTCAAAATATAGTTTGGTATTATTATACATATTAAATTAGATGTAATATAAATCAGTATTATAAAACATTTATGAATTATGAATTTAATTAAGACAAGAAATCAAATATATGTTGGTACTCACCAAGGTTTAAATGGATTTATATCAAACAGAAAAGTTTGTACTGGTTTCTTCTAGCACTGAACTAACAATGAAGAAAAGGTAAATAAGCATGTTTATAGGTAAACTGCTTACCTTGAAAGTGTTTATTCATTGACAAAGTGCTACTTAAGTTAATACCTAAATATTTTTAGTTTTTTACTATCTCAATTTTTTCCTCATTCATGTGCCAATTTTCCTTTGATCCCAAAGTTCCTCCATTTCTAAACACTATTATTTTTTTATTTCTCTAAATTTATACTCAGTTACCACTTTTTCAAATTATTGTTCTAGTTTGTTTATCATATATTTTGTAAAGTAGATAGGTCGGATGCCAACGATATCGTCTGCATGTGTTAAAAGTCTGATATTTTTTCCATTAATCCAAAGACCTCTCCCAATTTCATCCTTCAGATCGTTAATATAGCAAGAAAATAAAAATGGACACAAAATACATCCCTGTTCTTCTGATTATAATATTTGCAAAATAGCACTAAGATTTTTTAGCTCATAACATAATTAAACAATAATCTATAAAAGCATCTATATAATTTATATTGCAGTTATTATAATACCATAAATCATCAGAAGTCCAAGACAGAAACCACCTAATTTTCGTCATCGTGACAATAAAAGAGCACCCACTCGTTATTCTAAAACATGATTGAGGCTGAAATTAATGTAACAGGTTACGAGCTGGAAAAGAGGAGTCGAAGTAACAGGTTATTTAAGTTTATTACGTGCTTGGATATCTAAGTGTAAGGTTCCACTTTCACGATCTCCAGCGATAAATGCATATTGTAAAGGAGCCTAGGCTTCCAGCCTAACTGAGGGAATTTATGAGACATTCAGGAACAGAACTAAAAGCCACCATCACGACTGTAATTCCACCTAATCCTTCCGAAGAGCTCTGATAATAATAAAACCTCGAAAATTAGATATATATTCTGGTTTATCAGTCCTTTCGTTTAAACAGTGATTCATAATTTCTAAACTACACAAATTGGATTTGTTAATTGTTTTCTAGAATAATTAACAGCAGTACTATTATTTTTTTTTCTCTATTATCTAAAAACAGATATTAATTAAAATTAGAAAGGACTTGGATACAGATGATGAGTTGGGCGAGAGTTAAAGGTGGTAGGAGGGATGGCTCGTTCCAGGCGTAACAGTTTGAGAACCGGTTCCACCATTGGAACGGTTTGGAACGGAACGGTTGGCGATTTCGTTCCGATGGAATGTAATATAAAATTGGAAAGTGAATACTTTTAGATTTCATTCCAATCTAGCGTCCGTCCATTCTGATTATTATACGTTTTACGGATTACCAGGACGCACACACATATATGGATTCACACAAATACACACACACATGCCACAGATACATGTAAACAAAATTATTAAAAACTTAAAAATTATTATTGATATTAACACGTGTTTATTTATTAATTATTTTAGTATATTTTCTTCAATAAATTTACTTTAACGAGAAACGATATTACTATGTCGGTTCTACTGCTATCGAGGCTATTGAAATGTTTGGTGGTATTTCAATTTCATTTAATTCATCCCTGTAGAATGGACATCCACGGAAGATGTGGATTATTATCAGCATGTTGTTGCAGTGTTGGCATTTTGGTGGTAAATCTTTAGTGAGTAGCTGAAGGTGAGTCAGTTTTGAGTGACCAATCCTTAGCTGTATATGTATATCCTTAGGCGTGTATTTATCCTATGTCTAAAACATAATTTCCTGTGATTAACCAATTACAAAAAACTCGAAAGAGTCCAAAACTTATGCATGATAGCCACAATGTTACAAGACAATGTTTATCACAAACTGCTACATATTTTGGTAAAAAAACCGGCAGTGAAAATCCACTGATAAAAGAGATCGGTAATTATAACAAACGTACACTCAAACGATACACTCATAAAAGGACAAAACATTTATTATTAAACTAACAATAATTTTCATTCGCGTATTTTTATTATGTTCTCATTAACTAAATTATAGCTTTAAATGTTTAGATTTATTATATATATATATATATATATATATTGTATCTATTATTTATCGTCATCAGTTTCTTATTTTATTAATTTATTCTTATTATTCATTCATAATTACTATTAATATTGTTTTGTGTGTGAGTAGGTTTTTGATTAGTTTTTTCTACTGTTGTTCCAATATATAAATTCACTTATGAGATACGACTTATTCTCAAACATTATTAATCTCAAAAATCAATTTATTGATTTTAAGGATAAGTTATCCGAAATCATGTTAAAATATTTGAAAATATTGTTAAAGTGTACATATGTAAATAAAACTTTCTATCTCTCCTATGATTAAAAAATAATTTAATTTCTTATGAATGTTTGTTCGCAATTCTTAAATCTTAAAAAACACTAAGTAATTTAAATGACAAGATTCAGACACACGACTACAAAAATAATTAACTTAATTAGATAAATTTAGATTGGTGAAATAAAAAATGTGGTTCTTATATCCGAATGAAATTTGAGATGAAAAATTTCAAATCATTGAAAGTTTCACAAATCACAGACAAAATTATTAGGAATTAGAAACCTTCAGAGATTCCGCATTTTATTTTACTATTTTCATCTAACTATATGTCCGAAGACAATCATACATTCCCGAATGATATTTCCAGGTTCTTATCTTTCCCAATTTTTCTATTGAAATCACCCGAGATAATTTTAACATAATATTTAGGAATCTTGTTACATGTTCTTCCTAGCTATGTATAAAACTTTTCCTTCTCTACATCCACTTTTTCTTCTGTTAGTGCATGTACAATCACCAGAGACGTATTGAAGAATTTCCCTTTATTGTAGCATATTTTTTCATTAGCATATAAGGGTATTTAAGACGGTCCTTCTTCCAGACATAATGTAAAGTAGTGGAGGCTTGTACCGTAACCAAGCAGCAATAGATTTTACGGAGTGGATAAGAGAGAGAGAAAGATTAAAAAAAATATATATGGCCCGACCAAAGAAGGAAATCGTTTCCACATAAAGACCAACACTTTCATGTACATAACGTATGAATCAAAAAATACTCCCACGGCAGATGGTCCATGGACCATAGCGCCGGAAGAGTTAGTTATATGTCATAAGACATAAGGCACATCGATATCCTTTAAAATTTTTGAAATCTAATACAAAACTAATTTATTGATTAATTAATTTTAGAAGTTAATAATGTAGGTATGACTCGTGGTAAAATAGTGTCACAATGTGAGTTGGAACGAAGACGGAACGGAACTAAAATTGAAGACCAAAGTCCAATATCTCGCATCTTAAGGTCAGATCGAAGATGGTTCCGGAACTAAAAATGAAACCGCTTTCAGTATTGGAACGAAATAAAACCATTATTGATTCTTAATGATGGATATTTTTTTAACTGTAGATGTAATGATAAAATAGATGGCTGGAGTGTGACCAGGAATGAAAGTCACAAATACAAATAGATACAGTGGCGCTGTCTGTGGTAAAATGTTGCATTTTATTTTACTTGGCTTGTTTTTTATGAAATCATTACTATAAAAACCACACTTAATTAAAATGTTTTATATGATAAAATAATGAAAAATAATTTATGTTTGTTGATTTAGGTGAATACTTTAATATATAAAAATAAAGGCAGGCTTTTGCTATTTCACCAATTTATTTATTACGATGCAAATTTTCAGCCTACAAGCCATCCTCAGGCATCTTTGTAAAAGGCCCTTATTTAGTTCAATTTATAACATATCACAGAATTATATATACTTAAATATTCTAATAAATACCATGTACATACTAAAAATATTTGAAATGCATATACTGTCATATATAAGTCCAATCCGGACCAAGTCAAATATACAGCGTCAATAAAAAAATAAATAATTATAATAAAAACACAATAACAAAATAATAAAATTGAAACAAATAAAGTATGTAAACAAATATGACATGTTTAAACCTCACACGTACACCTGTGAGTTGACAAAACAAATGGCGAGCATTTAGCAGTGTAACACTGCCATTAGAAGATAATCAGGTCTGTTAAACTGAGCCGGATATTTGATTTGTTTTCTATTGTGGTATATTAGCATGCTATCGTTGAAACTCGATTAATAGTACAAATAACACGGTTTAACATGCTAAATAAAAGATTTTGAGTACTTTTTATAGTTTGTTTTATTATTATTTAATTTTCGACACTTTCGAAAAAGTTTTTTTCCAGGAAAGGGGGAGAATCAACTCCAACCACTCAGATCGGTGTTTGTTTGGTCGTTTTTATTGTATATTTAGAAAACTCCTTACAATCCTTGAGGTATTCAACAGCACAGCTTTCTGGGCTTCATTTATAACAGCCGTCGAGAGGCCCAGCCGCTCAGTCGCTTCCACAGTGGGCACTGGTATCAGACCATTGCTGGAGATCACAATAGCCCTCACAATCACTTTATCCAGTCTGTAGAGATCTTTTAGTTCAGCTGCTAGAACTTGATATTTTCGAATTTCTTCTGCACATAATGAATTAGTGTTTCCATCATTCGGCACAGCAATATCTATTATCTCTGCTGTCTTCATATTACCATCAATCAGCACGATATCAGGTCTGTTGTGGGTCACGGAATGGTCTGTTATAAACGACTGATTCCAATACAATTTTATTCCTACCCTCTGGACAAGATCTTTAGGATTGTACTTATAATATGGCATCAAGTCATTTAATAATTTTCTTTTTTGTCCTATCGCCTGGTTATTATTATTATTATTATCATGGCACTAAGGTCCTCCTGGAACCTGGACCTCCTCCACCAAAAGCCAACCAATATCCACGATCTTGTACTTTCTCCATCTATCTTCGGACACCCAGCCGCCTCAGATCCTCCTCCACATCATCCGAGGGTGTCCTCTCCTTCGCTTGCCGTCCGGTTTTCCATAAAGCGTCTTCTTGAGTATTCTCTGCTAGGACATCCTCTCCACATGTTCTATCCATCTTATTCGGGCTCTTTTTACCAACGCCACAATGTCGTGTTCTCCAAACAGTTCCAATAGCTCCTCATTCCTTTTTCTATTCCGCCCCATATTCTTCTCAGTACCTTTCTCTCCCAGGAGTTAAGTATACTTTCTGATTTGCTGGCCAAGGGCCATGTTTCACAACCATACATAACCACTAGCCTCACTGTGGTTTTGGTAGACAAGGATTTTCATTCTATTAGAGAGTGATCTAAACTTCGACACCATTTGCAGTGATAAATAGCACCTATTTTCTGCAGCTGTCCTGGCCTCTGTAACTAGTCTTCTCAGGTACTTGAACTGGTTTACAGACTCTAAGCTGTGATCTCTGCATTTGCACTGATTGCAACTTTTCATATGCACGGTCTTATTTTCATTAACTCTAAGACCCGGTTTAGCAGCTGTCTCTTCGAATTCCTGAAATGTTCCTGATATTGCCGCCTGGATTCTAGGGGTAATGACAATATCATCGGCGTATGCCAGATGTAGCTACAGGCGATTATAGTTTGTTTTGTATTAAACATAAAAATATATTTCCGATTATGATGTTATACTAGTCAAAATATTGAATGAAACTTTCAGTACTATACTTAAGACAAAAACCGAGTAGAAACATTTAAAGTGACGCCGACAGGAGAATTTCCAAAAAGTATTATTCGGACGCGAGTGGTGGTAGCGATAACGGTATCAGTGTTGTTGGTGCCTCAGCGGCGCTTGGCTTCTCCGACTAATCGCGTAGATAACTTTCGAAAACACTCGACACACTTTGCTCTAACGTTTTGAAGAACTCCAAAACACAAACCAATTCCTCTTGATGAATGTAAAATATTCGAAACTAGTTTTCAATAAAAACAAAATTATAGAAATAGCAAATAATTAATCGTTCCCTAATTAGACGTCAATTAATAATTTCACTCTTGTTAAAAAGTTTTGTAGTGAAATTGCTTCCACATGTATGAAGTTGACATGACAACGATTACAAAATTACCTATTTTTTTAATTAGGGATTGATAAATTATTTGCCACTTCTATAATTTTGTTTTTATTGAAAACTAGATTCGAATGTTATACATTCATCTTCAGTTCTAAAAGCACACAACAATTCAAAACACAGTTTGGTATTATTATACATATTAAATTAAATGTAATATAAATTAGTATTATAAAACATTCATAAATTATGAATTTAATTAAGACAAGAAATCAAATTATGTTGGTACTCATCAAGGTTTAACTGGGTTATATCACTCACCGGTATTACTGCAAAAACCCCAACCCTTAAACCGTTTACCTATAAACATCCCACCTTTCCTTTCTTTCATTGTTAGTTCAGTGCGAGGAGAAACCAGTACAAACTTTTCTGTTTGATATAATCCATTTAAACCTTGGTGAGCGCCAACATGTATTTGATTTCTAGTCTTAATTAAATTCGTAACTCATAAATGTTTTATAATACTAATTTATATTACATCTAATTTAATTTGTATAATAATACCAAACTATATTTTGAATTGCTTATTTTTGAATTTTTATGTGTTTTTAGAACTGAAAATGGATGTATAACATTCGAAACTAGTTTTGAATAAACAAAATTATAGAAGTGGCAAATAATTTATCAGTCCCTAATTAGGTTTCAATCAGTCTTGCTTGCTTTATAAAGTACATTATTGTTAATATAAATGTGATTGTATGGATGAAGATGGCTTAATTTCTTATTAACCTTTTTTTCTCCTAAAGTGAACATAATCACTACAATATATTATTACGGTAGTATAGATCCCTTTTCCGGCTCTCAGGAGCGATGGATTTTGATGAGTGAGGTGTTAAAAGAAAGAGAATTTCACGGGAGATGTGACGAATTCGAATTTTGTTTCTTAAATTTTTACTAGGGCTTAAATAAAAGTGATGAAAAAACTGGAAGGTATCAAAACTTTGACGACTGAGAGTCGGTGGATCGAGACGGGATAAGTTTCCTCCTATGGAGCGTATTGGTCCAGCGGTTTAAAGCCCTAATTTGAGATAATGCACGATATAAGCCCGCATGGGACCTGGGCCATCTTGCCTACGAGCCGTTGTCATGGCAACTTTATGTCAATTTGAGTCTGTTTACAAAAACTTTTAATGAGTTTAATTTATTGTTAATTATTAAGAAAGGGAATTTCATGGAGATGTGATGAATTCGAATTTTGTTTCTTAAATTCTTACTAGGGCTTCAATAAAAAGTGATAAAAAAACTGGGAGGATTTAAGGCTTTGACGACTGAGAGTCGACGGATCGAGACGGGATAAGTTGGGTTTTAAATATTTTGACGCGGGCATAATTTTGGGCGGGAACGTATTGGTCCAGCGTTTTAAAGCCTGTTAACAAAAACTTATTAATAACTTTGAAACGTTTTGTAAATAAAATATTGTTATTATGTTTCCATGAATGATAGAATACTACAAACAGATAGTGGTATAGCTGAGTCTTATTGCTTAACTATTATTAAGTATTAACTATCACTTGAACATGGCCATTGTAAACTATTATAAAGCTTCACCAAATGTGTGTGTTAAATAAACTTTGTTGACAATATTATATTGCTTATACGAATAAATGTTTCCCCAATATCGCTTATACTTCGAATTCATTTAGGATTCATTAAGATATCTAATGCGAGAGCTATCGCTCGGGTATACTGGTAAGAATATAATTCAGATAAATAAAAGTAATTATTGGAACTGAGGAGAGTTAAAGGAATTTAAATCAGGAATTATTATAAATTGAAACTTAGGTATCAATTAAATTAACTTCTATTGAATAGAATGGCGTAAACAATATTATAGTGATGTTTCATAATAACCCTAGGTCACTTGGTGATAGGTAACCCGGTATAGGGTGGGAACAGAATATAGGGTGGGTATGTGATAGACAGAAAATAAACTAATAAACAAAATTAGTGAAAAAAGGCATTTTCTGGCTTAGTACTGATGGGAAAATGGAATTATTAGACTAAAAACAAAAAGTTTCAGACGACTGACTGTTTTTCAAGCATAATTCTCGATTTTTTCTCGAGGCGATAAATTCAAGCTGAATTCACGGTCTTCAAGGATCTGCTGGACAGCTTGATATATTTTAAACCTCCATTTCGATTTAATGCAAAAGTTTTAGCTGCATTGCGCACTTTAGTGTTTGTGCGTGTATTGGATATTTACTTATAAATTGTTCCCAACCGGATATTAAATCCGAAGGCAATATCAATTAAATCTGATATTAGCCATTTAATTGAGGTTTTATCAAATAAAGAATCAATCGATTTGAAGTATTCAATATCGATAGGAGGGAAGCAAGGCAATATAGATGTATCCAAAGCTGGTATGACGCGCTCTCTTCCGGTACTAATTCCAACCTCACAAAAAAGCTAATGAAAGAGGTTGTTGACCGAAACTTGATTAACATGGCAGTGTAAACGGATACTTATTGTTTTATCACAGCCTACTGTATCACTGTATCAGTGGCTGTGGTATTTGCTCCTGGCCAGGGGAGTCCAATATCGTCATCACTTGTTTCAATTCTCCATTGCCCTTTATTGCAAATTCTCATTGCCCCGTTGTTATTGTTCGTTTTTATTGAATCCTCCACGGCCGCTCCAATCGATTTTATTTTATTAATCTCGAGACTGCATTATCCAGCTCCATTTCTTTCATTCTGGGGTTCTGCAAGGCTTGATGAACTGTGTCCCAAAAGATCTTTAAGGTTCCGCTGAAATCTTAGCGTTTGGTAAACCCAAAAGATCTTTTCAACTAACTGTGTAGTTCGAAGAGCTATGGATCTTTAATTACGGAGCAGTTAAAAATAGATTTTACACGTTTGAAATATTTTAGAATACTGAATGGAAAGAACAGAATAAAAAAAAATCTGCAATAATAATTATATACGCCTATTAAACTATAAATCGGTGGCTCAAAAAGTGATCCTTAATTTGGTTACTAGTTTCCATTACGAAAACCGACACTCGGCGTCGCGATATCCATCTATTGGGAAATACAGAGACATATGGGGAGGAAAACCAGTATTTTACACTCAATTTTAACACTAAAAAACAAGTAATAAAAATGTTTAATTGGATTGGAAACCAAATTGCGTTTGTAGCCTTTATTACCGAAACATATGATTTATGTATTTAATTTAAATATAATTTTTGATGTAAGCTTATTATGACCTTCAAGTAAAGTACCCTTTCCGGCTCACCAATTTTAACCAAAATCTAGTAAATACATTCAATAAAAATATATAATTAGAGTGAGAAAAAAATTGCGTTTGTAACCGTTATTACCGAACCATATGATCTCTGTATTTAATTTAGTATAATTTTTGATGTAAGTTAATTCTGACCATCAAGAAAGGTAATCCTTTAGACCCACCAATTCTAATCCAAATCTAATATATTATTCATATTGATATAAAAGTCCTATTTACCAAATCTGAAGTGTTGTACATTATATTTTAATATAATTTTTGATAAAAGTCTAATATGACTTTCAAGTAAAGTACCGCTTCCGGTTTTCTGATTTAGACTAAAATCTAGTATGTTATTTAAATCAATATATAAGTTATAAATACTAAATTTGAGATGTTTTGCATAGTATTTTAATATAATTTTTGAAGGAAATCAAGTATGACCTTCAAGTAAAGTACCACTTCCGGTGATCAAGAAGTGACCAAAAAAAGAAATTACAACTCCATTTTACAACAATCCTAAATACAAAATTTCAACTTTCTACGACTAACCGTTTTTGAGTTATGCGAGATACGAACGTACGTACAGACGCCACGACGAAACTAGTCAAAATGGATTAAGGGATGTTAAAAATGGATATTTCCGTTGAAATCTGAAAACCGCAAATTTTCGCGATTACAATACTTCCTTTACTGCGTACACGGAAGTAAAAACAACAAGTAAGCTAACAAACCTTTGTACTTCAGTAAAGGAAGTGTGAAAATACTTTTTTCCAGGTGCTTATGTTATCATTAAATATTGTTTTACCGAGACCAAAGTTTCCATTTTCCAATTTATACTAACATTTCACAAGTTTCAATTTTATTTTTTAATGGGTAAGCTCAAAAGAATTTTTTAATACCTAAATTAATCATACAAAGAAAAAACAATGTGTGCAAATACTTTTTGCCCTACTGTAGATATTTTAAACTGTAACTCAAGAATACAATCTTAATATTAAATATTAATGATAAAGGTACAATTTACATCATTTGGACGTAGATTGTCCCAACTCAAAATATCGCATTTATAAGTTATCAGTAAAAACTAAGTGAATCTTTAACTTCAAACCTTATCGATAGTGAGCGCTTTTAATAGAAATGTACTAGCATAAAAATAATTTATTAAAACCTCAAAAGAGTTTTATTTTTAGTTAAATCTCATCTTAATTAAATCTTTAAATCTAGATATTGATACATAATGGTTTAAAAATCATAAAAAATCAATCTTTCAAATCTTATTTTCTTTTACAACGAGACATTGAAAACTTTAAAGTTGTTTTCTCTCAAACTGCCAATTTTGATTCAGGACATTCTTTCTGTAAAGAAACAAAAGCTCTGAGGAGAGTTTGAAATCCCGAACCGTTAAGATTTTATGAAATGTTTGAAAGTGATTAGACATTTTTTTTTCCTCTAAATGCACCAAAAAATCAATAAGATAGCAGTCTGGTGAAAATAATTAAATTATAAATAATATATATTTGAAGGAGTGGGGTAGCTGAGTAAGCAAAGCACTAGATCCCAGGTTCCAGCCAAGGACAGAAAATTTATATTCTATTAAATCGTCCGTAGAACTATTCAAGAGATCCTTCTAAAGTTGGTAATTAATCCTTCAATGGGTTGAGAAAAAAATTTGACGGTTGATCCTGATCCTGGCTAGATCCCGTTGATCCAAGTAGGATAAGGAATATCAAAAACTAAAATCCTTCTAGAAATGCATACAAATATTTATTTTAGTAATAGAAGAGGTTACTTAACTTTCTTTATTTAGTTGTTTTACTTCTATTGTTTTCATTCAATTTATCTATATATTTATTTTCATTTGTGATGTACACATTAATAATTTTTTTTTTTTTTTTTTATCATTATTTCTTTATGAGGATCTTTCTCTTCTGTGCATATAAATTTTTCCTTTACTCTTGTATTTGATTATTTCATTTATTTTTATGATATTTTGTTCATTTTTGGGATTTTAGTATTTTTTTTTTTTTTTTTTTATCAGCTGTTGTCAAGTAACCTCCCTTTTCCCTCAGTACGTGTCTGGGTGTCTTGGTATGGGGGTGCTGTCTCTGGTTGGTGACTTTTTTGACTCTGGATGTGAGATGTACTGCATTTTGTTAGTTATTTGGTATTTTTTCTGAAATATGCCTGAATTGGCGAAATATCGACAGATGATTTTTTTGTTTATTGGATTTTTCCATTTATGTCATTATATATACATATATATATATATACATATATATATATATATATATATATTTTTTTTTTTAAATTTGCTTATATGTAATTAATGGAAACTTACAGCCCTATTTCTTATTACCCTCAAGTGTGGTAAACTACATTATTATTAAGCAATGAAAAAAGTTTAAAAAAAATAATATAAGGAGAGAAGGCTGTAGCAGGTTAAAGTGGTTCAGGGATAATTCTGAGGTTCTGAGTAAAGGGGTACAAGTCATTTTTTCACGACGATTGATTTATGTTATATTTTCTTTTTTTAAATGAACTTTAACTTTGAGAAAATAAAATAAGTTAATGAAACAGTGTTCACATGGAATCTCAACACCGTTTCATTGATTTTTTTTATTTTTCTCAAAGGTAAACTTGAACAAAATATAACTTAAATCCATTTAAAAAAAAAACACAAAAAAAAACAACCTTTTCCAACACCAGGAATTTTTTTTTCTAATTTACCAAAGAATAGTATTTATTATTAATATTATGCTACAATTTTCATTATTGTTTAAAAATTTAATCGGTTTTACCATAATAATCTGAAACCTCAACCCATCAATTATATTACTAATTTATGGAAACAATTTGTCTAGGCATGAATAAAGAATAGTCCTATTATTTTTAATTACTGAAATACGTAATTCTAAGCGGTCATTTAAAGGGGGGGGGTGAGTTACAAACGGTTGTACTTTTCCCAACTGGGCTACACAATTGAGAGTAATAAGGGTCCAGGACATAATCTCTGGAAAGATAGGGCTTAATAAAAGCAGACCTTACAAGCAGAAGACACAAGGGACAGGGCACAAGAGATAGATGGGAGGATTAAAAAGTACAAGGGAGGGGCCCTAAGGGATTCATCATCCCTCCACTCCCTCATTAAGGGCACAATTAGCCCTCCAAGGGATTTATTTAACTGTTGCAGCCTTTGTAACCAGCGGCGAAAGGTCCGAGCCTTTGTCCTGTAGGAATGCTGCACCTTCTCGTTGGGGTGTCTTGATCGTATATAATAGTAAAAAGTCAACTGTAAAGGTATGCTTTATATAATAATAGGCTTCGTAACTAAATATAAAAGCAGGAAACAAACATATATAAACATTCTTTCATTCAATTGAGAATACCCACTTTTTCTTCGTTTCTGATTAATAATACACATAATATTATAACGAGCAGTGCATTTCAAACATGGGCATATTTTCCTATTTTTTTTTCTTATTAACTGATTTTTTTTTGACAAATATTACTGCTAGAGATCGAAAAACGCCCCAGGTAGATAATTGAAAATAAAAAATAATTTACGGAGATAGTCCGGGTGGTGATCAAGAATAACATATAAAATAGTGGGAATCGTTTATTAAATGCTGAAGTTTCAAACTACTTTGTGGATCTTCATCAGGGTTCAAACTCAGATGAACACTCACGTGAGTTAAAGTATCCGCTTACAGGTGAGTATCCATGATTTGCCATGCGGTCAACCATCAATACATAATATGAAAAAAAAGAAAAAAAAAAGCAGGAGAGCTGTATTTTACTTAAATACAAAATACAGAACATATCACATGGCGGGAATGGGAGAAAAAAAAATTGAAATCCCCAAAAGACTTTTCTCAATATCAATTCAATTATGGTTCAAATTTTTACCCCTACTGGGGGTGGAAGAAAAAAGTTGAAACCCCCAAAAGACTTTTCTCTAACACCAACTCAATTTTCATATAAATTTTCAACTCTTTAACTATATTAGGAGGGGCTGTAGAAGTGCTCAAATCCTTAAAAAAAAAAATGGTTTTTGTGTCCCTAATAGTAGCCGAAATTTCGACTGAAATTTATCCCCACTTCTATAGTATTTACTTGCAGAACCGTCCACCAGAGATTATGAACCAAATTTAAAATGCATCCTTTCCCCCCATCTTCTGGTTCTCTTGGATGCATTGCAAATGTATATTATTTTCGAGAAAAATACGACTAAAAAACCGAGTGCGGAAATAATCTATCTATATTGGAAATAACCCTGTCCATCCTGAGGGAATGTACTTGTATAACTTAACAAGATTGGTGTAATCAGTTGAAATCCGCATGATGGTATAGAAGGATCAATCTGATTGGTCAGTTGACATCCGCATGATGGTATAGAAGGATCAATCTAATTAGGGATTGATAAATTATTTGCCATTTGTATAAATTTGTTTTATTGAAAACTAGTTTCGAATGTTATACATTCAAAAATAAGAGATTCAAAATATAGTTTGGTATTATTATAAATATTAAATTAATATGCATAATAATACCGAACTGTATTTTGAATTGCTAATTTTTGAATTTTTGTGTGTTTTTAGAACTGAAGATGAATGAATTATACCAAGGTAACATTTAAACCTTGGTGAGTACCAAAATGTATTTGATTTCTTGTCTTAATTAAATTCATAATTCATAAATGTTTTATAATACTGATTTATATTAATCTATTTTAATATGTATAATAATACCAAACTATATTTTGAATCTCTTATTTTTGGAATTTTTTGTGTGTTTTTAGAACTGAGGATGAATGTCTAACAATCGAAACTAGTTTTCAATAAAACAAATTTATAGAAGTGGCAAATAATTTATCAATCCCTAATTAGATTGGTATATATGAATATTGAAACTAGGTGTAGTAGTAGAGTGCCTTCCACATCCGAAGGAAAATCAAGACTGGTGGCAATTCATTTACTCACCAAACTTAAAAATCAGTTGAAGCGTTCACTCAAAAAATCGCTACATATTTATAAAGGCTAAATACGTTACCCTTATTTTGGCTAGGTCACTCTGTTGAGCGGGGGCCGTAAAAATACCAAAATTGAAAATGTGTTTTAATAACTTTTTTCGGTGTTACCCTGACCTTGAATAGTTGAACAAGAAGAGGCCTTGCTAAAAATTTTTCGAAAATCGAGGCAGTTTTTTAAAAACGATTTAAGCGCCAAAAATTCAAAATTTAGATATCGATTCCCGCTCCCGATATACAGAACAAAAATTTGAAATGCTGAAATCATCACCAAATACTCTGGCCTTTACCAGTGCTAGAATTCTTGAAAATAGATTGTAATAATGAAAGTTTTGCCAACTTAATAAACTCCTACTTTATACAATAAAGAATAAAATTAAAAAAATACATAAATATTGTAATTTGGGAAAAAACGTTGTGTTCCCTGTAAAATTGCTTAAAGGCGCTTACGTCTTTTTAAAAAAACGACATCCATACGTTTGGGCTCCAACAAACGCGCTGTAGTGGCCAATCGTAAGTTGTTCTATTGAAACTTTTGTTTAGTTTCTTTTTTGTGGTTAATTTTATTATGAATGATAATAAAAATATAAAAGAGCAAAAACTCAAAAAGAGACATAAATTAATTGCTAGAAAACAATTGGAAGATTCCAAAAACACAAAGCCTCAAGTCTCTAAAATACAGGCAAATAATTAAACAGTCAACGTTTCGTCAATGCAGGCATCATCAGGACATACGCCAAAAAATCACATCTATGAAGATCTAATACAGCACATCTCACATCAACCGTACAGAAAGACCCATCAACCGGCAACAGCACATCATTCAAAGACATCCAATGACATACTGAAGGCGAAGGGAGGTAACATGACAACAGGTGAGGTGACATTTCAGCTCTTTGATGCGTCTTTCTGGACGGTTGATATGAGATGTGCTGTCATAATCTTAATAGATATGATTTTTTGGTGTATGTCCTGATTTGGCGAAACTTTGACTGGTTAATTATTTACTAGAATTTAAAAGAGACTTCAGGCTTTGTGTTTTTGGAATCTCCCAACTGTTTTCTAGTAAAGATAATGAATTTTTTTTTATATTTACTTCAAAAATTGAAGAAAATAAAACATTAGCCCGATGTTATCAATATTTATTAATTTATTATTTATTTATTTAAATCATTTTAGCATACCTGCATATAGTAAAATAAATCATTTCTTCCATAAACTTTGCGTATAAAATGCAGTTCATCATGTTATTTTCTGACAGGTTTGGTTCCAAAATCAGAGGGCTAAGATAAAGAAAATGCAGAAGAAGCACAGGTTGGATCAGAAGAATAACAACAATGGCAAAGAAATGGACCTCGAGGAGAAAAGTGAAAAACTCAAAGATGATGACCACAGTAAGTTATAAAGTATGGTACTTTAAGTTTTATACATCTTAATCGAGTTTCCAACATAACTCGAAAAATTCCGATCGATTCAGAAAAGCGAACTCTTTTTCCCTGACAGATCCTTCTAGGTGACTTTTTATTTTTTTCCGTCAGATTTTGCGTTGGAAAATCGTCTTAAGTTGCGGTGTGGTCTTAACTTTGGTACAATATCGTCTTATCTCAGTCAATAGCGTCCGTTCATATCCGTTATCAGGTGCGTCCGTTCTAAAGAGCATTTTTATTTGTGTTTTTTTAAATTGTTATAAGGTATTATAATTGTTATTAGGTATTATAAGGTATTTGTATACACTTGGCTAATTAAATTGTAAACTTAAGGCAGCTAGGCTTTGATTCAGCTTCCAAATTCGACTAAATATAGCTGATACTATCTAGTAATGATTTAAGTACTTTTATGAATATAAATTTTTATTTTCTGAAGTTACAACTTACAATTTGACGCAATCTTCCTTGTTTTTCTCTTTATTCTTCATTTATGAGACCCTAAGCATTGTAAAATCAGAAAACATTACATTAATGAGTTTCAAATTATATTCTAATGAAAGAAAAATTTGTTAAAAAGTTCGTCAAACCACTAAAGCAATGAAGTGAATACGAAGTAATCCACTATTGGTGCGAATTTGATGTTTAGAAAAAGTTTGAAAAAATTTACCGGCTACCATAAATTAAAATTTTATTAGTAATGAATTCAAAGAACAATGGATACATTTTAAATCTCAAAAGTACCAAGAGAAATCATTGGGTCAATAAAAACAACGAAAATTTCATTAACTGTATCCACCTTCATTAACTGTACATTTATCTATCTATCTATATATATATATATATATATATATATATATATATATATATATATATATATATGAGCGGAGTAGCTCAGTGGTAAGGCACTGTGTTACCATGCTCCCGGTCTCGGGTTCAAGACCGGCTATGGCAGATAATTATTTATTCTGTTATCAGCCGTGGATCGACCCTGTGGGATCGGGAGACCTTTTTCTCCTATTCGGGAGACTCTTGGGGGTCATCCAGCCTCTATAAAGTGGGAACCCTTAATTGGAGGGAAAATCTGGCGGTTGAGCGTGATCTCGGCCGAATCACCTCTTTGCACAACCGTTGGCCTAGAAACAAGTACTGAACCCAAAAGCCTTATGTGTTGTAGTGGTTCAGGTTTTTTTTAATATATATATATATATATATATATATATATATATATATATATATATATATATATACAATATATAAAAATATGTACATATTTTTTTATGAAAGCTTATTATACATACAAGTAAAGTATCACTTACCTTAGGTTTCACCTAATTTTTACCAAAATCTAGTATTTTATTTAAATTGATATAAAAGTTTTATATACAAAATTTTAGATGTTTTGCGTTATATTTTAATGTAATTTTTTATGAAAATCTATTATGAACTTCAAGTAAAGTACCACTTCCGGTGATCATGTTATGGTCAAAAATGGAGATTCACAACTAGATGTTACAGCAATCCCAAATATAAAATTTTATTTTCTATTGCTAAACGGTTTTGAATTATGCGTCATGACGAAACTTGTAAAAATGGATATTTCCGTTGAAATCTGAAAACCGAAAATTTTTGCGATTACAATATTTTCTTTATTGCGCACTAGGAAGTAAAAATTGAAAAAATTACAAAACATCTGTTTTAAAGATTTTGCGAAATAGACATCAATGAAGCGATCACATGACCCAGTTTGAAATCGAATATCCTTGTCTTCAGAGGCACCCCACTTACCCATGATACTGAAATTAGCATCCCAAATTCCAGAAATGCCTAAGTGATTATTTCATCATGAGGGTGTAAATTAACCCTAATTTATTAATTAAAAATAAAACATACGTATGAAAGATACATTCTAAACACACTGTATAAGCAGCTTAAGATATTAGTCATTTTTTTTCTTGTAGAATTGTCTTTTAAGTTATAAAACTACACGAAATTTCCTCAAAACCGTCAAAATTATATTTGTGTCATTCCTCGCTATTATTTTGAGTGTTATAAAAATCTTTAGTTATGTTAGTAAAGTTGTTTTGCTTGATTTTTTTTATGAGGGTAATCCAAAAGCATTGTATTATTTTATAAGTTATTTTGTTCCTTGGGTTTATTCCTAACACTTAATAAATTATGTTATTTTTTCAAATATTTTTTTCGTTTTTCAAAACTTTTAATGAATTAACTTGAATTTTCCTATAAGGCATTCTGCTTTTTTGACTATTATCTTGAAAAATAATGTTTCCGAAAAAAAAAAAAAAATAGCACTTAAAAGGTATTCGATATAGAAGAAAAAAAAAAATTTAGAACCATAAAATCTTTATTTAATAATCAATGGTTGACCGTAGAACTTATGAAGGCATGAGATGGTCCGAGAGGCGGTCAAAAAGTGGAACACAAATAGTAAAAAATATTTATTTAGGAACCGACGTTTCGACCCACTTTGCAGGTCTTCTTCAGGGCTTGAAGAAGACCTGCAATGTGGGACGAAACGTCGGTTCCTTAGTAAATAGTTTTTAATATTTGTGTTCCGCCTCTGTCTGTTTGACCGCCTCCCGGACCATCTCATTCCTTTATAAAATCTTTATTTCATTTACCTGAAAAAATGAACTTTTTCAGTTATGACTGTATTGCTGGAAAATAGCGACACACACACACACAAAGACGTTTAAAACGTTTCAAATTTACAAAAATGTATTTATTTATTAAAAATGGATTTTGTACATCTTTGAACTTAATTACAAGTAAATATGGTTATATTTAAATTAATTTAAATTAGAAATTAATTATATTAATTGGTAATATATAAATTACATTAGAGTACTTTGGAATTACAATATAAAATAAAATAATTGAAATTAAAAAAAAAAAATTACGGAGAAGTTATTTTCACCAAACGGAGTCAATTTTCCCGATAATATTGAAATATTATTCAGTCGATAAATCTGACGAAAAAAAAAATGGTTTACAATAATATTGCTAAATGTATTTATGAGAGCAGTGATGTAGACAATCGTTTCGAGTACAAACGCTTGACCGTCACTGATACAGCGGTTGTAGCAAACATTCTCTATCGGATATTTCGGTGGTGGTAGAGTCATTAACCTATTTTTCTGACCTTGCTGTCATCTAATAGATCCCAATTAAACTATTTTAGGAATTCTAATTAACCTATTTGGCTCTAGTACAACATGTGTATCTTGGTTCTACAAAGGATTAAAATATTAAGAGCAACTTGTACACAAGGGAAGGACTCCCCTATATTGGAACACATCATTCAATTGGTTTTAGTCTTACATTCAGTAGATATTTCTTACAGAGAAGTAAAAAAAAAAAAGTCTATACGATAACACAAACTAATAACTTTTATCTTCAATACTGTTGAACATTATTTAAAAATATCTGATGTGGACAACGCATGACTTCCTTGTACTCCTATTAAACAATAAATCGGTGCCTCAAAAAGTGATCCTGAATTTGGTTACTAGTTTCCGAAGATTGCAGTATCTCAAAAACGACATTCGGCGTCGCGACATCCATCTATTGATTCACACACACAAAGACACACTCTTGTTTCTGGAGGTACATTCCGTTATTATATATCGTTTTCCTTCAGTGGGTAACTAGTTTCCAAGAGATTTCTTCGTGTTCCGTGACAACATTAAAACTGTCAATATCACTAGATAAAGTATAGGAAATCGACGGTTTCGACATTTTAAGCAGAAGAACCCACTTAGCTAATATCTTATTCTCCTGTTGGAGAATTATTCATCTCACAAATGGGGAGGAAAACCAGTATTTTACACTCTATTTTAACACTTAAAACGAGTAATAAAAATGTTTAATTGGATTGGAAACCAAATTGCGTTAGTAACCTTTATTACCGAAACATATGATTTATGTATTTAATTTAAATATAATTTTTGATGAAAATCTTATATGACCTTCAAGTAAAGTACCGCTTCCGGTTTTCCAATTTAGACCAAAATCTAGTATGTTACTTAAATCAATATATACATTATAAATACTAAATTTGAGAAGTTTTATATAGTATTTTAATATAATTTTTGATGGAAATCAATTATGACCTTCAAGTAAAGTACCAATTCCGGTAATCAAGCAGTGACCAAAAAGGGAGGTTCACAACTAGATTTTACAGCAATCCTAAATACAAAATTACAACTTTCTATAGCTAACCGTTTTTGAGTTGTGCGAGATATGAACATACGTACATACAGACGGCACGACGTAACTAGTCAAAATGGATTCTGGGATGGTCAAAATGGATATTTCCCTCGAAATCTGAAAACCGAAAATTTTCGCGATTACAATATTTCCTATACTTCGTATAAGGAAGTAAAAATATA
The DNA here is from genome assembly GCA_948150685.1 of Rhaphigaster nebulosa. Classification (NCBI taxonomy): domain Eukaryota; kingdom Metazoa; phylum Arthropoda; class Insecta; order Hemiptera; family Pentatomidae; genus Rhaphigaster; species Rhaphigaster nebulosa. The sequence goes on from OX411306.1 coordinate 3,997,846, forward strand.
TTACAAATTCAAGGCAAAATATAAGTATTAATTGCGAGATTAATGGTTTTAACAAAATAAGTGCATGCCAAAAAAATATATAGAGAAACATTTAGTCATGATAATCAAACAACATAGAATCCCAAATGTATCCCAGAAACTAGTTTCTTTAATTAATTTATCGTGCACTCTAAATTATGACCTAAACAATTTCGTATAACATCGTTATTGTATCGATAAATATTGTCGTAATAAATAAAAAGTAATAAAATTATGTTTGTGTACACCTGTATAACTGTAGATATTTTTTTCATCCAAGTTAGCTAATTAAATAAAATAATTTCTGAACATGGCTCAATCCGCAGGGTCTTCAACATTTAATAATCTTGTATATAAGTCCTTGATTATCTTGATTATTTTTTTTTCCATTCACTTTTATTTATTTACACTAGATTTTTCATTTTATTAATTGAAACTTTTAATTTTTATTCTCTTATTATACCATTACTATGTTATTTTATAGTCAGTTGACATCCGCATGATGGTATAGAAGGATCAATCTAATTAGGGATTGATAAATTATTTGTCACTTCTGTAATATTGTTTTTATTGAAAACTAGTTTCGAATGATACACATTCATCTTCAGTTCTAAAAACACACAAAAATTCAAAAATAAGCAATTCAAAATACAGTTTGGTATTATTTTATATATATATATATATATAAATTTAATATTTATAATAATACCGAACGATAATATGAATTGCTTATTTTTTAATTATTGTGTGTTTTTAGAACTGAAGATGAATGTATAACATTCGAAACTAGTTTTCAATAAAAACAAAATTATAGAAGTGGCAAATAATTTATCAATCCCTAATTAAAAAATCACTAAGTCTGAAACAAAAGTTAGACTTTAAAAAAGACGTAAAAAGCGGGATGAAAAATAAAGATTTGGCAAAAAAAAATTATGAAGTTACAAACACGGTATCAAAAATTTACAAAAACCGTTATTCGATTATCAAAACGTTCGAAAGTTTAGGAGATCAGAAACGATTTAAATCCTTAAAGTTGGATACTTTTTTAAGCCTAAAGCTATAATTGTTTAATATAAATAATTATAATTTTTTTCAGTGTGACAAGGATGAAAAATTCAATTCTTTCTATATGTCGAAATTTCTATAAATCAAATATTTTTCGAGGAACCTTCATGTTCGATAAAGAGGTCTTCTGCTACTTATGGTATAAGTAATATGTTTTCGTGCCGAAGTAAATTTATTGAAGCAGATATAATTAAATAATAAATTAATAAACACGTATTAATATTAATAATGGTTTTTTAAATTTTTTAATAATTCTTTTATTCCTACTGATGATGGGATACAACTTAGGCCGAAACGTCAGCTGTAATGAAACAGTATATTATATTACTGTGTGTTTATTTCTAATCTCACCCCGATCGTTTCCTCCGTGATTAAAATATTCATTAATTTGTATAGGTATTCTGTAGTCCCTCATTAATACGAAGTCGGTGAAAAATTAAATTCTTTCTATAAGTCGAAATTTCTATATATCAATTTTTTACAAGGAATCTTCATGTTCGATATATAAGGGTTCTACTACTGTTTAATAATTTTTTTTAAAGCGGAATGCAATCCTACTGATGATATAAGTAATATTTTTTCTTGTTCAGTTCTAGTGATGATAGTGGATATTTCTATATACAGCAGATCTGGGATATGAAATATCATATAAGCACGAAAGGAATATATATGTGAGCTCTAGCGGGGAGGTAACATATTGAAGAAACACGTCTCGGACGTGAACAAACCCGTACCTGTTGGGAATATTCTAGCGCGCATTAGGGCAATAGCAGGCGTTCAGTATTCGGCAGGTGGAAGGGGTTGGCACAATATAGGATACGACAGTCAGCCCCCAGGATCTGTGTTATTAGGGAAGGGATAGAGCTGTGTGGGCAGAATGTAAAGGAGTCCTGAGTCCTGGGAGGTGAGGAGGAGGGGAGAGGGAGTCCAAAGTGGAGGGGGGTTGCCCGGCAACTGCTCCCTTCGTCCTTTGTCTGCTCGGATCGCAACATGGAGTCTATCTTCTTCATGGCTATCGAGTCTTAGGAGGGGGACTCGGGAAGATCCTTAATCCTTAAGAAGATGGATGGATTTTATTCTGTTTTCTTACCTATCTTCCCTGTAGGCAACAGTTTGCTACAGTGATATTTTACGAGGAAAAATAGTGATCATCAGAACCTTAATTCCTGTCAAATAAGCTCTTCTTAAATTCTTAAAAAACAGTGGCACACTTTTAAAATTTCATCTTTATTAAAATCAGGTTACGCGTCAAAATGTTTACAGTTATGCCTCGTTATCATTAACTCAGATGACGCAAAACATCGGATAACACGAATCTTAGCCCCGTCAAAAAAAAAATTACATTTCCTTGCATGTCTTTGAAGAAATTCCCGGTTAACACGAATCAAGAACAATTTTAGGCAACGATAGAGTGAAATTTTCGGCTAACACGAACTTGTGCGAATATTTAGGATATTAATCGGTAACGCCTTACCTGCGACGTACTGGGATCACTCTAGCCCATTCTTCCTTTACATTTCGTTACAATAGCACTCTTTACATGAAACACCCTGTAAAAAAAAAATTAAAAATGTTCCATTAAGTTAATTTAAAAAATTGTAGATAGATAAATAGATAGATTTTTATTGGCTTAAATATACAATTTAGCCATGGAGTCTGGCCAAATTAGAGTTAGTATGGGTTAATAATAATTTTAGAAACAATATGCATAGCTTACAGATAAGTATTATAGCTAATTCCAACGTGAACTTTAGACTAAATCCGCTTATTTTCAGCTCACTATTTGTCCTTAATCATACATTTGAAATTACTTAGTAAAATGTTAATTTATACATAAGAAACAAATAGTGAATAATCAGACAAAGCCAAGTTATTGTACAATTATTATTTGCCGAATTATACAGTTAGTGAACCTGTGTATATACTTCTAATGCATTTATTATATATATATATATATATATATATATATATATATATATATATATAATATATATACACACACATATATATACATTTCATTTTAACTTAATTTAATTATAATTTCGATATATTTTTAATTTGTAGGTAATTCCAATGTTCAACAATTATTCACTGAAAATTCTCTTTTTAAAGAAACTATTTCTCACTGTAGGACATGAACGTGACAATAATTCAATACAGAACCTCAAGATTCTCAAAAAACATACATTATTAACTGTGGGGGGAAAAAAAAAAAAAAGTAATTCATAAACATATATGTGTACTATGTTTTAACGGAGGATCTTGAGGCTCAATCAATAAATATACAATATTTTTGTGGTGTTTCGAGATTCCACTGCTCCCACATTGATGCCCCTCAGCGAAAAAGCCTCCATAAAGAACACTTAAAGCAGACAACCATCCAATACCAAAATTACAAACAAATAGAATAAAAATTAATAAGTGTAGTTTAAAAGTGTAATAATCGGGAATTTCACGCTCAAATACTTAATTATGGCTTTAAAAAAAAAATAATAATAATCCCCGAGATCATAAATTAAATTAGAAATTTTTAAAAAAGCGGATAGTAGCCTTGCAAGCAATCGAAAATAAAAATACCTGAAAATTTTTAATATTCCAAAATCAACTATCATCAAAAATATCTGATATGGGCAACACATGGCTTCCTTGTACGCCTATTAAACTATAAATCGCTGGCTCAAAAAGTGATCCTCAATTTGGTTACTAGTTTTCGATAATTGACCTTCGGCGTCCCGACATCCATCTATTGACACACACACACAAAACCATACACTCTTGTTACTGGAATTCTCATTCCGTTATTACATGTCGTTTTCCTTCAGTAGGTAACTAGTTTCCAAGATATTTCTCCATGTTCCGTGACAACAATAAAAAATGGGGAGGGAAACCAGTATTTTACATTCTATTTTAACACTTAAAACAAGTAATAAAAATGTTTAATTGGATTGGAAACCAAATTGCGTTAGTAACCTTTATAACTGAAACATATGAGTTCTCTTTTAATTTAAATATAATTTTTGATGTAAGCTTATTATGACCTTCAAGTAAAGTACCCTTCTCGGCTCACGAATTTTAACCAAAATCTATTAAATACATTCATACCGATATAAAAGTCCTATTTACCAAATTTACCGGTAATCAAGCAGTAACCAAAAAGGGAGGTTCACAACTAGATTTTACACCAATCCTAAATACAAAATTTCAACTTTCTACGGCTAACCGTTTTTGAGTTATTCGAAATACGAACGAACGAACGTACGTACAGACGCCACGACGAAACTAGTCAAAATGGATTCAGGGATGGTAAAAATGGATATTTCCGTTGAAATCTGAAATCCGAAAATTTTCGCGATTACAATACTTCCTTTACATCGTACAAGGAAGTAAACATATATTACGAATTCAAGGCAAAATACAAGTATTAATTGCCAGAAAATGGTTTTAAAAAAATAAGTGCATGCCAAAAAAATGTATAGAGAAACATTTAGTCGATCAGATTAGATGAACCGATTCATCTTAAACGAAATTTCGGTTAAAATGAATTCGAGAATTCGTTCCTTCGCCGACTGCGTATTAATGAGGGACTACAATATACTTATACAAATTAATGAATATTTTAATCACGAAGGAAACGGTCGGGATGAGATTAGAAATAAGCACACAGTAATATAATGTAGTGTTTAATTTCAGCTGATGTTTCGGCCTAAATTGTATCCCATCAATAGGTCGGTTGATTGTTTTGATTTTTACTTCCTTGTACGAAGTAAAGGAAATATTGTATTCGCGAAAATTTTCGGTTTTTAGATTTCAACGGAAATATCCATTTTGACCATCACTGAATCCATTTTGACTAGTTTCGCCGTGGCGTCTGTCCGTACGTTCGTACGCATCTCGCATAACTCAAAAACGGTTAGCCGTAGAAAGTTAAAAGTTTGTATCTAGGATTACTGTATAATCTAGTTGTGAACCTCCCTTTTCGGTCACTGCTTAATCACCGAAAGTGGTATTTTACTTGAAGGTCATAATTGATTTCCATCAAAAATTATATTAAAATACTATGCAAAAATTCTCAAATTTAGTATTCATAACTTATATATTGATTTAAATAACATACTAGATTTTGGTTTAAATTGAAAAACTTTACTTCAAGGTCATATTATACTTTCATCAAAAATTATATTACAATATAATGTAAAACATCTCAAATTTGGTAAATAGGACTTTTATATCGATACGAATGTATTTACTAGATTTTGGTTAAAATTGGTGAGCCGAAATGGGTACTTTACTTGAAGGTCATAATAAGCTTACATCCAAAATTATATTTAAATTAAATACATAAATCATATGTTTCGGTAATAAAGGTTATAAAGGTTACAAACTTCTTTTAAATGTTAAAATTGAGTGTTTCCTCTACTACTGGTTTCCTCCACATTTGTTTGTGTGTGTGTGTCAATAAATGGGTGTCGCTACGCCGAGTGTCGTTTTTGAGATACTGGAATCTTCGGAAACTATTAACCAAATTCAGGATCACTTTTTGAGCCAACAATTTATAGTTTAATAAGCGTACAAGGAAGTCATGTGTTGTCCACATCAGATATTTTTAGGAGCAAAACATCGAGGTCATTAGTGCCCGATTTATATAATAATACTTATGCAGGAAATAAGGAAGAAAAAAAATAGTTTAAAAAATAATAATGATAATAATAATTAAAAAAAAAGAATTATTATTAATATTAACACGTATTTATTTATTATTATATCTGCTTCAATAAATTTACTTTGACAAGAAAATATTAAATAGTAGTTACAGCGGCTATATCTCAGAAACCATTGTACGAGAATACCACTATATAGAAAGTCAATGTAGACAAAACTTTCTGTAAAATATTTCTATACGATCAACCGTTACATCTTCAGTAGTGTAAAATGGATAGTGATAATGGAATTCATAGGAAAAGAGTCAAATATGGCGTGTTTTCCACCTTTGGAAATTTGACCCATTTTTCAGCGCGCTCTGGCGGCTAAACGGTTGATGGTAGAGAAATAGTTTACGGACTTGTAGCAAATTTTGTCTACTTCAATTTTCAATTGCATTATATTTTGGAAAAAAAAATAATAGTACCCGAGAAATAGACGAAAAAAAACATAAAACGTGGAAAACATTTGAAGATTTTTTATAAACAAAAAGCTTCCAAATACATCATTATAGAACTATAAGCCTCCTCTAATCCGTAAAATTTCCTCTCTTTCTATAAACAAATCATATCTCTTCGAAGAATCATAATATCCGTTATCCGTAATTCAATGAAAATTCTTGTAAATAATAATTAATCCTATTTCTTCTGGAAGTGGTCATATAAAGGAAGTTCATTGAGGCCAATCTGGATCCTCAAGAGGTGTGGTCAGCAGAGTGAAGAAATTACAACCAAGACTTGCAAATAACTATTGATACGCGCAGTATTAATGTCAGGTTTATATTTAATATCCTAAATAGACCTCCCTCTGGTTCTAGGTTCGCAGGGCGGAACCCAGGGCTACCTCGGGGACAGCTGCAGCGACACAGAAGGCCTCGCCGCGGACTACAGCAGGGTGAAGGAGGAGAGGGACCGGGAGGAAGCCGTCTTCTACAGGAACATGATGGCCGAACAGCAGGGCACCATCGTACAGCACTACCTAGCGCAGCACGGTAAGGGCATCTCTGTGTAAATGAATATCATGGCTACTTTTCTAGTGGTTAAAGTAATATATATATATATATATATATATATATATATATATATATATATATATATATATATATATATATATACATACATATAGTCAGTTGACATCCGCATGATGGTGTGCCATAGAAGGATCAATCTATTTGATTGGGATTGATAAATTATTTGCCACTTCTATAATTTGGTTTTATTGAAAACTAGTTCCGAATGTTATACATTCATCTTCAGTTCTAAAAACACACACAAATTCAAAAATAAGCAATTCAAAATATTATTTTTGAATTTTTGTGTGTTTTTAGAATTGAAGATGAATGCATAACATTCCAAACTAATTTTCAATAAAACAAAATTATAGAAGTGACAAATAATTTATCAATCCCTAATTATATATATATATATATATATATATATATATATATATATATATATATATATATATATATATATATATAAAAAGTGGGTTACGATTTTTCTGGGCGATCAACTACTTGTTCATGAGGCCCTTTATAGTTAACCTATGCTATTTGTAATTTTAAATTTGTTTTGGTGTGTTGTTTGTGTGGGTGTTATTAGCTTATTACTATTGACACAAAATGTTCTTTATTTCTTATTTTGCTTTTCTAAATATTATTATTTATATTCGGTTCAACGTATTTTATCTTTGTCTAAAATATGTTATTTGAATAATTAATTTTCTTTAAAACCTTCCGTATATTTAAATACAGTTATTCATACTATTGTTAATATATACAATTGACTTAGTTTATTACAATTGAACACACTTATATTCAATTTTTTTTTATAAATTTATTTTTACATTATTATTTTTATTTTTTTTAATTTTAATTTTAGAATTTCTTTTTTAAAATATTTTATAATATAATTTATACAAACGCAAGTATGCATATGTACAAACAATCATACGCACATGTCCAACATACATTTAATACAGACTATTTCCTTACATATGGATCATTATACATGAGTACAATGGTCCATATGTAATTGTTCGTTTTTTAGACATGTTTTTATTATAATTCTTATACTTAATGGTATAATGGAGTTTCTTTTAATAGTTATACGATTTTCTTAAGTCTTTTAATGCTACCTCTCTACAACGAGGTATTTTATTATTTACAAAAGCCAGATGCAGTAATGTGCACTCCTTTATTATATGTTGTACAGTTAATGGAGACTCACAGGTTTCGCAATTTGGTTGGACTTATTTTGTAATTCAATGTACAATTGTATTCAATATAAAATATATACAGCAGACATGGATCATCCCCGGCAGATTCCAGAGTATTTAGAATAATGAGATGAAACTCGGTGAGTCTTTGTTATGAATTATGAACTACCTTTTTATGATCTAACCGCCCCCTTAATCTTATCCAGTTCTTCTACAGCGCAACTAACTCTGGAATTTCAAATGGAATGAGCTATATTTCTTTACGCATTCTAATAGGAAATGAAATTTGAAGACGAATTCATTTCGGGCACTATTTTTGATCCAATGCGCCCCGAGGGCGATAATTGCAAAAACACGATTGTTATACAAAATTCCAAATTTCTATGAAGGAACAATTTTTTAGAAAACCATTGAAGTAAAAATTGCTGAAAATTTAAATCACTTTGAAATTAGTCTATTTTCATTCCAAAACGCCAAGTATTAGACTGGCAATAATAAATAAGAGACCAGCTGAAAGTGTCAAAATTCAAAAAAAAAATTTTGTGCACTAACTTCAGGTTATTTGTTTCATTAATGCAATTCATTCTTGTGTTTTAAATATAAAAAAAAATTAAGAAATTTACATTCCTTCTTCATGACAACTTATTTTCTCAAATAACTCATGAAAGATATCGATATAATTTTTTTTTTATTTGTTTTTGCATCCAATGAAAATAGTACTTAGTTCTGATCGGGTTCGATCGGTGCGCACCGGAACAAAATAGAGCCCGATATGAATTTGTCTTAAAATTTCATTTCCTATCAGAATTCGTAAAAAAAAAAAAAAAGAAAATACCTCATTCCATTTCAAATTTCAAAATTAGGTGCGCTGTAGAAGAACTGGAGAAGGCTACGGGGACGGTAATGTCATAAAAAGATACTTCATAATTCTTAAGAAAGACACACCGAGTTTCATCCCGTTATTCCAAATACTCTGGAATCTACGGGGGGTGATCCATGTCCGCTGGGACACCCTGCATATTTAATTTACATACACACATATATACAAGTGAAAATGAATATGAATATGAAGATGATTATGAATACTTAAAGAAGTTTAAAAATATGAGGAAATTATAAGGAAATGTTTTTATTTTGATTTTCTTTGTCTTCAAATATCTACCAAGAGTTTGTTAACAATCAGCAAATTGTCTAATCCCATCCTTGATCCTTGATCCAGGACCTATCATCCTTGATTCAAGTAGTTGGTTAGTTAGGGAAGGAGATCGTTCATCCAGCACCTATTTAGTAACCTTCTGGTATTCCAAGGAAGGTCAAATATTACCATTTCCCGAATTAGCCTGCTGGTATGCACGAGTAAGTTATTATAAAATCGTTGGTAAAGAGTCCTTAGGTCTTAGTCAACCGTTGGTAGATAAAAGTCACGTTTGTGTCAAGTAGAGTTAGTCACGTATCAAGGTGTTTTTTGTTGTCAGTTGTTATATTTCTGATCTTTCGCAAATCTTTTTTTCCTGTACAGTATAATGGATGTAGTAGGTGCGCTTATGTGTTATTTAGTTTCTATTTCAGTTTCAGTTTTGAATAATTGTAAAAAATTGAGTCGTTTGTAAAGGGCTTAAGTTTCACTTTAACATGCGGGCCCCAAGACATCCCTTCTGTCGAAGTGAAATCCAAGGTAATATATTGTGTCCGTCTGAGAAACTTGTTTAGATTTTTCGATATTAATTGGAGGGCTGGTATTTCGAAAAACTAATATTATGTTTTTCGGTATTTCATGATTTAATCGAATTTTCCATAGCATGCTCCAATGGGATAACTAGTATAAGAGATGTAAGGTCAGTGAGGCCAGAAAAATATTTAAAAAACGAAAATGCTTCGTAAAAGCAATAATTCCTTCTCGTTGAGAGCTCCAGCCTCGCCTCCATATTCCTGGAGTTCCAGTGGTGGTGAAAGAAAAAAAAAAAAGCTGGGGGTTGATGGGGAGCGGGGTAAAAAGTGGGTCCCAAATATGAGAGGAACACCTCCCCACCCCACTTCCCCACCCCCTTCGGCCTTATATCTGGTCGGGAATATTGAGCCCCCCCTCCGCAAAGAGAGAGTAAGCATCTATTGAAAAATTCCCTACAAATAACTTCATCCGTCAAGTCATATTTTTTTTCCTCTCTGCGGATCCGTTCATGCCGAATAATATTTGTCAAAAACGTACACAGAAGTTGAAGCGTTAAAAAATTGAAGAGCGTGGGACATCTTCTCCTTTTAGTATTTAATTTTTCTCAATAATTAATAAATATACATTTACTGTTTCATTTGATTTTAGCGGTTATTGTCATATTCTCTAATCTACTTTACATATCTGTTTGAAACCAGTGTTACAGCATCAAAATAACCAAATATACAAAAAAACTAGAGAATTAAGAAGGAAAGAATTATAGGATGCTCTCATTTTATACTCGAGACTATAAAATAAATATGTATCAACAACATCTGTGAGGTTATATATATATATATATATATATATATATATATATATATATATATATATATATATATATATATATATATATATATATATATATATATATATATATATACATACATACATACATACACACATACATACATACATACATACATACACACACACATATATATATATATATATATGTGTATGCAACCGAATCTCTGTATTCGAACTTCCATATATTGAAAATCTCTATATATCAAACTTTTTTTAGGAAATTCTTGAATTTTCATAAGAAAAATATTCTGTACATCGAATAAAATTTCTATATATGGAAAAAAAATATAAAATATCGTTGTCATAAAAAACGTTACAAGCTATTTTACGTGATAACAAAACTAAATTTAGTACATGTTCTTATTAAATTACAAATGCACATTTGTAAAAAATCTTCAATCACAGATGTGATTTGTAAAAATTTTTCAAATAAGTGCTATTGATAGTTCAGTTTTGTTTTTCTTAAACCCTAATTAATTTCCTTTGTTAACCCCCAAAAATTGCCTTTGATAATTCTTTAGCAGTAAGAATAACTGTAATTGTTTTTAGTGAAAAATTGCGATCTTTCTATATATCGAAATTTTCATATATCGTTTTTTTTTTTTTCCAGGAACCTTCATGTTCTATATAAAAGAGGTTCGACTATATATATGTATATATATATATATATATATATATATATATATATGTGTGTGTGTGTGTGTGTGTGTGTGTGTGTGTGTATTTTATGTCATATCGTACCACAACCTCATCTTATGATATTAGTATTAAAGATTCGTCTTCATTAAAAAAATACTAACTGATTTACAAAAGCTTATTAAACAAAATAAAAGATATATATTACAGTAAATGTGCTCAGAAAAATAATAAATTAAAAATAATGTTCAAAAATCAAAAGTGAAATTGATATCGCATAACAACAGCAACAGTAAGATTAAAAATTCAACAGATAAATGTTCATCCATCCAAAATAAGAAATTTAGACAATATTTTTTTTTTTTTTATTCATCTTATAATTGATATATTAAATAATAATTTTTAAAAAATTTAAGACTTTTGTTTGCTTGTTCGCGTACCTGGTCTAAACAGTACTGTCGCGATAGATGGCAGTGCCTGTCGTGGCAGGGAGAGCTACTGTTACGTTTATACGCCTTGGGAGTGAATTGTCTTATATATATTTGCCTATCAACCTAACCTACTTAAGAACTTTATGTTTCGATTATTTCTGAACTTAAAATTGTATGTATCTCTAAGTTTTTGATGTTGTTTAATTAATACAGAGGAATAAAAACTACATAATTTAGTTTTTGATAGTGACCTACAAATTACTAGTTCACTCAGCTGTTCTTCGTCCGCCATTTTCCAACTGTCACATGCATTACATACAAGATATATTCGAAGTGATTTCATTGTTCTATTTTAGTTCGACTTACTGCTATTTTCTTTATCAGTTTAATTGTTTATTTTCAAGTTTAAATGTTTATTGTTCATTATTTTTACTTCGCAAATGACGCTTGCACACAATAATTTCACTCTTGTTAAAATTTTCTTTTAGTGGACTTGCTTCCACATGTTTGAAGTTGTCATGACAACGATTACATAACTACTTATTTCTACTTCCTTGTACGAAGTAAAGTAAGTATTGTAATCGCGAAAATTTTCGGTTTTCAGATTTCGACGGAAATATACATTTTGACCATCCCTGAATCCATTTTGACTAGTTTCGTCGTGGCGTACGTACGTAAGTACGTTCGTATCTCGCATAACTCAAAAACGGTTAGCCGTAGAAAGTTGGAATTTTGTATTTAGGATTGTTTCAAAATCTAGTTGTGAACCTCCCTTTTTCCTATTTCCTCACCGTCACATTATTTAACTGTCGGGACAGTACTACCACGACAGAAAACTGTCATCGTGCATACAATACTTAACGGAATCATCCTGTTCTAAAATATTATATATAAATCTTGCTGTGCCACGCGGTTCTAGCCCTGTTAAATTTGTATTAAACCCTAAAATATAAAATAATCTTTAAAATAATAACCTATAATATGTTGTCCAGCGTCATTTCTTGTAGAAATTTTCAAAAAACAGGATAAAAACGACAGTGAATTTCTATAAACGGCAATAAGTATCACTTAAACTAGTTTTCACACTTATTTTTCCTTAGTTGTACTCAATATAGGAAGTATTGTAATTGCGAAAATTTTCAGTTTTCAGATTTCAACGGAAATATCCATTTTGACCATCCCTGAATCCATTTTGACTAGTTTCGTCGTGAACTCTGTACCTACGTTCGTATCTCGCATAACTCAAAAACGGTTAGCTATAGAAAGTTGGAATTTTGTATTTAGGATTGTTTCAAAATCTAGTTGTGAACCTCCCTTTTTGGTCACTGCTTGATCACCGGAAATGGTACTTTACTTGAAGGTAATTATTGCTTTCCATCAAAAATTATATTAAAATACTATGAAAAACTTATCAAATTTAGTGTTTATAACTTATATATCGATTTAAATAACATACTAGATTTTCGTCTAAATTGGAAAACCGGAAGCGGTACTTTACTTGAAGGCCATATTAAACTTTCATCAAAAATTATATTAAAATATAATGTAAAACATCTCAAATTTGGTAAATAGGACTTTTATATCGATATGAATGTATTTACTATAATTTAGTTAAAATTGGTGAGCCGAAAAGGGTACTTTACTTGAAGGTCATAATAAGCTTACATCAGAAATTATATTTAAATTAAATACATAAATCATATGTTTCGGTAATAAAGGTTACAAACGCAATTTGGTTTCCAATCCAATATAACATTTTTATTACTTGTTTTAAGTGTTAAAATTGAGTCTAAAATACTAGTTTTCCTCCCCATTTGTGAGATGAACAAGTCTTCATCATGAGAATAAGATATTAGTTAAGTGGGTTTTTCCGCTTAAAATGTCGAAACTGTCCATTTCTAATGCTTTATCCAGTGATATTGACAGTTTTATTGTTGTCAAGGAACATGAAGAAATATCTTGAAAACTAGTTATCTACTAAAGGAAAACGACATATAATAACGGAATGAGACCTCCAGTGACAAGAGTATGTGTGTGTCAATAGATGGATATCAGGACGCCTATTATCGTTTTTACTTTAATCTTCGGAAACTAGTAACCAAATTCAGTATCACTTTTTGAGCCACGGATTTATAATTTAATAGGCGTACAAGGAAGTAATGTGTTCTCCACATCAGATATTTATTTATGTACTAGCTGACCCGACAATGCTTCGCTGCTGCTTGGTTTGAGTATATATATATATATATATATATATATATATATATATATATATATATATATATATATATATATATATATATATCTTAAGTTCAAAACAGAATTAGTTAGCCCAGAAAATAGATCGTGGCTCAAATAGACCAATGGTCTAAAATACGTTCATTTTTACTCATGTGGCTCTGCAACTCGTAGGACCATTGAAAACAGCGCATCGAAAATTTGACTCCATTACAACACTGTCCTTAATTAACAAGCTTATGTCCTGCAGTTTCTCTGATCTGCAGCGGTAGAAAAATAAAAGCATTTTTATAAATTTCAATGCGATATATCTTTGCTAATAATGGCCTATTTTCGATGATTTTTTTTAGGAAATTTAATTATTTTTTTTAAATGAGCACTCGTATAATCAACGGAAAATGTACATTCGAAATGTATTTTATTATGAGCAGTTAAAATATTCTTTATGTCATATCTTTTTCCTTCTTTTTTTCTCGCGGATGTAGTTCATGTATGAATATTAAAAGAGCTTTAAGGAGAAGACTTTAGGCAAGTTTCATCTAAATCCTCTGATCCATTTTGGCGTCATTTCTAGAGAAGAAGTGGTTTTTCGACTTTTTCGCAGAGGTAGATTTTATTATTGAAAAAACATCTAGTAACTATGAAGATGATATAATTGAAATTGGGTGAAGATCGGATCTTAAGTTTCTGATATTTAAGATTTTGAAGAAACGAGCATTTTAAATTTTACTTATATAGATTTATGTCGAGGTTATTTATTTATTTTTATTTTATTTATCATTTTTGGATATTTACTTTATTTTTTTTTTGTAAGAATGTAATATCACTGTTAACTCTTGCCCAAAATTTGCAATTGGCAGATTGTAATATTTGTCAATAAACAAGTTTTAATTAAATAAGTAAATTAAAGAAAAGAATATTTCCTCACTGTCACATTATTTAACTGTCGGGACAGTACTGCCACGACAGAAAACTGCCACCGTGTATACAATTCTTAATGGAATCATCTTGTTCTAAAATATTATATATAAATCTTACCACGTGTCACGCGGTTCTGGCCCTGTTAAATTTGTATTAAGTCCTAATATATAAAATAGTCTTTAAAATAATAACCTATAATATGTTGTTCTGTCTCATTTCTTGTAGAAATTTTCAAGAAATCCCGTTTCTTGAACGACAATGATTTTTTATAAGCGGCTATAAGAATCACTTAAACTAGTTTTCACACTTATTTTTCCTTAGTTGTACTCAATAAAGGAAGTATTGTAATCGTGAAAATTTTCAGTTTTCAGATTTCAACGGAAATATCCATTTTGACCATCCCTGAATCCATTTTGACTAGTTTCGTCGTGAACTCTGTTTCTACGTGCGTATCTCGCATAACTCAAAAACGGTTAGACGTAGAAAGTTGTAGAAATTTTGTAATTACGATTATTGTAAAATCTAGTTGTGAATCTCCTTTTTTTGTCACTACAAGATTACCGGAAGTGGTACTTTACTTGAAATTCATCGAAAATGTAATTATATTATATTAAAATATAATGCAAAACTTCTCAAATTTGGTATTTATAATTTATATATTGATTTAAACAGTATAGTAGATTTCGGTCTAAATTGGAAAACCGGAAGTGGTACTTTACTTGAAGATCATAATAATCTTACATCAAACATTATATTAAAATTAAATACAGAGGTCATATGGTTCGGTAATAATGATTACAAACGCGATTTTTTTCCCACCCTGATTAAACATTTTTATTACTTATTTTATGTGTTAAAATTTAGTGTAAATACTTCTTTTGCTCGCGATTCGTGAGTTCTACAAGTGTGCAGTAGGAGAATAAGATATATGTAAATCGGGTTCTTTGGCTTAAAATGTCGAAACTTTCGATTTCCAATGCTTCATCTAGTGAAATTGATAATTCTGGTGTTGTCACAGAAAACGCAGAAATCTCTTGAGAACTTGTTACCTTCTGAAAGAAAACGACATATAACAACGGAATGAGATCTGCAGAAACAAGAGCTTATGTGTGTCTGTATGTGTTCATAAATGGACGTCGCGTAACCGAGTGTCGTTTTTGAGATACAGCTATCTTTGGAAACTAGTAAACAAATTCTTGAGCCGCCTATGTATAATTTAATAGGCGTAAAAAGTCATCAGTTGTCCACATCAGATATCTTTCCTCTTATCTTCCCATTTCATTTACAAAATAACTTTATTGCATAATAACGTCACACTCATGTAATCAACTTTTTTCCAAGGGTGTTGTCATGACAACATGACTCTTCGCAATTTATTTATGGGGACTAATCTGTTCCTATGGGTCTTTCCCTGACGTTATAAAGCCTAAAGCTTTCCTCACGGTCTTTCTACTGAAAAAAGAATTTTTTAAATCAGTCTGTTACTCCCTCACATTAGCGCATTCAAACACACAAATTCACATATCATATGGTAATAATACCTATAGATAAAATATTTTCGCAGTTCTTGTTGAATATTCTGTTTATTGTTTCTGGAGCTGGAAAACTGAAAACAATACAGCTATCCCAGAACTCCCCTCCTGCCCCAGGAAGGACCGAAGATTAATAAATGTCCTTTAGAAACAGACAATGGAGCGGCTGGCATATGAAACGTCGGCAGGATCACAGCCTCATTGTCCCAGGGTCGAAGATCGCTGCAGAAATCAATCTCTCCCTTCCCTTATGAATTCAATTTAAATATTTTTACAACCTCCTCCCTTCGAGGCCCTTGTAATCGTTCCATCCATACTTTAATGGCCTTGCTCTTTTTTTTTTTTTCATTCTCATTTTTCTTTTTTACATTTTTTATTTTCGCGCATTTCCATTTTATTTAGCTTCCTTTTATCTCGTTAGGGTCGGGTTCATAACCCTCTGCGAGTTCGAAGGGATTTACACAGCCAGAGTGAATATATTTGCAGGCTAAAATATGGGCTATAGAATATTACCATACATATTTCGAAGATGGATTTCATTTGGAATTATTAATAATAAAAATTATTTAAACTGAGAGAAGGGCTTGCAGTTACACTTACTAATCTCTATACTAAACACTATTTGATAAGAAAACATGGATCTTAGAAATTCGTTATGCAATTTTACAGATGGAAATTTACAAATTATAAACACTAATTTATATAAAATTGATTATCTTTCACAGCAACAACACAACCCGTATTATCCGTAATAATGTGACCAGGCTTTAATCTCATTAAAAAAAATATCTGATGTGAATACTGCAGGACTTCCTTGTACACCTATTAAATTATAAATCGGTGGCTCAAAAAGTGATCCTGAAAATGGTTATTAATTTCCGAAGATAGCAATACCTCAAAAACGACACTCGGCGTCATGACGTCCATATATTGGCAAATACTGACAGACAGACCCACACACAAGTTCTTGATTCCGGCGATCTCTTTCCATTATATATATATCGTTTTCTTTCAGTAGGTGGAACTAGTTCCCAAGAGATTTCTTCGAGTTCCATGACAACATTAGAACTAGCTATGTCACTAGAAAAAGCATTGGAAATCGATGGTTTCGACATTTTACTTATATCTTGTTCTCATGCTGCAGACTTGTTCAGTTCACAAATGGAGAGGAAAACAAGTACTTTACACTAAATTTTAACACTTAAAATAAGTAATAAAATTGTTAAAGTAGAGTGGAAAAAAAATAAAATAAAGTACCCCTTTCAGCTCACCAATTTCAACAAAAATCTAGTATATTGCCTATATTGATATAAAAGTCTTATTTACCGAATTTGTAATGTTCTACATTTTATTTTAATATATTTTTTGATGAAAGTCTGTTGTGACCTTCAAGTAAAGTACCGCTTCCGATGATCATGTAGTGACCAAAAAGGCAGGTTCACCACGAAATGATACAACAATCCTTAATACAAAAGTTTAACTTTCTACAGTTAACATTTTTTGAGTTTTGCGATAGGAACGTACGTGCAAACGTCAAGACGAAACTAGTCAAAATGGATGCAGAGATGGTCAAAATTGAAAATTCCGTTGAAATCTGGAAACCGAAAATTTTTACTGCGTACAAGGAAGTAAAAAACACTGTACTGATAAAATTTGCTATGGTTGTTGGGTTCAGTGTTCGGATAAAACGTAGTGTTTCTTTACCAACGATTTTTCAAGGAAGTGATGGGGTCAGCATACAAGCACAACAACTAGGTCCCCTCTCCCCCTGAACTCATTGAAGTGCCATTGAAGATTTTACATGTAACGAACAAATAAATATTCTAATTCAAACTAGCAGAATCGCGGGATACGGTGGCTAAATATCGAATGTGAATTCAGGTGGAACCGACGAACTTTCAAAAAACTAAATATTCTGCTTCTAACAAATCAAATTATTTGTTAATCAACTGCCACAGCCGAACTCGAACCCAGACCAGAGACTTTTAGCGCATTAAGAGTAAAAAGTTTATAGTAACGGTAGTTGCGGACGCAATATGTAGCGGAAATGTGACACCATGAAGTTAGTTAAAGGGAATAATTAGGTGAATAGGCTAGTTGCTAAACTGAATAGTTGGTAGTTAATAGTGAATAGATTAAAGTACAGACCAAATCCACTTAGCCTGCCTCGATTAGAAATGGGCAAAAAGTACTCTGTGTAAGAAGTAACGAAAGTATTTTGAACTGAGAAGTACTGAGTACTTTGCTGAAATGATTGACGAGTACAAAAAGTACACAGCTCTCATCATGAGTACTTCCTATTTTCTCGATTTACACAAGATTATTTTACTTTGATAATTTTTCTGAATAATCGAGTACTTTACTCTACAAGAGTGCAAAAGTAGAATTCATTATCTATATTGGATATTCCGTTTTCCATCGATATTAAGGTGAATTATTGGGTTATCGAAGGAGCTGTATACCAAATTACTATCAGTTTTATGAAGGAGCATTATTAGGTTATCTGAGCCGGATTGTTTTTTAAAATAATATCGATAAATAAAACCCCATAATCAAACATAGGAACCATCTGATGATATTTGTCTTTGTTTATTGTTACAGAAGGCGGTGGAGGGAAATGCGACAGCGGGCTCGGATACCCCGGCCCCGGGTACGAGACTTACTTTCTCCAGCAGGGCTTGAACCCGATCGACAGGCTCTATTCCATGCAGAACTCTTACTTCTGCGCCTCAGAACAAAGCCCCATAATGGACCAGTAAGAGATATATTTCACTGTAATGTACAACGTTAGGCGAGCCCATTCCGCTCTGTCAACTGACATCAATGTTGCCTATTCTAAGATCTGCAGTATACAATCTTGAATTGTTTATTTCTTTATATATACAGCCGAACCTCCATATATCAAACATGAAAGTTCTTGAAAAAAATTCGATATAGAGAAATTTCGATATATAGAAAGATTAAAATTATTCCCTCTTTTCAGGCTAAAAATAATTATAGCTATTCATAGGACTAAAGAAAAAGCATTAAAGGCAATTTGGGCGGGGTCAATGATCTAACAAGATAATTTTTTGGGGTTAAGAAAAACAAAACTGAACGATCAACGATTCGAAATATTGTACAAATTACATTTGTGATTGCAGATGTTTTACAAATTTACATTTATAATTTAATAAGGACATGTATTAAAAATAAGGAAACATACATAAAAATTAATTATTTTTTTGCGCAAAATAGCTTCTAATGCCAGTGTATAATTCTTCACCGAAGTCAGGAGATATGTTCACAACAAGAAAGGCAAAGTTAAACTGAATTTAAAATCTAAATTTCATTTTATGTTAGGAAAGAGATTAAGAGAATTTAGATACTCCGGCTTTTTTTCTTCTGAAACAAGATCTTCCCTGAATTTCCATTGCTTTACAAACCAGTGGAACATTTTTTTTTTCTTATTTAATTATTAATCATTCTCACGCACGTAAACTAAGGGCTTTTTTTTATGACAATTACATTTTATATATTTTTAAATTGGAAATTTTCGTTCGATATACAGAATATATTTTCGATATATCTAAGTTCGATATACAGAGGTTTGACTGTACTTTAAACAAACACTTATTTCTTAGATGGAAATTATAGAATTATTATTCTTGTTGTTATATTTACTAGGAATTCTTCAGGAGCATTACATAAATCGAAAACCATAAATTTATTGAACCAAATCATATTAAACAAAATTTTGTGACGTTTCAGAGACATAATTCCCATCTTATTAATATATATATATATATATATATATATATATATATATATATATATATAATATATCAATTAGACAGTAATATTTTATTATTTTAGACGTTTTACGTAAAATTGTTCTACAATCTCGTCCAATACTTTATTTAAAATTATATATAATCTTTCTCTAGCAATAACAATTGTATTTTCCTTGCTCATAATTAAATAAAAGCTTGCAAGAAATCATGTTTTACGACCTTTGGAAATAAAAAGATCGATTTAGGTAATATGCATTAGTTGAGACATCGTTGGAAAAAAAAATATGGGCAAGAAAAAAATTCTTCTAAAAATAATAACAAGAAGAAAAAAAACAGAAGACTGATTCAATATTTTTCACCCATATCAGTTGATAAGGGAACAGTTGATAACGCATTTCGACTCGCCAAGTATGTCCTACAAAAGTGAAATACTTTTATTCAGAAAATTAATTTATTTCTCATTGTCATAATAATTACAATAATGTATTTTTTATTAACTAGTCGCTTTATTATAAAATAGATAAATGTATCAAACATTTAAGGAGCAAGATGGTAATATTATTTTAAAGGATTTATTCAAGATAATGATTACATGTTATAGTGCTGGTGTAAATATTTTAGTTTTAACTAGTTTTATAAAAAAAATAATTTTTAATTTCGTCTACATATCAAGGGATGAAATTTGTGTGTGAGGAAAACAGATAATACATATGTATTTAGAATTATGACTATTAAAGTTAAGAAAAAAGCTTATGAAGCTATTAATGTGGACTAATGTAAGAACAACCAATCAGATGGCTAAAGGCTGGTTTACACGAGTAATTTCTTTGATCAAAGCTTTATGCAAACAAGCCTTAAGAACCTCGTAACTGCAAAATGAATATTTTGCATCAGAGACAAAAAACTGTTTAAAAATTAAATAATTGTCCAAATTTTTGTTGATTTTCTTTACTCTAAGCTTCGTTCATTGTCAGTGATCTTTCGAGTTATTGCCAGAAAAGTTGATTGCTCATGAGATAGTAGATATAATGATGACATTCTATTTTTCACAAATATCAGTCTTACCTACATATAGATCAGTGGATAGCGTGAAGTTTCATGATATAAAGGGTGCCAAAACGTAGAATCTGCTTTTTTGCCACGAAATATCACTTCATAACCATTGGAAATAGAAAATTAGTTTAAGATATTAACAGGAATACCTTAATTGAAAAACTTTAATTACAAATTGAGGTACAGAAAGAAAAAGGGTCATATTTATAAAATTATAGGTTAAATGTTTAAAATGTTTCTATAAAAATTATCTTCTTTTTTTTTATGACCCGCACATATATATTTACACAAAAATAAAATGCAGATAAAGATCAGAAATTTATGTTATGCGTTTTTTAAAATTATACGATTTTTTTTTCCTATATACCAACTGTGTTATAGAAGATGTTCATATGTCATTTTTGTAAATATTAGAAATTATTTTGATTTTTTAATCCTACTTTTTGTTTTTGATATATCATATTTCAACTGAAATGCATTTTTGAAAATGAGTATTAACTATAAAAATTTGGATTAAAAAAAATAATTGAGCTGTTTTATGCTTTGCAAAAAAAGGATACTTTTTTAATTTTCCGAAAATGAATAATTACATAAACATCAACCGTAACGCCACAGAGTTATTTCATAACCAATATTTACAATAATAAGCTTGTAGAAAAATGTCAATACAATTTCACAACATGTATGTACGAATTTTGGAATGAGTTAGAATATGTATTAGTTATTGGAATTTCAAATACCAATGTATAAATATGTCTGTGTTATTATCATGTCTAGTCAGTGTAAATAAAATAATTCAATTGATAAGTGTTTTTTTTTTTTTTTTTGTTACAAATAATCTTTTTTCAAAACCTCAAACCTGGAACATATAAAAACCAATCAGGCCTTACAGATATTTTACATTAATAAGGCCTCATAGACATTTTATTTTGTACAATCAAGTCTGTTCAATCTAAAATATTAAGACTGATAACAAAAGCAAATTGGTAGATTTAAATAAATAAATATTCGTACGCAGTGGTGTAAGTATAATTTTGGAGGTCAATTAAGCTTCTTACTGAAAATTTGTAGATGCGGCTGTGTGTAATACATAAATATTACAGTGTTAGTCATAAATTGTATAACTACATATAATATAATTTGATATTGTATTCGAAGCCCATAGCATTTGCCAGTTACTATTTACGGCCTTGATCAAAACAAAGTCTAATAAAGTAAAATAAAAAATAACCATAAAGCAAAGAAAAATACATTTTAAATGAATTTTTATTACAGATTATTGTTTTTTGAAGTGGTCCTAAGAAATGATGTCTTTGTACTGAGTACAATATAAATATGAAGTGTAGAATGGATAAGAAAGTTTCATACCTAAGTTATCGTAATTTATGAAGTTCACATTTTCCTAGGCTTTCCTATCCGAAAATTTCCTTGGGAATTCCTAACTTGCTAAGGTGGTCAGGAATGGCTACCTTATAAACTAGAAGTTTGGCGACAAATTCTCGAACAATCTAGAATTTTCATGAAGAAAACCACCAACAGAAGTTTTATGGTGTTATATCTCTTCGAGACTAAAAGCATGTTAATGGTAAATTCTTGACCATCCAAAGTTACATTAAATCCATACATTGGCACCAGATGTTATTGATTTTTAATTCATTTGAACACGAAACGAAAATGTACTGGAATGTAACTAAAACCCAAAAGGTTTACAAACTTAATTGAAATTAAATTTTATCAGAATAATTCATCAAGAGTAGAAGTTGGTCGGGGGGTGCGATCAAAGACTAACACACTGCGAACGTTTCGGCCTAAGTTTTAGGCCAGAGAGACTTACAGCCGAGTGCAGCTGCACTCACGTGCAGGAGTATAGCTGTTGGCGAGTTGGTGCTCGAATGTACCTGATGATGACCTAAAAATTAGGCCGAAACGTTAGCACAAAATAAATAAGTCATACTTATTAGTAGAGCCCGGATTTCGTCCAGTAAAAAAAAATGTAAAACTTGCAATAAAAATTTCAAAACGTGCAAAAATGTGCAATGAAAAATAAAATTCAGTAATTTACGTCATTTATGCTTTTAAAAAAATATACATATTTTGTTTTCTTTCATAAATTACTATTTTTTCTTAATAAACTAGGTAGGTTGGAGCATTGTTATGTAAAATGTTAAAACCCCACGAGCTTTTATTAGTGTATTTTTGCTACTTTTCGCATTATCATACGTGATTCAAGCATTATGGCAACGCATTTACTTACTGCCTAAGTGTTTTTTATTGCCAACTGATAAATTTTTTAATAGCTTATCGCATGGTCAAGTGAGACAATTCCAAATTTTTTGTCGATATACCGATAACTCAATCCTTGCCGACAAAGTTGTACCATTCATCTTTACAATCCATTTTGGTGGATTGTCTTTTAATTCTGATCATTTTGGGTTTATATTTGAATAAGATATAATTAATTAGATGTTACAGCATCAATAATTTCTTTGCTCGACCAATTTCCGATATTTGTTTTTAATTTATAGGTTGTACGGATGTTTAATTCCCTTCAATTGTGAAAATTTATGCAGGATGTTGTTTCTTATCATATCCACTAATTAATTTATTTTCAATAAGTTATTGAACATATTTTTGTCCGAAAAACTGCGTTTAAGATTATTTTGCCAACTATGGACTGAGTGTAGATCCATAGAACATAAAAGGAAGTGAATGGATTGGTAAGGATTTCCACGAATCTAAAAAGAGCAAAACAAATTTCAATTTTCAGTTTCAGTTCCAGAAGTTTCCAGAATAGAAAATCACGAAAAATTTCCAGTAGCTGCTATAAAAAAAAAAAAAAAAAAAAACTGTACCACTATAACCCATGAAGGGTCTTGGGTTCAGTATTTGGTAAGGACTGTACTGTTTCTAGGCCAACGGTTGTGCAAGGAGGTGATTTGGCCGAGATCACGCTCAACCACCAGGTTTTTCTCCCAATTAAGGGTACCCACATTATAGAGGCTAAGTGAGCCCCAGGAGGGTCTCCCGATACCACAGGGTCGATCCAAGGCTGATAACAGAATAAACAATTATCTACCGCAGCTGGTCTCGAACCCGGGACCGGAAGCATAGTAACACGGTGCCTTACCACTGAGCTACTCCGCTCCTGAGTAGCTGGTATAGTACAAATTAAATTAACAGAATAGAAAATGGGCCACAACCTGACAAATCAAATACAAGGAAGTATATTTAATGTGTTATAAACTTCCTGAATCTGACAGATGTAATTTTGGTTCAATGTTTATATTTTCAAGCAATTTACAATTTTTTTTTTAATTACGGCTAAATGAGCAATTTAATGCAGCAAAAAGATAAAATTTGCAATTTACCCAAAATTATTTAAAATGTGCAACTTCGTGCAAAATAAAACTTACATATGTTAATCCGGATGTCTTAATTCGTGCAAATAACTTGTCCCCGATCGATTTCATGAAACCGAATAAAAAAGTGCAAATCACGGAGAGAATCCGTGCTCTAATTATTAGTGTATTTGTGTGTTAGTGTATTAGTGTGTTAGTATTTCAGCGCCTCCGAACCAACTTCTTCCTTAATTATATCTACGGTCAACCAAACTTACTCCAACATCAAGAGTAGAAATTTCATATTGGAGTGAGTTTTGGTTGACCGTAGATATACACAAGGAAGAAGTTGGTCGAGGGAGAGGAAGAGAGGGGAAAGGGTGGGGTCAAAAAGTAACAAATTAATAAATAAGTGTTACTTATTAAAGTGTTACTTTTTAACCACACTCCCCGACCAACTTCTTCCTTGAGTAGAAATTTCATGATTAAGAGCCATTTAATCTATCCAAAGTTTACTATAAGTTACTTAAGAGCTTTTATTGTGAATATTTAAACATTTATATATGGAATAGAAACTGCTTCAATCAACAATCAAATTGAAACGATCAAATCGTCAAAGAAGAGAATGACTCATGAATTTATTTATGAGTACAAATAAAACTGTAATGTTGTATTACTAATCTAATAATATAAAAGTCTTTGTATAATGAGTCTTTTATGTAGTACGGAAAATCTGAGAAGCTTAAGTTCAAAGAGGTTAAATAGCAAGTTTATATTTGGATTGTCGACTAAATTAAATTTTATTTGTAAATTTGTTATAAATGAACTCTTTTCACAATAAAACTGTTTAAAAAATATCTGATGTGGACAATACATGACTTCCTTGTACGCCTATTAAACTATAAATCGGTGCCTCAAAAAGTATCAGTATCTCAAAAACGACACTCGGCGTCGCGACATCCATCTATTGATATACACACAGACAAATGGGGAGGAAAACCAGTATTTTACACTCAATTTTAACAGTTAAAACAAGTAATAAAAATATTTAATTGGATTGGAAACCATATTGCGTTTTCTTACCGAAACATATTATTTATATATTTAATTTAAATATAATTTCTGATGTAAGCTTATTATGAGCTTAAAGTAAAGTACCCTTTTCGGCTCACCAATTTTAACCAAAATATAGTAAATACATTCATATCGATATAAAAGTTCTATTTATCAAATTTGAGATGTTTTACATTATATTTTAACATAATTTTTAATGAAAGCCTAATATGACCTTCAAATAAAGTACTGCTTCCGGTTTCCCAATTTAAACCAAAATCTAGTATGTTATTTAAATCAATATATAAATTATAAATACTAAATTTGAGAAGTTTTGCATAGTATTTTAATATAATTTTTGATGGAAATCAATAATGACCTTCAAGTAAAGTACCACTTCCGGTGATCAAGCAGTGACCAAAAAGGGAGGTTCACAACTAGATTTTTAAACAATCCTAAATACAAAATTTTAACTTTTTATGGCTAACCGTTTTTGAGTTATGCGAGATACGAACGTACGTACAGACGCCACGACGAAACTAGTCAAAATGGATTAAGGAAAGGTCAAAATGGATATTTCCGTTGAAATCTGAAAACCGAAAATTTTCGCGATTACAATACTTCCTTTACTTCGTACAAGGAAGTAAAAATAAATTAACCTCCTCAAAATTTGCAATTTTACTTTTCAAGATATCTAGAATCTAAAAATGGAATAAAGAAAAAAAAATCCGTCCGTCCAGCGCCTGCTAATTCTCTGCGAAATTACTGGGCTAATTTTTTTTGAAATTTGGCACCTAAATCACAGGTAACCCAGGATGATCATCAGAACACGACATTACTATCAAAATGATGGCCCGTTGGAAGTTTGAAAAACCCATATTATCTGTAGTTTATGGAGATGAAGGAAAAATATAATGTATTTTGGAATAATTATACCAAAGCCTAAAATATATTATTTAAAAAATATCCAATTTTTTATTGTCTAGGTATAAAGATTTCAAAATACTTTTTAAAATATTATTAATAATTAATGATTCATTTAACAAATAAATAAATAAATAATAGTTAATAGTAAACCATTGTAATTAAAGATTGATAAATTATCTGCTACTTCTATAATTTTGTTTTTATTGGAAACTAGTTTCGAATGCTATACATTCATTTTGAATTCTAAAATATACAAAAAATCAAAAATAAGCTATTCAAATTTCAATTTGGTATTATTATACATCATTAAATTAAATTAAATGTAATATAAATTAGTAGTATAAAGCATTTATGAATTATGAATTTAATTAAGACAATTAAGACAAAGAAATGAAATACATGTTGTATTTTAAAAGGTTTAAGTAGATTATAATCTACTTAAATATTATATATTATACAATAATCTACTTACACCTTGGTGAGTACCAACATGTATTTGATTTCTTGCCTTAATTAAATTCATAATTCATATCTGTTTTATGATACTAATTTATATTACGTTTAATTTAAAATGTGTAATAATAACAAACCGTATTTTGAATTTCTTATTTTTGAATTTTGTGTGTTTTTAGAACTGAAGATGAATGTATAACATTCGAAACTAGTTTTCAATAAAAACAAAATTATAAAATTGGGAAATAATTTATCAATCCCTAATTAGATTGTTCCTTCTATACCATCATGCGGATGTCAACTAATAAACCATTGTGTAATAATTTGCAGCGTTTTTTGTCTGCGTGTGTTTTTGTACAGGCTTGAGATCATTTGAAAATCAAATGATAATCTAGTGAATTTAATCTATCCGTCTGTGATAATGATGAATTATCGATGTATATAGCAGAACAAGTGTTATATCAAAGAGTATATGTAGTCTGTTAGCATTTGTTTTGATTCAATCGTGTCTACTATAGGTTATACCATCACATAGATCACATAGATTTCGTAGGTGATGTGAAGTAATGGGATATGTGCAGGATTTTGAAACTAATAAAATTAACAAGGCTGGGTGAACTCTTTAATGCTTTAAAAGGGTACGAGGTACTCGTATTTCCTTGGCTAATTGGACTATAACACTTATTCCGTCGGTAAAATCCAAATATTACTTTTAAAGAGAGCAATAATCCTAAATCAAATAATTTATTGAGCATTTACTATTTGCGAAGGCTCTCGAGAGTAAATACTCCAAATCTGATTGGAATTCATCAATCCATCATACTCAACTCTACCATCAACTATAATTTTATATTTTTTTTAATTTTTCTATTTTGTGTAAAATGAATGGAATATATTGTATCATTTCAAGAAGATAAAAACAATATAATATATATATATATATATATATATATATATATATATATATATATATATATATATATGTATATATATATATATATATATTTCTTTTATTTCTCGAAATTACATTTTAAAAAAACGAACTGAAAAAGAGATATTGGATAATACCAATACACATTAATTTCCAAAACATATCTAACTAATACTATCATTAATTATTTCTATAAACTATTAAATTAATAGCAATTAAAACATGTAAGAGAAAATAGTGAATTAATAGAAAATGAACTCTAATAATAAAAAGTAATAATAAACAAAAATTCAATTACATACTAATATAAAACATTAATTTTTTGAAATGTATGTTTTAATGATTTGGTGAACGGAATTTATTGGTCCGAAATGAAGTTCACATGTATTAATAACATTGGGTCAGTCTCAAAAAAACTCTCACTTTGATTGTCCTGAGGCATTCTTGGGTAAAACGTAATCTCAATTACTTACCAGTTATTGTAATTTGGAATTGCAGAATTGAAATTACAATTATGATTACTTGATGAACCACAGTAATTGTAATTGTGGTGTGCAATTACAATTACTAGTTGAGCCAAAGTAATTACAATGGTTTCAATTCTGCAATTCAAAATTAAAGTAATTGGTAAGTAATTACAATTGTAATTGAAATTACGTTTTACCCAACACTGTTTTGAGGTTTCAGAAGCTGGGTATTTTTTTTCAACCGCTCAATCAGTTCAGCTTGTCTCAAAGCAGAATATATTTTGAGATATTTAATGTTTAAAAATAAAAATTTTCTGTATAAATTCATTGTGAAAAGTTTCCGCGAATTACATCCTATCCGAAGTGTATTTAGAATATTTCATTCTAAATATTTAAAATCAAAAAGTAAATTTTGATTATTATAATGGCCTTCAAGATAGTAATGGAAAAAAAAAACTTGTTGAAAAATTAAGAAAAATTCTTTTTTTAATGCGTAACTCTAGTGATAATTATTAAAGTATCTAGAAAATTGATAAATCGTAAAACTTGCAAACCAAGTTAGATTTTGTACACTTAGATACCATTATAACTATAAATGGGTTGTGACAGTCGCTAATAGTACCAGTGACAATTTGATCCTGTTCCACAGCTGTACCTGATACTTTCAATTTGTCATATTTTAGTGTAACCGTTACTCGTTGGTATCAGTGACAAAGTATCGGATAGATACGTTCCAACCTATCTCTAGTTATAACACTTACATAGGATATACTCATTAATATATATATATATATATATATATATATATATATATATATATATATATATATATATATATATATATATTTTTTCAAAATTTCAAAAGTGACAGTTTGTTTGAGAAAGAACCTGTTATACTTCCATGATTTTAAATTATACTAAAAAAATGGAGTGTATAGAAATCTAATTCATGACACTTTAAATGAGTCCATAAACTTATTAGTCGTTTTTTCCCCGAAAAAATAGACTATTGCAGTGGGTCGAAGGTCGGCGGTGAGCGGCGGGACTGCGATTTCTATCCGTTTCATAACCCCTAGAGCACGATTATGGAAAATTTGGAGATGTCTGATATATATTTTTTCCCCGCTACTTTTGAGCACCTCCAGCGGCCCCCTTTGGGTCAAAAGAGCTGAAATTCGATATGTAGGGCTTTCTTCAAGGCAGAACGATACCATTAAAGAATGGGTAAATTCCAGTCAAAATTTCTGTATGTTTATTTGAAATTTCGGCGTTTTTTAAGTTTTGCGCATCGCTGCAGCTCCACCATATTAGTTTATAGGGCTGAAAATTTGTACGTGAATTGAGTTGGTGTCGGGGAAGTATCCTTTGGGGGTCTCGACTTGGTCTCCCCACTCCCCTGGGTTTTCCGATTTTTTAAAACATTTAAAACACACTGTTGCATTCGAAAGGCAATTAAATTAACTATAAAACAAAAGAAGTTTCATCGAAATCGGACGGCTATTAGCAAAGATATGGCTATTTCAACTGTTTCAATGCCTTATTAGTCGTTTTTTCCCCGAAAAAATGTGTCATATTCCGTAAATTGTCATTTCATATGTATATTTTTGTATGTTAGGGGACTGCCTTTTGTGGGAAAATACGACTTTAGTGACGGAAATCTACTGCTCACGGATTTTTTTTTTTATAAATTGTCATTCAATGTTTTATTTATTTATTTTTTTTTTTACTTTCACTTACCTTAAGGGAAAATATTACGATCCTGAAAATTTCTAAAAGGAGTTTTCAACGGAAATATACGCTTTAAGTTCTCCTGTATTTTTAAATTTAATCCTTTGTACCGTATTATTAAAATCTTTTATTATTAAGATCACGATTTAATTTTGACTATAGGTTATATTGAGGTAGCATTTAGTCCTTTAGCGGCGCTTATGAAGCGTTAATTTGAAAACTGGTTTTAGAATTCGTTATTTAGAGTCTAAAAAAGTGATAATATTTGCAGATATATATTTTTTAAAAATGGATCTCCCTATCTGTCAGCTTTCTAAATCCCATCCCTAACAATGCAGAATAACTAGTTACGGTGAATATATCATATTATTCAGTTCAGTCCTCACTGTGGACAGAATCGATAGAATAAGCTAAGAAGGCTGGAGTTGTGTAAGAGGAGGGTAGAATATTCATGGGAGGGAAGGAGTTGAGATGTGTAGGGTCTACACCCCCAGGCCTACAAGTTGGGCCCCTTCCAGGCAGGCCTCTTAAATAAATTCATC